>CM061031.1:28027500-28580000 GCA_030763125.1 Hippophae gyantsensis | reverse complement strand
TATAATCCTGGGTGGAGAAGTCATCCAAATTTCTCCTGGAGGCAAAACAACCCTCCTTTCACTCAAAGCTCAAACCAGGCAAAGCCAGCAATTCCACCCACCTATTCCAAGAAGCATTCCCAATAAACCAACCCTGGAGGACAACTTGAATTCTTTTATTCAAGTCTGTAGGGATAACCAATCTAAAACCAATCAACGGTTGGACTCTGTGGAAGCTTCTATCAAAAAGGTGGAAGTTCAAGTTGAACAGTTAGTTGAACATTTGCAAAAGAGCAAAGACTAATTTGATACTTAAATGAATTCAATGAAGAGGAGACATTGAGTTTTTCATTCTGCAATCTCCAAGCAACGTCTTACTAGAAGACGATAAAATTTTAGTCCTATATGAGAGGTCACCCATTGTTGTATTTTCCTTTGTTTTAGTTTACGTGTAATAAAATTCAAATGAAATAAATTCGTTTGTTTTGAAAATTGTAGTCCATTAGTTAAAATTAAAATTAAAAAAAAAAAAAATTAGGTTCCTTGCACCTTTTTGCTTTATCAAATTATAAATATTTCTTAGAGATATCTACTATTTTTTTTAAGAGCAAAATGTTGATACACAATAGGAGGAGGATCATTTTCAACTACAAACAACCATGGGAGATGCTGAAGATAGGCGGAAAAAGATGAAAGACTATACAATGCCAATCATTGGCAATGTAACTTCCGGCATCCAATTACAAAAGGCTGCAAGGAATTATGAATTGAAAAAGATTCATTATTCTTTGTTGCCTTCCTTTTACGGTATCCCTAATGAAGACCCTTTGCACTTCATTCGAGAATTCTATGCTATTGTCCAAACCTTTCCACTACATGCAATTAATGAAGATCAACTTAGGATGAGGTGTTTTCCTTACACCCTCAAAGATAAAGCTTGGTCCTGGTTCATTACTCTACAGTCAGGTTCTCTTAAAACTTGGGAGGCAGTCTATGAAATTTTTATGGGTAGGTTCTATTCCCATCAAAAGACTGTTGATCTAAGAACAAAGATAGCAACATTTTCTCAAATGTATGAAGAGCCCTTTCATGAAGCTTGGGAAAGATTCAAACTCCTTTTCATTCAATGTCAAAATCATAGCTTTCCATTACAGCTACAAAACCAATTCTTTTATGATGGATTGACACTACGTAGTCAATACATGGTTGATAATGCTGCTGGAGGTGCTGTAGGAGAAAAGACCGCAGAGGAAACCTATAATCTTTATGAGCTGTTGGGTTCTAATTCCCAACAAAGAGGTGGTAGAAGGAAAGCAAGGGTCAATGAAGTTGGCTCTGATAATGAGATAACCTTGCAAGTTAGTGAATTGACTAAACAAGTGCAATTCCTCACTACCCACCAAATTTCAAATCAAGAGGTATGTGAAGTGTGTTGTTCAATTGGGCATGGTACTCATAATTGTTCAAATACTTGTGATTCTAGTGTCGATGCCATAGAGGAAGTTCAATCTTTTCAAAGGTATCATCCAAACACCTATAATCACCCAACCTACACCCAATATCCAACACTAAGGTCAGATAACAACCACCCTTACTCACCAATCCAAGCTTTTAAGCCAACCTTAGAAGATAGCTTGAATGCTTTTATTCAAGTTAGTCGTGACAACCAATTGATGACTAATCAAAGGTTGAACACCATGGAGGCTTTGGTAAAAAGGATTGAATCTAAAGTTGGGCAACTGGCTGAACAAATGCAAAAGAAAGAACCAGGAAAGTTGCCCAGTCAACCAGAACAAGCAAAGGATGTACGAACCCTTCCAAGTGGTAAGGTAGTCAATACCAATTTACATGAAATCTCTAACAATCTACCTTGTAGTTCGGAGTAACAGAGAAGGCGATACTCTAATCTCGCAAAAAGAAGAAACAAGTGTTAAACTTAACAAGCCTTCTGAAAAACTCATTGGGGGGTCATCTGACACCCCCAAAATTCAAAAGACAACAGAACCACACCAGATGCAAGTACCTTTTCCCCATCGGTTAAGAGAGTCCAAACAAGATAAGCAATTCAATGATCTTTTTAATATGCTCTCTAAAGTAAATATCAATTTACCATTATTAGAAGTGATCATGAATGGCCCTCATATGCCAAGTTTTTCAAAGAGTTGAACACTAAGAAAAGGAGGTATGAATCGAATGAACGAGTAGTAGTATCGAAATTTCTAGCTACTGCATTTCGACAAACTACCCCTAAGTTGAAAGACCCTGGAAGTTTTATTATAAACATAACTATGGGGGATAAGAAGGTTGCTAAAGCAATGCTTGATTTAGGTGCTAGTATAAATTTGATGCCCTACTCTATATTCTTACAACTCAATCTAGGGGATTTAAAACCCACAACTATGTCCCTTCAACTTGCGCATGCATCTCTTAAATATCCGGAGGGAATAGTTGAGGATGTTTTGGTACAGGTAGACAAACCGATAATACCTGTTGACTTTGTGGTTCTGGATATGCAAGAAAATCTAGCATTGAATGACAGAGCACACAATATTGCTTGGTAGACCATTTATGGCAACTACTAAAACTATTATTGATGTCCAAGATGGAAATTTGACAATGACAGTCTTAGGAGAGACTGTTCATTTTAAAGTTTTTGATTCTTCACCTTTCCTTCTATTTACGCCATCGATGAAATATTCGATGTTGATCATTTGGATAATCTTGTCCAAAACACCTTTTTCCAAACCAATAGAAGACAAGCTTGAAACCGTTCTTACACTTGAAAAGGTTGAAGAAGATTTAGATGAAGAAATTAAGGGGTACCTTGAACAACTAGACAATAATGAAGTGATGACAAAATCTAGTACACTTTTTCTACCCAGTTCTTCATCTAGTAAAGAGGCCAATCCACGAACTTGAACTCAAAGACTTACCCGAGCACTTAAAATATGTGTTTTTGGGAGAAGGGAAACTTATCCGATGATAATTTCTTCAACCTTGACCAAACCACAAGAAAAGGAACTCATCAAAGTGCTTAAACAGCTTTAAGAAATCTATAGGTTGGAGTATAGGGGATATAAGAGGCATTAGTCCAACAATGTGTATGCACAAGATCAACTTGGAGGATGGTGCTAAACCCATGCGAGAGGCCCAAAGAAGACTACAGCCAAACATGCAAGACGTACTTAAAACCGAAATTCTTAAATTATTAGAAGAAGGCATTATCTAGCCTATCATGGATAGTAAGTGGGTTAGTCCAAAGGTACGTGGTACCAAAGAAATGCAGGATAACAGTTGTTAAAAATGACAAAAGTGAATTAGTGCCCACTAGAATAATCACTGGATGGAGAATGTGTATAGATTTTAGGAAACTAAATTTATATACGAAAAAGGATCACTTTCCTCTTCCATTCATTGATCAAATGTTGGAAAGATTAGCTGGGCACGAATTTTACTGTTTTTTGGATGGACTGTCTGGATATTATCAAGTACCCATAGCACCAGAAGATCAGGAAAAGACCACATTTACATGTCCTTTTGGGACATTTGCTTTTCGCAGAATGCCATTTGGGTTATGCAATGCCCCTGCCACTTTCCAGAGATGCATGATATCTATTTTCTCAGACATGGTGGAAAAATTCATTGAGATTTTCATGGACGATTTCTCTGTCTTTGGGAACTCATTTGATGATTGCTTACATAAATTGACTTTGGTTTTAGAAAGATGCATTGAATGCAATCTCACCCTTAGTTGGGAGAAAAGTCATTTTATGGTTCAACAAGGGATAGTTTTAGGACATATAATTTCAAACAAGGGTATTGAAGTTGATAAGGCAAAAGTTGAATTGATATCCAAACTACCTCCCCCTACATCTGTGAAGGGGATAAGAAGCTTCTTGGGACATGCAGGATTTTACAGACGATTTATTAAAGATTTCTCTAAAATAAGTCGTCCCTTATGTAACTTGCTATCCAAAGATGTCAATTTGACTTCAACAATGACTGCCTTATTTCCTTTAATACCTTGAAAGATAAACTAACATCTACCCCTGTTATTATGGCACCAAACTGGTCTTTACCTTTTGAAATAATGTGTGACGCTTCTGATTATGCAATAGGAGCAGTCCTGGGACAAAGAGTGGATAAGCGTTTGCATGTCATCTACTATGCTAGCAAAACACTCAATGATGCCCAAATGAATTATACCACCACGAAAAGGAATTCTTGGCGATAGTATTCTCTTTAGACAAATTTCGGTCTTATTTAGTAGGATCTAAAGTGATTGTGCATTCTGATCATCTTTGCTTTAAGATACCTATTAAGTAAACCAAATGCCAAGCCAAGATTAATCAGGTGGGTCTTACTCTTACAAGAATTTGACCTAGAAATCAAGGATAAGAAAGGCAATGAAAACTTAGTAGCTGACCATTTGTCTAGGTTGATTTCTGACTTCAATTCTCTTAAAGATGAGAGTAATGAAGATATAGTTGAAACCTTTCCTGATGAACAGTTATTTTTCATAGGTCCGAACCCATGGTATGCTGATATTGTAAACTATCTTGCCACTGGTGTTTTGCGACCTAACACTTCATATCAGGACAAGAAAAGGTTTTTTAAAACTATTAAGGACTATTTCTGGGATGACCCTTATTTATATAAGATTGGTCAAGATCAAGTCATCCGAAGATGTGTATCTGAAGAAGAACATAAGAGCATTCTGACTTTTTGTCATGAACTTCATTGTGGGGGTCATTTTGGAGGTGAAAAGACAGCCCGTAAGATATTACAGTCTGGATTCTTTTGGCCCACTCTTTTTAAAGATGCTCATATGTTTTGTGCACAATGTGATAGATGTCAAAGAACAGGAAACATAAGCAAAAGAGATGAAATGCCTTTGACATCTAATTTAGTTGTTGAACTCTTTGATGTATGGGGGATTGACTTTATGGGTCCTTTTCCCCCATCTAATGGTTTTCAATACATTTTGGTTCTTTGTGGATTATGTGTCCAAGTGGGTAGAAGCTATCCCCACCAAAACCAATGATGCTAATGTTGTTGTGAAATTCTTGAAAGATTTCATATTCAAGTAGGTTCGAACGCCTAGAGCTATAATAAGTGATGGAGGTAGCCATTTTTGTAACAAACTCTTTGATGGAGTACTAAACAAGTACAACATCACACATAAGGTAGCTACTCCATATCATCCTCAAACTTCCTTTAGTGGAAGTAAGTAATAGGCAAATTAAGGGAATATTGGAACGCACTGCGTCCTTCAAGGAAGGATTGGGCATTTAAGTTAAATGATGCCTTATGGGCATACCGCACCGCTTACAAAACACCTATTGGGATGAGCCCTTACCGGTTAATCTTTGGGAAAGCGTGCCACCTTCCGCTTGAACTTGAACATAAGGCTTCTTTGGGCAATTAAAGAGCTAAACATGGATTTAGATAAAGCGGTGTGAAAAACGATTACTCCAAATTTTCATGAGTTGGAAGAAATTAGGAATGAAGCTTATGAGAATGCCAAATTATACAAAGAGCGTACTAAGCGCTATCACGACAAGAGGCTAGTTCCTAAGACTTTTCACCCTGGAATGAAAGTTCTTTTATTTAACTCTCGTTTGAGAATTTTTCCAGAAAGCCGAGATCAAGATGGGATGGACCATTCAAAATAGTTCGTATTTGAACATGGAGTGGTAGAACTATTGGACTCCAAGACACAAAAACGTTCAAAGTTAATGGCCATCGTGTCAAGCCTTATTTAGAAGAACCAAACAACATTGGGAAATGGATTGCATTTGGCTGAGTAACCCTTAGCACCAAAAAGATACGTCTTGCTAAGACGTTAAACTAAGCGCTGGATGGGAGGCAACCCATCATTTTAGGTAAAAAATTGTTATTTGTTTTATTTACTTAATTTTATTGTTTATTTTAGTTTACTTATATGTGAATAATTTTTAAAATTGTTAAAACTAAAAATATTTATTGAGATGTTAGAAGTTCACAGCGATCTGTCTGTACACACTTTAATGATGAATATGATGGATGCACCTGCATTTTTTCATTACTACTTACACATTCTCAAGAAATAGGTAATCTTTCTCCTCTTTTCTCTTTATCTTTAATTTGCAGTTGCTACATTGAGGACAATGTAAGTTCTAGGTTGGGGGTGGTGAAAAGTTACCATGATTAAAAAAAAATAAAAAAAATAAATAAAAAAAATAAATAAAATAAATAAAAAAATAAAAAATAAAAAAATAAAAAAAAATTCACAAAAATTTATCATTTCTTTAAGTCAAATTTAAGTAAATAGTTAAGTCTTTGGTACTGTTAGATTAATTTTTGAAAACATATCATGAAATATTTTTGTAATTATTTTTGATAATTAGTTAGTTTTTGTCATAACTAGTATTTCTTGATAAAATGTGGAAATTATATTAAACCCAAAATCGGTGTTTATGAATTTGTTTTAGTGGAGACTACCTTTGTGAGATATAATTTGAGCCTAATTTCCTTTATTCAGAGTGAAATATATATTTTTTCTACTCCAAACACATTTCTTATCTCTTCAAATTTTTAGATGATCTCTATAGGCATTAATATTGAATGTATGAATTTTTTCTCATCTTAATAGAGTGTCGTATATTTTTTATTATTATTTTTGTTTAGATTAAATGATTTGAGTAGAAATTGATAGTATATGCTTTTATCTCATTCGTGCATGATCAAGTACAAAAACAAAAAGACATATATGGGGTTAAATAAACCAAGATCAAACAGAAAAAACACAAAATTAGCCACTAACCAAAATCCTTTAAAAAAAAATGTAGAATCTGTACATGGGTTGACTCTCTAAAAAATGATATATATTGAAAAATATCTTCAAAAAATATAGAGAGAAAGAATATATAGTATAATCTACATACTATGACCCACATTGCCTACAAAGTTGTGAGTAAAGGCTAATTACAAAAGAAAGATATAGAAAGTAATTCCTAAAAAGTCATTGCACTGTCTTCATTTGTAAAAGGCATATATCTTGAAATTTTTTCTTAATGAGTTTGATTTATGCATGAAAATAATTTTTATATATGATATCTTTATAATTTATACATTTGATTCCTTCCATGAGATCAACGTCAAAATAACACTTTGAGCCTTTCTTCTTTATACATATGCGAACATATTAGTTCATTTCTATACATCAACTCTTTCGCATATAAATTAGTATGAGTGTTTGAACCCATAGGATTCAGTGTTTTGAGAGTATTGACTTGTGAGGAATAGAGTCGAAGCGAATTCGGATTCATGACACTAAAATTGGGTGAAATTAAATTGATACATTTTTGATATGAAATATGAAAATGATTTTCGACTAATTATTATAATAAAATCATGATTGTTTAAAGAGATTAAAATAACTTATGCTTGAGATTTTAATTATGATCTTAAAGGAGATTAAAAAGTATGAGATATTTTTGTGATATGTTGTTTTCTTTTATTCTTAAAATTTAATTTTTGATTTTGTTGTAATTTTAGTTGATTGTTTTTATTGTTTCTTTTGATTTTTTTTAGTTCAATGTTTGTGGGTATCATTACTGAAAACCCTCACGAGACTCAAACTCGTCCACTAGGGCAACCTAGGGGTTTAAAGGCTTGTTGCATAGGCTAAATGCAACCGTTTCAATCCACGAAAGTGATTTAGGATAGTTTAATTTTTAGTTTTTATCGCTTCTCTTGCTAAGGGACTAGCAAGAAGCTGGTTGGGGGTTGTGATGAGTGCTCAAAAAGCACTAAAATTACCATGATTTTATGCACATTAATTGATTAAAAATATATATATTTATATGTTTTATCATATATTTATATAAATTTGTCTTTTTCGGAATCACGGGTGTTTTTATTGTTTTTCAGGTATTTTCACTTAAAAATGCAACTTTAAGACTCAAAGAGGAATACTGGAAGCAATACATCACAAATATATTAATAAATAAATGGGGAAAGGTCAACAAATAAGGAAAAATTGGACAAAATGGGTCAGAAATGTCAAAAAGGAGAAAATCGTGCCGCGCTTGTAGCCGCGCCAGCCGTACTAAGCTCCGCTCCAGCATCTTGTTAAATGCGTGAAGTCTGTTCATGCGCGGGTACTATTCATCCGCGGATATCTGTTCATCCATGCGGTGCAGTCTGGCCGCCCGCAATGACGTCATCTTGGCGTCATTAATGACATCAAGAATTCCAATACGCGTTTTACATTTTTAATATTTTTTTAACATTTTTTTACTCATTTTTTCTCTCCATCCTCACCTATAAATACTCCCCTTCCCTTCACTTCAAAACACACCTTCAAAACACACTTCTCTCTTCTTTCTTTCTCTATTTTCTTAGATTTTTAGTTTTTTTTAGTTTTTCTTAGTTTTTAGTTAATTTCTCTTAGTTTTAGAGTTCTTCCCTTTTTGGGAAGAACTAGTTATGTTTTTGTAATTTATTAGCTTTTTGATTCAATAAATGGGAGTGCAAATTCTGCTTGGAGGTTTTCCAGCAACGGGAATAGCATCGAAGTTCTGTAAGGATTTTATTTTCTTTACAGTTATTTTTTATGCTTTATTCTTACATGTTATATTTAATTTGTCTGTGATTAAATTTAACTGTGTTGGCTATTTGTAAACATGATATAATAATAACGTTGTTATGCTTGCGAAATATTAAATAGGTAAAAATCTCTAAAATGAATTGATTTTATTTTTATTCAAGATTTTATATTAAGAATGTTAGAGAGAAATATATTATTTTTCATTACAAACTTAAATCTGAAAATTAGATTTTAAGGTTTAGTTATCCGGTCTGATTTAGAGTAGTGCTCTTTTATTTGTTAGTACAATCGCCCGGTAGTTAGAGTGAAACTCTATTTCAAAAGTTTTTATAAGAATTATTATCTGAAAATGTATTGACAACATGTTTTCAATAGTGGTTTTAAAACTTGAAAGTTAGTACTCGGATAACTAAATTCTTAGGTTTAATTTGGACACGTTGAATAAAAGTTAAACCATCTAACCCAACCAAAGGTGGCATTTAAATGGTTCATTTGCAATCTCATAGAAAAAGGAATTAATTTAATTAACCAAATTAGTTATCAACCTCAACCATAGGTGTTAATTGATTTGTTTAGTTAACAAAGGTATTCATATAAAAAAGAGAGAATCAATAAATATCAATTCATATCTTTAATAACCTAATTAATATGAGCAAGCATAATTAACTTAATTATTATATCCATAAATACTCCACCATTATAAATGATAAAATTTGCATAAATGTTTATTGAATCTATGTTTATTTTTATGTAAGTAGATTAAAAACACAAAACCCAAAATATCGTGACAGGATGTTTAGGATTTAATTTCGTTTTTAAAAGTTTGAATAATAAATTAAAAACCACATACATTCCTTCCTTAGATCGACCTTGGGAGTATACTTATCATTTTCTACGAAATGATTCGTGCACTTGCGAGAGTTTTATAAATAGATAAAACCAAAGTAACGGGCAGGATCGGCGATGTCGGTTCTGCCCCGATCAATATAATTGTAAATTTTAATGGATAAATAATTTATTATATAATTAGTATCTCAAATCGATAAGAATAAAAATAAGAGAGAGTACCTGATCTCGAATTCTTGCATAAATTCTATTTAAATATCCAAATTCTAATAAAAAAAATAGGTAAAATCTGTTTATTTGATATACTAATAAGTTAAAAGAAAAAATATAATTATAATATATTATCCAAAATGAAAAAAAGTTATCCTCTTATGTATAATTAAAAATATAACAATAAATAATAAAATAAGACATATAAATTAAAATGTAACGAAGAAAATAATAAAGTAAAGAGGTATTGGGGAAGGAAACAAAAACACTCTAATAAAACTATAAAATTAAAATTAAAATAATAAATTAAATAAATTGATTGGTTTAAATTTTAATCAATTTAAAGAAATTAAATCAAATCAATCTAATATTAATCGATAACAATCTATAATAATAAAATCTTAAAATAAAAAATATTGAATTGAGTTATTTCGATGTATTTTACCCACTCTTAAAATTACTTATGAAAGAATAATAATTATACATGTGCGAATATAAATTATAATGGATATTTAAATGTTAATGTTAATATGATTTTTTATAATTTTTTATTCTTAAAATAAAAATAATATTTTTTATTTTAAAATATAAGAAAATATATAAAATAAAATAACTATTTACTAAAACTTTAATTATAAATATTTTGTTAATAATATTGTATCATAAAATGTTGTTAAACTTAAATGCTAGTTTTAATAATTTTTCTAAAGAAATCATTTTGATAAGCTATAGAATTACATAAAATAAATTATTTTATAAAAAACATTGAATAAAAAAAATGTTAATAAATTAATTACTAGTTTTAATATTTTTTTTTCCATTAGGTGGCTATTGACAATTGCATCGTCTTGACGTTGACGTTATACTGAGAGAACATTTGGCTGCTTTCCTTCGTGCAAAGGCGATTAGGATGAGACGTTCACATAATCCACTTACTACTAAATTATTTGCTTTGGCAAAGCATCTAAACTTGCTTGTAAAATAGGTGTAAGATTCATCAAGCAAGCTATAAAGTGATTGATAGGTAGCTAGGATAACTTGCGGATTTAGAATTTCTATATTAAAGGGATACAATACACGTATTAAAAATAATATTAATTATTTTTAATTATTATTTATTTGTTAATTAAAACAATTAGAATGATGTTAATAAAATATTTTTAAATTATTAAATTTTTTTAAGATAATGGGTGTTAAGAAATTAAAATTTAAAATTTATTTGTGATATAATTTTTATTTTATGTATATAATTTATTTATAATTTTGTAAATATTATATCTAAAATTTTATTTATCAAAAATTATAATATGAAATATATCGTTCTCATCTTTACGTTGTTTATCGGTTAAAGATTCATTATTTTTGTATATATTATTTATTTATCATATTATTTTTTTCTTATTTTTTTAATATTTAATTTTTTAAAAAAATTATATTAATATTAATTTTTATTAACTTAATATATCATTCATTTTTTAAAAATAATAAATAATTTTATATGGATTAATAACTTATGCTATTAGCCGATATTTAAGATTTTGTGTTGGGCAAAAGTTATTTTTCTACCGAAATGCCAATTTTTTTGCCTATCACCTTTTAATCTTTTGATATAACTCCTTTTACTGTTTTTTTTTAATTAGGTTGTCAATATTTACTCCGGCAGGCTTTTGCCATGGACTCTTGAATTTAAGATTAAGTTTTATATTCAATATTGTACATAACTTCAAAAAAATTATTAATTAAGTTTTAATTATTAATTATTTTTAACTAAAAATAATGTATATATATTATTTTAATAAAAATGTGTTTATTTCATTGAGTTTTTGAAAATATTGAATGTTAAAAGTTTAAAATTTAAATTTAAATAAAATATAATATAATTATATATATATATATAATTTATCTATAATTTTATAAATATTATAACTAAATATTTAATTATCAAAAATTAAGGTTGTTACTATATAATTACTTAATTAAAGAAGTGGAGGTGTTTATATATATATATATATATATATATATATATATATATATATATATATATATAATAGCCTATTAATTTAAAAACAATTGTATGAGATGCTTTGTATCAAGGTATTATTTAGATTTTTAGATTACTTTTATATTATATTATTAGTTTTATTTTAACTTATGGAATAAAAATTATGTTATTTAACTCCCTTCATTTCAAAAAATAAATCAATTAAAAAATTATATTATTATTCTTATATTAACTTTTTTTTCTATCAAAAAATTAAAATTTTATTAAATCACAAATTTTAATAACGATAAAGAGTCAATTAATATGAAATATTTTTTACAAATATTTGTTTTAATATTTGGTGATTGTTAATTTTTTTTTTATTTATTAAAAAAATTTAAACATATATTTAAATAATTTTATCTTTGAATATCATTGTTGTTTATTTTTCTCAAATAAATTCAAATTGAATTTCAGTTTTTACCGTTAATGACTTGCATTTTAATTAATTGATTGAAAACTATTATAGTTTAATAGAAAACATTAAATAATGTATTTTATTTTTAGTTAACTTTTTTTAATCAAAACTAATATTTAAATGAAATAGTTTTAAATGTAAGATAACAAATGAAGCCAATTACACAAGGCTATAAAGCTTCGTTTATTGTATTGTTTTAAACATTCTAAGCTTTCTTCTAATCTGGTTTGTGGCAATTTTGTTTTTTAAAGAAAATCGGTGACAATTTATTTTTTAAACATCTTCATAGCTTTATGAAATGAAAATTTTATGTATATTAAATTTAAGATATAATATAAATGATATTATGTTATATTATTAGTAAATATAGTTAAATTTATTAATTGTATTAAATAAAATATTATAGATAATAATATATTTATAATATATGATACTGCTATATCAGCCATTACTTCATAATGGTTTCGTGAAAACTACACATCTATAAAATTGTTTACTATAAAAATGTAATAAATGTATTTCCTAAGTAATTACCAATACAGCCTGGGGTTTTACGAAATTATGAATTTTTCCTCCAAATTTTAAAAAATCATTATCAAGTTCATGCGTAAAACTTTTAGCCTTTGGCTTTGACCATGTTAAAGATAAATGCGTAAATATGTTGATAATTTAAAAAGAAATTTAATTTTATATATTAAAAGAACTATTTTTAATTTGAAGCCCCAAAAACAAAATAATTTTTTTTACCACATTATAATCTCTTCTTTTTCGTTAAAGCTTAATAAAAAAAATTCAGGAGAAAAAATTTAAAAAAAATGTCTAAAATGATTTTTAAAGGTAATTTAATCTTTTATGCCCGAAAAGGGGTTCATAATATATAAATTTTTGAAATGTTGATAAATAGTTTATAATTTTCTGTGAAACGGTGTATTTTTCTTCTATGGAATCACACTTTTTTTTTAAAGGATAAACATATATTGTAGATATAAAGAATACAATCTTTTATTTAAAAAAACAGTGGTAGATAATATTATAAAATTTATAATATATAATATCACAAATAATATTTAGGAAAGAATTTGACACTAATATAATATTTATTGATATTTAATAAAATTTAATTAAATGATATTTAATAATAAATTAATAAAAATTATTATAATTTGATTTAAATTATATTTAAATTTAATTATTTTAATATAAAATAATATATCATATTTTTTATATGGTAAAAATATATGAGATAATATAATTTTTAAAAATAATATTTTTATATTTTTAATATTGTTTTATTTTTCGAAAATCATTTAAAACATTTGACTGCCAATTCACCGTCCAGTACAGGTGTCTAGTGTCTTGCAGCTAACGTAGTTCTGTTGAAAGTATTTTAATACATTTAATTTCCTAATATTTTAAAAGGTCATCTGTGGCCCTGTGGGTCGTGGCTAATTAATATGTTAATGTGAGTGCTTGCCCACCGTATAAAAACAAAAACAAAAACAAAAACAAAAAAAATTGTGTAAAAAAATCGAGGAATATCAATTTACAATTATAAACATAAAGCTAGGACCAAACCAATTAAGTAAAGAGCATAACACAAGATAACAAAGTTCAGATTTCTTATTTTTCTGAAAAAATAATAAGTGACAAGTAACAAACAAATGTTATAGCGACAACTCTAATGAATCATCATTATGTTTATCATTAGTACGATTTCTTATATTTTTATCAGCTAAATATCATAATTATAACTCATATTTGACTTATTTTGTACTTTTTTATTTTTATTTTATAATATATATCTTTATATTTTTTCTAAAAATAATATAAATAAACCTTATAAGATACAAACACACCGTCCTAATTAATCCAAATCATATGTGTAATTTACTTATTACATAGATTAAATACAACAATATTTTTTATTTTATTCATATAACTTGATATAAATATAACATAATAAGACTTATATAAATTTAAGAATTAATTTATCTATTTTATTTTATATGATATTATTATTTAATAAATATGTAAATAAAAAATTTATATTTTATACTATAAATATCCATACTTATATCACTTTTAATCATATATTTATTGAATATTAATAATATACATAATAATACATCTATTTATTGAATATTAATAATATACATAATAATACATAAAAAAATGGGAAAAAAATTCCTCCCATGAAATTAATGAGTCACTCCTCGATTAAATTAAGATATCTTTATTGATTTTTTCTTACCATCCACGTACATGACTATTTTATTTATTGACGTATTGTTTTTTCTTTGCCATATATATTTTAAATTTTTTTTATAATAATCATAATATTTTTCCCCACACATGTTAAATTGGATTTAAAATCATTTTTTTTAGAAAATAGAATTTTGATAAAAATAAAAAAAATACAATTTATATAAAAAAATCATCAATTTAAATATATCAACAATAAAAATTATTAAACTAAAATTAAAATATTTTTAAACATATAAAGAAAAACCTTGAACTTTTACCTTTGACTGTATTGTAAAGTTTTTCAATTGATTGTTTAATTAATCCAATTGACATATTATTCATTTAAAAAAAATCTTAATACTATAATATAATTTTTATGATCTTTGAAAATATGAATTTAAATAAAGATTTAAATTTAAAAAAATACAAATATCATAAACATAACATAAATTATCATATATGAATATTTAGGTAAAAAAAATATTTTAGAATCATATTAAGATAAATAAAAAACACAAATATATATATATATATATATATATATATTATTTAAAATAACTAATAAAAATAATATAAATATGAATAAAACAAACCTATTAAAGAAGAGCTAAACAATAAGATCATTAGCATAAATCAAATTAATTTCTTAAAAACTTTAGAGAAAATAAAAGAACAAAACTAACTACATTTTTTAGATTCCTAAACTTACGTGATATTGAGCTAAGGCTCTTAATCTCTTTTTTTAGATATAAATTTATATTTAATATTACAATAACAATTCAGTAGTGAGAATACATTAAATTATTATAAGAATCCTTAAAAGTCATCTATTAAATAGGAATAATTTTTTTTAGTATTATTCTCTAACTCTTTAAGTTCTCCCACACATATATGTGTGATTCTTTTTTGTTTGCTTATTTGAAAGGTATATTATTACACTATGAGATAATTTATCAACAATAATAAAATTTAACCTTCTTCTTATATTGCATTTCATTCTTTTTTCTTATGCTTTTTTTATTTTATAGCAATCACTTAATATATATAGAGTTTTGTAAAAATTTACAATATAATTTAAATTAGATATATTTTGCAAGTAATATTTCTCAAATTATTTACATAATTGTGTAATCATGTTACACAATTCATCCACCTAATTAAGTTACACATAGATGTTGTATGGTTATATGGGTATGTAAATAATTTAAAAAAATTTAATTAAGAAATAAGCATAACCCAGACCCAAATTTTATTGTGAATTTCCACAAAATTCTTTCCAATAATGTAAGTTTCTTATATTAAATACTTTCTAATATTAAATAACATACTCACAATAAAATCATAATATTTTTTAAATAAATAAATTACAGGTTTTTATTCCCCATAAAAATATGAATCTATAAGATAATTTTTAGTATTAATTATCTTGTAATACAATTACATATATCAATTATATATATATATATATATATATATATATATATATATATATATTATAAGTTTACTTTGTATAAATATACAAGTGTTTGTTGTATTTATTTTTTCATTTAATTATAAAAATTACAAATTCATATTTTTTTAAAGAAATTCCAATTTATACTTAATGTTGCAAATTATTATAAAATAAAACACACACTTAACGACAATCAAGTTACATGTGTTCAAGCCATCTATTTCAAAATAGTGACATATATCTTTTAATTATGCTCATTAAATTTTTTCAATTACATTCTTATTTATTATTTAATCAAAACATACAATATATTTTATTTTAATAACATTAATTTTTATGGACATAAATATAATTCAATTCAATAACTAATTTTTTTTTAAAAAATATTTTATTACTTCTTACAATATATAATTTAGGATAAGATGAGGTGATGTGTTATATAAATCTCTTATATTAATTTATTTGTGTTGTTTAGTTCATGATATTAAAAAAATATTATTTAATTCTTTAATTTTATATAATAACTAATTAAGAATAAAATAATATATTTTAATAATTTTTTATTTAAAATATTATTATTTCTTATCATTTAATTAAAATACAATTAAGATATCAATTTTTAATAAAGAGAAATAAAATTTAATATAAAATAGTTTAAGAAAAATAAAACAATAACAAAATTTGAATAAAAAAGTTATATATTTATAAATTTTATTTTATAATATAAATTAAAAATTAATAAAATATTAAAATAAAATAGTGATAATTAAAAATAAATATTTTATATTTTTCATATTTATTATGATTTTTTTATTATTAAATACTCATGTTTTAATCGGGTTTAATAATTTGATAAAAAATAATAATTAAAATAATATAATACATCATTAATTAATCATTTTTATAAAAATAAAAAATTAAATAATATCATTTTTAATTTAAGAGATTAAAAAACTTATATGATATATTTTTTTAAGATAATATTCTTTTTCCTTAAATGTTATTTTATCAATAATATTTTATATTAATTAAATAATTATTTAAAAATATAAACTAATATCCCAAAATACTAAAGGAAGATGCTAGTGAGCACTGAGCACAACAAAGTGTGCATATATTATTCAGAGTGCCTAATCTTACTTGTGATTTGCAAAAAAAGCAACACGTACCTCTTCCATTAAAGAAAATAAATAAGCCACACTTATATAATTGTGCACTTTTGGTAGGGCTTTGCTTCGTAAATTGTGCACGTTGTGATTCTAAGCTAAATATTTATTGAGAGAGAGATACATTAAATTTGACACTTGTATAATTCTGCACTTCTGGTAGTGTTTTGCTTTGTAAATTGTAAACGTTGTGATTTTGAGCTCAATATTTAGTAAGAAACATATTTTTCGAGATGATAAATTTAAAATATAATAAAATATTATTAATAAACATAATTAAAATTACATAATTATATTTAATAATTTTTTTCATATATTGTATATGAATTATTTTACGTTCTTTAATTTTCTATTTGATTAATTTCTACGGCATATTTAAAATAAAAATATAAACTTAAATCTTTTCATACAATAAGTATAATTAATTAAAATTTTTGAGTTTTAAAATTATATTTAATATGTGCATAGTTTTTTTTATAATAAGTTATAAATAAAATTATAAATATGATATATTAGAAAAATATATTATTTAATATTATAGAAGTCTTTTTATTTAAGGTAGTTAGTTTAATTTTTTTTCTTTTTAAATTTTAAAATAAAATATAAAGAAAAAATATGTCTTTATTTTAAATTATAAGGATACTTTTATTCAAATTTATTTAAGTGTAATTTACATTATTAAATTATAAGTTTCAATGTAATAACATAAAGTCATGAATACAGTTCTAAAAGAACTGTTAATATCTATAGCTTAAAAATAAAGGGATAATTTTATCCAAAATAAATATTAAGTGTGTATATTACTTAAATTTAATTCTAACGCCACCGTAATTTAAAAATAAAAAATAATTGTTTGAATTAAAATAAAAGGTATGGTTCTATAAAGATTTTTTATATTACTAAATTTGTGTTATATTTATTATTTTTTATTTAATAATAAAATAAAATATTAAAAAATAACATTATTTTATTTAAGATATTAAAAAATTTATTTTTTTAATTCTTTGACATTTAAAAAAAAATATATCAAATAATATTTTTATAAAATATTAAATAACCCATTTACTTTAATATAAAATACATGTACATCATCATTATTTTTTTTTTCTTTCCGTGTTATTAAAGTAACATTAACAAAACAAATGTTACTATTGGAAGGTGCTATCACAAA
This sequence comes from Hippophae gyantsensis, assembly GCA_030763125.1. Lineage (NCBI taxonomy): Eukaryota > Viridiplantae > Streptophyta > Magnoliopsida > Rosales > Elaeagnaceae > Hippophae > Hippophae gyantsensis. The sequence goes on along the minus strand of CM061031.1, from coordinate 28,561,879 downwards.
GTGATATTAACTAACTATTAAATAATAAGCATATAATGGAAAGAAGAGCCTCAAATTTCCTAGCATGTACGGAGAAACATTCATATGGTCACCTTTTTAATATGATTAATAAAAAAGTAAATACTAGTTGCTTTACTCTCTTATATTTGAGTTGTTAATGTTAATATAAAAAAATATTTAATTAATAAATATATTAATATAATATTTATAAATAATATTAAATTTATTTTTCTTTATGATTAATATTTTAAGATTAAATATTTTATGTTACTTATACACCATACAAAATTTATTTAATATAAAAAAATTAATTACTAAAAAAAATTAATGAGTCTTAAAAAAACATATGCCTTAAGAAAAGGAAAAAAAACAATTGATTAAATAAAATTAAAATATAATAAAAATAAGTTAAAAAATATAAAATATTGAGTCAAATAAGACATATTTTGAAAAAATGTTAATATATATATAAAATATCATATATTAATTAAAAAAAATATTAATTTAATATTTATAAGTAATATAAGACTTATATTCTTTGAAAATTAACCTTTTAAGATTAAATATCTTATATTAATTACACACTATATAGAATTTACTGTTAATAATTTTAATTTTTTAGTCCAAATTTTGAATAACTTTCAATGAAATCAATTCGTTCTAAATACATAAAATAAATAACTTCAATTAGATAACTTAAGATCAAACAACTTATTTTATTCAAATTTATTAAAAATGATGTAAGGTTAATAAATATAGGGATAAATAAATAATTTGTTCAATTCATTTAAATTGAGAAATTTGATTTGATTCGTTGTATTCAGATAGGATTGAAAATTATACAATATGTTTGGATTTAAATTGGATTTGGATTGATAGATTTTATGATCTGGTGTACCCGGTCCGGACCGAATTACTATTAACTTATAAATAAATATTTATTTTATGATATGTTATATTTAAATATTATGTATATCATAATTATTTTAACTTAAAAAATAAATATAAGTATTTATAATAATTTAATAGTTGTACTGATATACTTCTTATTTTTTAAATTTTTTGTTGTGATTATAAATAATAATATTTTTACAAAAGTATCAATTTTAAATTTTAATTTATATATGTCACATTTTATATATTATAATAATTCATAAATAAATTTTAATATTAATATAACTTTATTTGATTCAAAAAAATTTGATCTATTTAAATTTGGATTAATTATATAATTGGATCAAATTCAGATCAAGAATCTTTAAATTCATTCAAATAGGATTAAATTTGAATCGATAAAAAATAAATAATTTTGATAACCGTTTATCCCTAAATAAAAGTATGGGTAGGATGTTTTATAAAAAAAAAGTTAGATACGATGAACAATTCACCATACAAATCTTATTTGACATTATATATTTGAAGCTTTTAAACTAAACTCACCACTATTTTTTATTCAAATTTTGGACCAAATCTATCAATAATTTTTATTTTTTCAACAAAATAATAAAATGATTAAAAGTCTAAAACTACTTCATGCCCCAAAAAAGTAAAGGGTTTATCATTCACTTTAATACGAATTGCAATTTTAATAATTTGGCCTATTATTCCCTTTTAAATAATTTAATACATTTTACAAGTTTTGATGACGAATTGTTATTTAATATTTTTCTACAGCTGTCAACTAGCTAGTTATTTTTATGAAACCTTAACTTGCAACCAACTAATAAAAACTTATAACAAGTTAGGATGTATAACATATATATCTTTCAGTGAATTAATATTATTTCATGATATAATTTAATTGATAATCTTAAGCTTTTGTTTTCTTAGAATTTATCATTATTTTTAAAGAAAAATACAAAAACAACCACCCAACAAATCAATAACGTTGGGATGATCTTAAATCATTTATTACACACATAATCCATTACTTACACTTATATACAGTAACAATTTAAAACTTTAACGTTACATAAGATCTTAAATATTTTATTATACATGCAATTAATATAATATTTATTTAATTTTTTTTATTAATATTGATATTATACATCGATTTATCAAATGAAAAGGAATCATTGGTACGTTCATACACTAATATTTAATTAAAATTTTTTATTTTAAAAATATAAGATGAAGTTATAACTGTTTTTCTTATATATGAGATTTGCCATAAAATAAATTCAAAAATAATTGTGAATAAATAACAATTACTTAAAAATATAATAAACATGAATACTTCCAAATTTTGCAAAAATCATGACATACAAGACACATATAATTATTTACAACAATTGCCAAGTTAACTCACATTGACAAGAACCTCCGCTCCTAAGATCCGTGGGATCAAAGCAAAAGTGATGGGCCTGATATAACCCAAATCAACAGAACGACCTAGCACGCTCCTACGCGCTATTATTCTCGCGTGGTAGATCCCATATTTTCTCAAAGGCCCACTACTTTTCTCCACCAGTGTAGTCTGCTCCCTATTCTTACCTCTCTAACTCAGTCACTCACTTTCTCCCACTTTACTTTTTCCTCGTTTTACTTTTTCTCGTTTACCAAACACTACCTGTCTCACTCACAACTATTTCTCTCAATCTCTAGATGCCTGAGTCTCAATGTAATCTTCTTTCTTTCAGTTATGTATCTATGAATGTGCGTCGGTGGGATTGGAGATTGAGAACTTGCTGCATTACTATTTATTTTCCACTTTGAGTGATCTGTGATAAGCTTGGCCTTGCTTCTATTCTGACTTAAACTTTGTTTATCTCCTCACTGTTTAATCATCCATGCATGGACTCTGATAGCATTAAAGTTGCTTCTCTGGTACTACTCCTGGATATGTGACTTTTCTAGAGCTAAACTGGCGTTTCATTAATTGTTTGTTTTTATTACTTTTTTATGCGTATATGTGATGGGTATCAGCTAAAATTACAGATTCATAAGATCTGTTTTTTAACTATGCAGATTTTCCTGTGAGGAATAATGGACAATAAGTCGTGGCCCTGGAGAAAGAAATCCACAGAGAAAATTATTGTTGCTAATGATACATCTGTGAAAGGAAATGAAGAAGAGGTAATTCGAAAACCATATGTTTTTCTTTTGTCTTTGCTCTACTTTTGTTTGCTTTTCATGTTGATACAGCTCAACTCTTGCACAGTGTACCTTGAAAACTGTTTAAGGTCAGTGAGTATTTAGCCTGGTCCAGCTAATAGGCGCATTGTGCTTGCAATTTTGTTTCTTTGTATTTCCAATGCATAAAGTTAAGTTAGAGGCAACAGGGTTTAATTTCCCAAATTATAGTTTTAATTTTTTTAACCCTAAGAATCATAATCCCACACTTTTAAGAGGCTGGATGCCAATGATCGATTATTGATTATAGTTATGTATTGTTTTTGGATAGCAATGTTTTCGAGTTATAGCCAGTGATTTGGCTAGCTTGGCCAAAGAAAACGGAGTTGCAAATTAAAAATTTGAACTGCATGTCTTAGAGGCAACAGGGTTTGGCATCCTTGGAATCTTAGGGGGTCAACTCTTGAAACTCTAGCCTCTAGTACTCCATTTTTGGTTTATTTTTTTATTTTATGTCTATGGGTTTTGCTGATTGGATACATCTACTAAGGAGTCGGGTTAATTTTGAGAAATGCTTTGTCTACTGTATATCTGAAAGAGAAGCCTTGAGTTTCTTCAACAATATGATTGAAGGGGGGAGGTTCTCATTAGCAAAACTTGTTTTGTATCTTCATTTTTTAAAAAAAATATTGTATCTAGATAAAAAACTTGTTGGCTCTTATTTGAAATCACTACGAAAGTAGTGGCTGCTTTGTTAGCATTATGCTTTTACTTCATTGTATGTTTTTTCTTTTTAGATGCAGACACTTCTGGCTGAGAAAGCAGAACTGGAGAAAGACCTGAACACTTTAAATGACAAACTTTCTGCAGTTCTGTCTGACTGTGAGAATAAAGATGAACTTGTAAAACAACACGCAAAAATGGCTCAGGAAGCTGTCAAAGGTGATAACTGGTTTCTGCTTCAGTTCTATTGTTCTTTTATTGCCGTGCAATTTACCTTCAAATTATCCAACCACCTCAGAATATCTTGGATCATGTTGTCATCTTACAAATAGTTGTTGTACAGGCTGGGAAAAGGCTGAAGCAGAAGCTGCATCACTAAAAATACAACTAGATGAATCTTTAAGACACCAAATTGTTAGCGAAGAAAGAGTAGCTCATTTGAATGGTGCCCTTAAGGAGTGCATGCAGCAGCTCCGATATAATCGAGATGAGCAGGAGCAAAGAATTCATGATGCTATCATGAAGACATCAAAGGGATTTGAGAAATCCCAGATGGTTTTAGAGGAGAAGTTAGCAGAAACAAATAAGAAACTGGGGAAAATATCATCTGAAAATGTTCATCTTAATAAGGCTCTTGCTCTGAAGGAAAATTTGATCGAAGAGTTAAATGCACAACTAAATCAGGTTGAAGTAGATTTTAATGCCTTGATGAGTAGATTGGAATCCACTGAAAAGGACAATTCTTCTTTGAAGTATGAGGTTCGGGTTCTTGGGAAAGAGCTTGAGATCCGGAATGAGGAGAGAGAATTCAATTGTCGAACTGCAGATGCATCACATAAGCAAAACTTGGAGAGTGTGAAGAAAATTGCAAAATTAGAGTCTGAGTGTCAGAGGCTGCGCCTTCTGGTAAGGAAGAGGTTACCAGGTCCTGCTGCCTTGGCAAAAATGAAGAATGAAGTTGAAATGCTGGGAAGGGATCCTGTCGAAATGAGGAGAAAAACGAATCCATCTAGCTTACTGTTTGACTCTGTAGCTGACAACTCTTTTGAAACTCTCAGCAAAAAAATTAGTGTGCTCACCGAGCAATTACTTGCCTTGGAAGAAGAAAACAAGACTTTGAAGTTAGTCCTCACTAAAAAGACAAATGAACTCCAGTTCTCCAGGAACATGTACGCACGCACAGCATCCAAATTATCCCAAGTTGAGTCCCGGCTTGATGATTCACCAAAGTTTCGTAAAGTTGTGGATCCAACAAGTAGTCCCATGTCGCATGAATTCTCTTATGCATCAATGTCAGACATCGGCAGTGATGATAAGGTTAGTAATGCTGAATCATGGGCTTCTGCTTTAGTTTCTGAACTAGAACATTTCAGAAATGAAAGACAGAAAGGGTCACTGTCTAGTAAAACGGCCAGAGGATCAGACATAAATTTGATGGATGATTTCCTTGAAATGGAAAAATTAGCCGTAGTTTCTGTTGATAAGCCAGTTGGAGGTTCACATGCTTCTTCAAATGACACTAATGCCATTGTTGGCCCCTTGGAAACGGAGTCTACTTCAGAACTGATTGGTAGTGAGATAGTTCCAATTTCAGACAATGAGTCAGGCTTTAGTGTATCAAACCAGGATATCAGGTTCATAGAACTGTCGAATGGTAAAATCCCAGTCTGGCTTCAAGATATAGGTAATTTGATAATGGAGCAGAATCGTTTAACAGGAAAAAAGATTGAGGAAATGCTTGAGGATATTAGAGCAGTGTTGGTGCATAGGAAACTACCAAAGCCTCAGGCACCTAAACCCCCTCCTGTCAGTAGCAACAATTCACCTTCAAATAAATCAACACTGATGGATTTATCCGGTGGAGAAACTGAAATTGACATTTCACTGGTAGAGAACGACAAGCAACTCCAGGCAGGTTCAACTTCATGTATACATAAAATGATTCAGCTTATTGAAGGGATTGGTTTGCCATCCCCAGATTTTTGTCAGGCTGAAAATGCTATGTGCAAGGAGAATTTGTTTCCATATAAAAGTTTGGAAGCACCTGCTGGCTACATGGTTCGTGTTTTCCAGTGGAAGACTTCTGAACTCACTGCTGTTCTGCAGAAATATGTGCATGCTTGTTACGAACTATTAAATGGGAAGGCTGATCTGAACAAGTTTGCACAAGAATTAACTTCTGCTTTGGACTGGATCATAAATCACTGTTTTTCGATTCAGGATGTTTCATGCATGAGGGATGCCATTAGAAAGCAATTTGATTGGGATGACTCCCGGAGCGAAAGTGAAGCAGAAGCTGGAATGATGGGTCACTTTCCAAAAACTGAAAAAACACATGTTCCAAGGGAGTCATTTCTATGTTTTCCCTCAGCTACTGCCTCAAATGGTCGTAGTATATATCCAGAAGAGATGAAATCTACTGTGGCAGAGGAAAACAAGAGATTAAATAATGAAATGATGAATATTGAATATGCAAAAAAAGAAATGGAAGAGAAGCCCCAGTCAGCTACTGATAGGAGTGAGTACCTGATCAATCAACTTCACGAATCTGAAAAAATCATTGCTAGCTTGCAAACAGAGTTACATACTCTAAAACAATCAAAGGGAATAATTGAGGATGAGGTTGAAAACCAAAAGATTATAAGTGAAGATCTTGATACACAGCTTTCAGTAGCCAGAGTAGAATTAAATGAAACTTGCCAGAAATTCTCATCTCTAGAAGTTGAGCTGGAGAACAAAAACAACCATTTCGAAGAACTGGAAGCTACTTGCGTTGAACTGCAGCTCCAGCTTGAAAGGTACTATGGAACACACTCAAAAGAGAGTACAAAATTTTGCTTTCTTTGAAATATTAGTTAATTATTGTCACTGATCCTAACCGATCTTGTTAAGGGTCCTCATATATCTTGTGTCTGTTTGCATTAGTATGAAGAAGGAAAGCTCGAAATCCTATAATCAGGAAGAAAAGCAACTTCGAAGTGTAAGTTCATATAAACTTGCAACATCTATATGGGCGTTTGAAAATATCCAAGTTGTGTTTTTGTTTCCACTAATATTTTCCAAATGACGTTATATGAACAAAATAGTAAATTTCTGTGAAATAATAATTAAATATAGTATAATAATGAGGTAAATTACAAATAAAAGAATAAACACATGTACTGATGCACTTTTAAGTAGCACTGGTTAAAGCTCCTGGTAATGACCTTAGTCTGGGTAGGTCCATGGTGGTCAGTGCATGGTTTTTGCTATGTAAAAGTCATCATTTTAATGTAGATACGGAATATGTTTTCTCCTTATCATATTAGATATTTTCACTGTTTGATTGTTTTGCACAGAAAGTAGGCTTGCATTTGCTTTGGTCTTACGCATCTAAACAATTTCGTAGGATTGGGAGATAACAGCTGCTTCAGAGAAGTTGGTGGAATGCCAGCAGACTATCGTGGATCTTGGCAAGCAGTTGAAGGCATTGGCTGCACCCAGGGAAGAAGCCCTATTTGACAAGGTCATCACTGAATCTTCTGATACAAACACCACCAATTTCACTTCAAAACCAACCAGAGACAAGGACAAGAATGCAAATCATCGGTCGTCTCTACTCGACCAAATGCTTGCAGAAGACGGTGAAGCAGTTAAGGGTCTCAAATCTCCAGATACCAAAGAAGTTGACAGCACTTCGACTACAAAACTGGGTCCCAAAAAAGTTACAGAGCCCCTAGAAAAGATCCTTGGTTTAAATGATATGCATCAGGATGACAATGCTTCAGTTGATTCGTTGGCTATTGTGCCTAGCAAGAAACAACGAAGCAATAGTTTGTGGAGAAGGTTGCTTTGGAAAAAGAGAGGTAACCGTAAAAAAACTCCACTCTCACTTGCCTCATGATAGGTCACTTTTACACAAGTAAAACATATTGATGAGGTTGGTTTTGAGAATCCTTTATTGATGGCAGTTGTGGCTTGGTTTGTAAAATAAACTCGTTCTGTTTTGTGGTTTTAACTTTAGAATGATAGAGAATGGTGTATGAGAGTGCCTCTTTTCATGTTCATCTCTTGTATATTCTAGTTCCTGGCAACCAAGATATTATATCATAAAGAAGCAAAATGGGATGTGAATAGCTTTTATTAATTATCTTTTTTTTTTTGGTGAAGATATAGATAAATCCTTAATAAACAAAAGCTTATCATTAGCTCTCAATTCTGTACAAAAAACATCTTTTTTGAATGAAGTTTATGGATATGTAATACCTATGTCACTGGAACCTTTTAGGACAACGAGAGTTAAATTTTTTGGATATATATGCGGGTGTTGGATATATTAATTTTTTTCGTGTAAATTTACACCAAATTAGAACGTATTAGTATCCATACTTATGTCCATGTTATGTGGCTTGTATATGGGTACTTTACGAAATATACCAAATATAAAAAGTCTAAGTAATATAGTCTAATACATCCGGTTACCCACAGATAAAGAAGATAAAGAACTGCAAGGAAATATTTACATCCTGAAATGTTTATACAGGAAACTAGTGATAGTTAGAAGTAAAGACCCAGAAAAAAGAAGAGAGGGGGAGGGAGGATAGAAAGGAATGAAAATGAAGGCTATTGAATAAATCTTATTTAGGTTATTTATTCCCTCAAAGGTAAGTTTTATACTAACAAAAGTGAAGGAAAGGAGTAAGGTCCTTAGATGAGCAAAAATAAGACCATGTATTGTTTGCCATAAATGTTGATAGTGTCGTCAAGAAAAATGAAAAATTGATTCAACATACTCTTCCTATGTATATGATGAATTCAATCTCTGTCTAGTACAAATTGGCAATATCATGAAGACCAGCCTCTTTATAACAGTCAGCAATCTGCTCCACAAAATCATCCCAAGTTTCCTCTACTGAAGCCAAATCCAACAAGAAGGCTGCTTCATCCAAAGCAATCCAGAAACACACAGAAACAAAAATGAAAATATTTCATCTTTATCCATAAATTTAAGGTGACCCAGAACAAGAACACCTTGTTACAAAGCAATTTAAGTGCAAAACTCCTAATTTTCAATTTCTCTGTGGCAAGACATTATTGATCTGGAAATATAAATCTATAAATTCATCATCCCATTGCGCTAGGCTCGCGACTTTCTGATTAATAATATCCACCATATAAATTCTTTAGGGAAATAAAAATCTGCAATTTTATGAGAAAACCAAAAATTTCTGCAGGCATTGATAATCAAGGTACATACATGATATCTGAAACCAAGAGTCCACCATGGTGACTTCAAAGCTCCCCTAGCAGGCATCTTTAGCTTCTACATTACGTCCAACCCTATAATGTATAATGTAGGAAAAACTACTTATTAGTTCATGAAAGCCTATGTAACAAGAGAAAACCAAAAATAAAAAGAATTTGGAAAATCTTCCTACAAACTTCAGCATTGAACACAAAGGGTCGTGCAAATCCCAGAAAATGCTCCTTTTTAGTATAGAAATCTGCAGTTAACAAAGCTGAAACCTTCAAAAACGTTTATTGGTCTACCTGCACGTGAAAGAGTGGAAGTTTCCAAGGTAAAGATGAATTTGCAATGAAAATGCCATTTATTCAGGCAGAACTCTTTATGTGATTTACTTGCATTCTTGGCTAAGAGCCACACTCCATACTTATTGACCTCCACTACAGGCGATCCATACTGCACAAATTAAAGAAAATCCAACAAGCATAGATTGGTAACCACGAATCATAAACTGTTCGTGTCTGTTTGGAATTGCTTGGTTGAAAACACTTCTAATAATGTTTGATAATCTTTAAGTGGAGTGTTTTTAAAATTTTGAAAAGCATTATTATTACTTATCAGTGCTTTTAGCTTACTATTAAGAAAATAGTTTAAAATGCATGATTTCTTACTAAAATAATTACTTAAAAACCACTCAACTACTTTATGTTAAATTTTTTCTTAACATTAAAAACTACTTTTGATCAACCTATTCCATTTAAAATTACGTACGTTCCTTGAGACCACTTATAAGCACGTTAAAACGGGCACTTGTACTAACCCAAGTGGAGCCTAGGCCATCGAGGAAGTGCAGTTACAATACCTATTTAGCAAGAGAGTCATATAACAGTTTCCAGTTCAAGTTCAAAACAGTTTTTTGTTTATGGCTAATGGAACAGCAAGAGGGATTAACCTATAACATTTTTATCGTTACAGTATTGATGGTGCAACATTAAGCACAAATGTGATAACGGTTTCGGTTGGTTACAATATTGATGGTGCAACATTAAGCACAAATGTGATAACGGTTTCAGTTGGTTTCAGTTTCAAAACCATACGTTGGTTACGAAACCAAAAGGTTCTTGATGGGAGAACTTTTATAAAGACATCGGGTCTTCTTATTACTGTCTGAAATTTTTAATTGATATACACCATCAAACACAGGGAGTAACCAGTGAGAGCATCAAACCAAAAATCCATTAAAATTCTTGTGTTAGTGTTGGAATTTGATCAATGGTAGGAGATATGTTTTCAATCCATTTTTGCTTCCGTTGTGTTTAAATTTACATTCATATGATTTCTTGAACGTTTTTGGATCGAATTATGATCCATCATTTGATATTAGAGCTATTTTGAAAACACCTCTGTTTTGCTCTGTTTCTTGTGTTGATATGTATCCAGAATTCAATTTTTATTAAAAAAATGTTACGAATATAATTTTAATGTGAATAATTATTTAACTTAGGTTTGTCATGTGTAGGATATTTATTATACATGTGATATTTATTTAAATAATTTTTGGGCACATTAAAACTTATTTAAATACATTATGCTTAAATTATTTGTTTTGGTATTTGTATGTATAAATTTTGTAATTAATTATACATATGAAAATTTGGTTAAATAATTTATGTATAATGAAATTAATTATTAATGGTTATTTATGGATTTAATTAGTGCTTATATTATTTATTTTTGCTCGTATAATTTATTGTCATACATGCAATCTTAAAATAGATAATATTTGTACATTTAAAATTAAATTAATATTACTTATAATTTTATACAATAGTTGAGCCTAAGAATTTAGTTAATGTTTAAGTGATTCATATAGTTTAATTAATTAGGGAGTATTCACAGCATCTTTAATTAATTAAAACTATAATAAGGTTTATTTAGGATCACATTTATAAAATAAATATTAATTGTAATTAATCATATGTGATATAGTAAATCTTATTCCACATAAATTTTTATTATATTTTTGTATGATTAATTATGATAGAATATCAAATTATATTTTCTAATTTACTCACAAGGATTAGGAAAAGGAACATAATTTGATAGTTTTATCGTAAAGTTAAGATGAATCTAATTGAATTAGAAATTTAGTTCAAAGACAAGTTTTATGTCACTAGATTCATACTTTTCATGATTTACATTGGTAAAGAATGACTTTAATTTAGGTCTCAAATTTTAATAAGTATATAATCTTTAATTGTAGCTTCTCAATCTGTAAATTTCTCTGATATCCATTGTGACATTCCTGATCTGAAAGGAGATAATTATAAAGTATGAAAGGAAAAAATTCTCCTTCATCTAGGGTGGATGGATATTGACTATGCTATTAGGAAAAATGAACCACCTAAAATTAATGAAACCAACACTATAGAGAATATCATGCTTTATGAACAATGAGAGCGATCTAATCGCCTTAGAGTGATGTTTATTAAGAATAAGATCTCTACTGGTATTCGTGGTTCTATTGATCAGCATAACAATGTTTAAGAGCTGCTAAAAGTCATTGATGATCAATTCGTCACTTCAGATAAGGCTTTAGCAAGCACCCTTATTATGAAGTTCTCTTCGACTCATCAGTGTGAAAGGTGTGCGTGAACACATTATACAAATGAGGGACATTGCGACTCAACTTAATAATCTCGAGGTTGAGATGTCAGAATCCTTCCTGGTGCACTATATCCTTAACACTCTCTCACATCACTACGGGCCATTCAAAATATCGTACAATACACATAAGGATAAATGGTCAATCAATTAACTAATGACCATGTGTGTTCAAGAGGAAGGGAGGCTTGTTATGGAATTTGGTGAAAGTGCAATGTTGGCTACAATGTACGTGAAAGACAAATCTCAATACAAATAAAAAGGAAAATGGATAATTCCATCTCAGGCTGATATTAAGAAAGAAGCCAAGTGTTTCTTCTGTAAAAAGAAGGGAAACATAAATAAGGAATGTATCAAATTCCAGAAATGGCTTGAGAATAAAAGGTAATCCAATCTCGTTTGTTTGTTATAAATCTAATATAGTTAATGCTAATATTAACACCTGGTGGATTGATTCTGGATCAACAATCCATTTTGCAAACTCCTTACAAGGTATGCGAAATATAAGGATGCTAGTGGGAAGTGAGCAATACATCTTATCCGATAACAAGATGGGCTCACATATGGAGGCTGTAGGGACATGCAGTTTGATTTTAAGTAGTGGTTTTATTTTAGAATTAGAAAAAACCTTTTATGTTTCAAGTTTCTCTAGAAACTTGATTTTGATTTCAAGACTTGTACCTTTTGGTTATTCCTTTCACTTTTTAGAAACATCTTTCAGTTTATTTAATAAATATGATTGTGTTGGGAATGATATTTTGTCTGACGGTCTTTACTATATTAATTTACGAAATAATGCCATTCATGATGCTATGCATGTTTAAGATGGCACTAAAAGATGTATTATTGACGAGGACTCTTCTACATTATGACATAAAAGATTAGGACACATTTCCATAGAACGAATTAAAAGATTAATGAAAGATAGGGTGTTTAGTACTCTAGATTTTACTGATTTTGAGACATGTGTGGACTACATTAAGGGAAAGCAGACTAACAAGTCAAAGAAAGGTGCCAATAGGAGTTTAAGCATATTAGCAATCATACATACAAATATATGTTTTCCAAATATGGACATTCAAGGTCAGAAATATTTTATCACCTTTATTAATGATTTTTCTCGATATATGTATTTCTACATGCTTTATAATAAGAGCAAAGTATTAGATGCCTTCAAGAGCTTTAAGGTTGAAGTAGAGAAACAGTGCGGAAATAAAATAAAGGTCGTGAGATCAGATAAAGGTGGTGAATATTATGGTAGATACACTGAGAATAGACAAACACCTGGTCTGTTTGCTAAGTTTCTTCAAGAAATATAGGATAGTTGCCCAATACACTATGCCTAGTTCACTAGACCAGAATGGTGTAGGAGAAAAGAGAAACCAAACATTATTAGACATGATGCGGAGTATGCTTAACAACTCTAATCTTTCTAAATCCTTGTGGATTGAAGCTTTAAATACAACTGTGTATATATTAAATCGAGTTCCAACAAAGGCTGTCTCAAAGACTCCATTTGAATTATGGAAAGGTTGGAAACTGAGTTTACGACATATGCATGTTTGGGGATGCCCGTCTGAAGTGAGGATTTATAATCCATAAGAGAAGAAGCTGGACCCAAGGACCATTAGTGGGTGTTTCATTGGATATGCCAAATGGTATAAGAGTTATAGATTTTATTGTCCATCTCATAACATTAGGTTTATGGAATCAAGAAATGTAAAATTTCTTGAATATGACCTGATTAGTAGGAGCAATCAAATCAGGAACATAGTTTCTGATACTGATCACTTAGAGTCTAAACCTTCTACTTCAGGAGATATATTGATTGTTGTTCACAACACCTCTCAAGTAAAAGCTGGTGTTGAACAACCATTCACCAAAATTCCACAAGTTGTTGACAATATTCCAATAGATCATGTTGTTCAGAAGATAACTAAAACTTCTGAACAATAAGTTGAACCTCATACTTCCCAAGAAGATGGTAATGCAACATTAAGAAGATCTACTAGAACTAAAAGGTTGAAAATTCCTAGTGATTAAGTTGTGTATCTACAAGAATTTTATTGTAACATTGGAGCTATGGATGATCCCGAATCGTTTTCACAGGCCATTGGATTCACTCAAAGGGAGGGAATCGACTACACATAGACATTATCTTTTGTTTCTAAGAAAGATTCACTTCGTGTGATTATGACATTGGTTGACCATTTTGATTTGGATTTGCATCAAATAGATGTGAAAATGGCTTTCCTTAATGGTAACTTAGAGGAAGAGGTTTATATGAAACAATCTAAAGGATTCTTCTCTAGTGATGGTGAGCATTTGGTTTGTAAGCTTAATAAATTCATATATGGATTAAAACAAGCTTTCCGTCAATGGTATTTGAAATTCCATAATTTCATCACTTCATTTGGTTTTGAAGAGAACATCATGGATCAATGTATATACTAGAAGGTTAGTGGGAGAAATATTTTTTTTTGGTCCTATATGTGGATGATATTTTGTTTATAGCCAATTATAAGGGTTTGCTACATGAGGTAAAAAAATTCCTCTCTAAAATTTTTGATATAAAGGATATGGGTGAGACATCTTATGTCATTGCCATTAAGATTCATAGACATAGACTTCGAGGTATCTTGGGTTTATCTCAGAAAACCTATATCAATAAAGTTTTAGAGAGATTTCGGATGAAATATTGTTCACCAAGTGTTGCACCCATTGTGAAGGGTGACGAATTTAGCCTAAACCAATGCCCTAAAAATGAGCTTGAGCGGAAACAGATGAAAACCATTCCATATGTTTCAGTTGTTGGAAGCCTAATGTATGTCAGGTCTGCACCAGACCTGGCATTGCATTTGTTGTTGGGATGCTAGGGTGATATCAGAGTAACCCAAGTGTTGACCACTGGAAAGCTGCAAAGAAAGTGACGAGGTACTTGTAAGGAACCAAGGACTATATGCTCATGTATAGACGAACCGGCGATTTGGAAGTAATTGACTACTCTAATGCCGACTTCGCTGACTATGTTGATTCATAAAAATCAACATCTGGTTACATTTTCATGCTTGCTGGTAGAGGTCAAGTTTGTGTCATGTTTTGAGGCCACATCACATGGTATATGGTTGAAGAGTTTCATTTTTGGGCTTAGAGTAGTTGATTATATTTTTAGGCCATTAATATTATACTGTGACAACTCAGTTGCTATATTTATGGCTAAGAACAACAAGAGTAGTAGTCGTAGTAAGCACATCGACATTAAATACTTGGCCATAAGAGAACATGTTAAGGAAAAGAAAGTGGTCATTGAGCATGTTAGCACTGAGTTAATGATTGTTGATCCTTTGACTAAAGGCATGTTACCACTGAAATTCAAGGATTGTGTAGAAAAAATGAGAATTGGTTCAACTTTTTAAATGTATATATATACAATTTATTAATGAAACTCTTATATATTGTGATATTTTCTCATATTCATGTGCACCTTAATTTATTTGAGAAAATATATATTTTATTAGACCAAGAATAAATATAGGATTTATTCATTAAGTTTCGTTACCACATAAAGTATAATACTTGAGAAACTAAATACATTGTAATACATGGAAAATAATACTTGTTCTTAGAGACCTATCGTTATGATTAGTGTATTTTGTTATTCACAAGAGTTTGGCTTAAAGCTTGCACCAAGTAGGAGAATGTAACATTTTTAACGTTACAGTATTGATGGTGCAACATTAAGCATAAATGTGGTAACAATTTCGGTTGGTTTCGGTTTTGAAACCATACAAAACCAAAAGGTTTTTTATGGGAGAACCTTTATAAAGACATCGGTTCCTTTCACTATTGTCTGAAATTTTTAATTGATATACACCATCAAACACAGAGAGTAAGTGTGAGAAACCAATGAGGGCATCAAACCAAAAACCCATTGGAATTCCCGTGTAAGTGCTGAAATTTGATCAATGGTAGGAGGTATATTTTCAATCCATTTTTGCTTCCACTGTGTTTAAATTTGCATTCATATGATTTCCTGAAAATTTTTGGATGAATTATGATCCATCATAACCCTTTATTGGCTTCAGAAGATATGATTGATTCACCTATTACAAATTCATACGAGAAGGATTCTAATTTCTAATTCTATCAACAAAGAGAAGGTCCAAAATGAAGGAATATGCATATCATGTATAAAGCATTATGAAGAAAATGTTGTTTTCTATACATTATGCAAGAGAAAATACTCAATATGACTTGGTAGTATAAATAATGTCAATTTCAAGTGACTGTTCAAGAGAAAAGATCAATAATCCATTTCTTGTTTTGAGCACTCTCAACAATGTACTCAAATGCTTAAGAAGTTGACAGAAAGCTACATCTTTTATGAGTGATACATGGTTTGAAATTGGCAACACCAATAATGTGCCAAAGAAAGAATTAACATTGAAAACAGAAGCAAACCCAAAATCAAAAGTAGAGAAAGAAAACAATAAACCCAAAATCAAAAGCAAAGAAAGAATACAACAAACCCAAAATCACAAGTAGAGAAAGAATACAACTTTGATTAATAGCTTAGTTCTACCATGCCCAAAAATTAGTGGGGGAAAGGTAATGCCACGTGGTCGTTGTTATGCGTAGTGGCTGAAAAAGCTTCTATTTTTTAGGAGCAATTAGATTGTTATGATAGAATTAGTTTCGGTTAGATTGTGATCGAGTCTCATGTGTATTTGGCACAATTATAGGATTGTACAGAAAAATGGTTTATTTTCATTTTTCGTTCTCTCCTTGTAATGCCTATTTAAAGGCTAGAATTGCATCTTAATAAATTGTGTGAATTACTCTTAAATCTTACCATTGTAGAGCTGTGCTTGATAGCTTACAATTGGTATTAGAGCCCTTAATAGGGCTTGCATGTGAGGAAGAAAGTGAAAAGAGAGAGATTGAGTGGTGAAATGTCAGAAGGGAGCAGCAACAACTATGTGCCCAATTTTGTTGGGCATTTTGATCATTGGGCTAAGTTAATAGAGAATATATGTCATTCTAAGGGATATTGGAACATTGTAGATCATGGGGTTATCGTGAATGTAGTAGGAGAAAGAAGATCCTTTTCTTTTATGGTGGTAGAAAAGGTACAACTTACTGAAACACAATGCAAGGTATATGAAGAACACAAATTGAAGAACTTGAAGGCCAAAAACCTTTTCTATCAGGAAATAAAAAAGATCTCCTAAAAACTATCCTTGATAGAAGCTCCTTTAAGTCAATTTGGGATTCCATGAATCAAAAATTTCAGGACTCAACGAGGGTCAATAGGGCATAACTGCAGTCACTACGTTATGATTTTGAGATTCTTCGTATGAAGGAAGGAGAATTAGTGAACATATACTTTGCTCGTGTTCTATCCATAGCCAAAAAAATGAAGGCTCATGGATATAAAATGAATGAAATAATAATCGTAGAAAAGATCCTTCATTCAATGGTCTTCAAATTCAATTATGTAGTATGTTCGATTAAGGAAACCAACATTATGACTACAATGACCATTTATGAACTTTAGAGCAGCCTTCTTAAGCACGAGTAAAGAATGAAGGGACAAAGTGAAGAAGAATAACTTCTCAAGATCACTCATGAACATAAATTAGGATGAGGAAGTGAATGAGGTACTATACGAGGTGGACGTGGAATCTGAAGACAAAGCTTCAATAAGGCAACAATATAGTGTTACAAATTCCATAAAATAGGACACTTCCAAAATAAATGTCCTAGTTGGGAGAAAAATTCCAATTATGTTGAGGTGAATGAGGAGGACGAGCTTCTACTGATGGCCTACGCTGAGCACAAGAATTCAAAGAAAGAATGGGTATAGTTTCTAGACTCTGGATGTTCCAACCATATGTTAGGGAACAAAAACTGGTTTGTGGAGTTTGATGAGCAGTTCAGGCACTCAGTAAAATTGGGGAGCGATGCAAGAATGATGGTGATGGGAAAAGGAAGCATCAAACTTGAAATGGAAGGTTGAACTCAAATGGTAAGATATATGTTTTATATTCCTGATTTCAAGAGTGACTTATTGAGCATAGGGAAACTTTAAGAACGGAGGCTAGCCATTGTTATCAAGGACAAGACTTGTAAAATATATCATCCTATAAGAGGTCTCATTATGAAAACTCTGATGTCAACCAATAGAATGTTTGTTTTACTTGCCACAATGATTTCTCACAAGTGTCTGATAGCAATGAAGATGACATAACATACTTGTGGCATTGACGGTATGACCATGTGAATAACAAAAGTCTTCACACATTGACAAGCAAGCAGCTTGTGAGAGGACTTCCTCAACTCAAAATGACAAATAAAGAATGCATGGTTTGTTATCGTGGAAAATAATATAGGGTTTCCATACCAAAGAAAAGTCAGTTGAGGGTTTCAAAGAAACTTTGGCTAGTTCATACTAATTTGTGCAATCTAATCATCCCAACTTCAAGCAGCCTTACAAGGTATCTGTTATGTTTCATTGATGACTTTAGTAGAAAAGCATGGATTTATTTCTTATATGAGAAGAGTGAAACCTTCACCATGTTTAAAGTGTTCAAAAGTTATGTTGAAAAGGAGTTAGGATGTGATATATGTTACTTAAGAACATATAGGGGAGGGGAGTTCATGTCTAAAGAGTTTAATAAGTTATGTATTGATCGTGGTAGTAAAAAGCAACTTACTATTGCCTATACTCCTTAACAAAATGGAGTGGCAGAATGTAAGCAGCAAACTGTATTAAACATGGTTCAATGCTTACTTTCAAAGAAGGAGATGCCCAAACTCTTCTGGCCAGAAGTAGTAAGTGGGGTTCACATATACTGAACAAGAGTCCAACTATGGCAGTGAAAGGAAAGACTCTTGAAGAATGATGGAGTAGAGAAAAACCTAATGTCAAGTACTTTAGGATTTTTGAGTGCATTGCAAATGTACACATCCCTCATAAAGAGAGCGTAAAGCTAGATGAGAAGAGTCACAAATGTGTATTCCTTGGTATCAGTGAGGAATCAAAGGCTTATCGACTGTATGATCCCATAACCAAGAAAGTAATTATTACTAGGGACATGGTGTTCAAAGAAGACAAGGGCTAGAATTGGGGGAGGAGTGATGAGGATGTAAGGCATGATGTCTTTACCTGGATAGACAGTGATGATGAAGAGGTCAGTGACTATGACGAGGAAGAAAAGATTGAATATATAGAGAAACAAATAAATGGAGCTAATGTAGGAACATAAGAGCTAAGAGAAGAAGCTTCTACCACCACACTAAAAGAAAGAATTAAAAGAGCACCAAGATGGATGGAAGACTATGTCACTAGATTTGATCTTTCTAAAGAGTCACATTTGGCTTGCTTTATAATACATAATGATCCTATATGCTTTAATGAAGCAATAAAGAAAATAAAATGGAAGGAAGCGATGGATTTGGAAATAGAGGCTATAGAAAGGAATGAGACATGAGAACTTGTAAGCTTGCTAAAAAGGATGAAATATATTGGTGTTAAGTGGGTCTTCAAAACAAAGCTGAATGAAAAAAAGAAGAAGTAAATAAGTGTAAAGCATGGCTATTGGACAAGGGTTATGCGTAGAGGTATGAGGTTGATTATAGTGAAGTCTTTACACTAGTGGCTCGTTGGGACACTAAAAGACTGATCTTGGCTCTAATTGCACAAAAAGTTTGGACTGCTTTTTAGTTAGATGTTAAGAGTGCTTTTCTTCTTAGAAATTTGGAAGAAGTAGTATATGTGGAGCAGCCAAAAGGTTATGTTCACAAAGGAGAGGAGCATAAAGTCTTGAGACTCAAGAAAGCCCTCTACGGTTTGAAATAAGCTCCAAGGGCTTGGTTTAGTAGAATCAAGGGATATTTCATGAAAGAAGGGTTTAAAAAGTGAAGTCATGAGCACACATTGTTTCTTAAAATAGAGATAGAGCTAAATTTCTAATTGTCAGCCTCTATGTGGATGATCTGATTTATACAAGGAATGATGTGGAGCTATGTGAAAGTTAAAGGAATCAATGCTATTGGAATTTGACATGAGTGATTTAGGAAAAATGAAATACTTCCTAAGAGTTGAGGTTCAACAGAGTTATGAAGGAATACATTTGTGTCAAAGGAGATATGCTACTAACATCCTAGAAAGGTTTGGAATGGGAGATTGTAGCCCTATAAATAATCCCATCATTTTAGGTACAAAATTGGTGAGACATTGTGAAGAAACCAGTGTAGACTCAACTATGTCTAAGCAGTTGGTTGATAGCCTAATGTATCTAATGACCATAAGACCATATATTATGTTTGTTTTATGTCTCATAAGCAGGTACATGACAGACCCAAAAATATTTCACATGGTAGCAGCAAAATGAGCTCTCAAGTATATGAAAGGGAATGTGAATTTGGGAATATTTTATGGTAGAAGGGTTGAGATTTTGGGAGTATCTTATGAGAAAAATTCAAAAGAAGATCTTAAAGACTATACTGACAGTGATTATGCTAGAGATATAGAAGATAGAAGAAGAACTTTTGGTTATGTGTTTCTTTTAAGTGATGGTGCAGTAGCATGGAGCTCAAGAAAGTAATAAGTGGTGACACTTTCCACCACTGAAGTAGAATATGTTGCTACATCAGCTTGTGCTTGCTAAAGCATTTGGATGAAGAGAGTTCTCAATAGCCTCAGTTTTCTTTCGTGCAAATGTGTGAATATTCTGTGTGACAACAATTCATCTATGAAATTGTCCAAAAATCCAGTTCTTTATGAAAGAATTAAACACATTAATGTAAAATTTCATTTCCTAGATGAGCTTGTTAAAGAAGGTACAGTGGAATTAGTTCACTGTTGTACAAGTGAACAACTAGGGGACATTATGACAAAGTTCACTGTTGTACAAGTGAACAACTAGGGGACATTATGACAAAACCACTGAAGTTAGAGACATTCTTAAAACTTTGTGATCAATTGGGTGTTGAGAGCATTAAGGATGTAAACTGACTTATTTTCAATAAGTGTAGTTTAGGAGAGGAATTGTTATGCGTAATGGTTGAATAAGTTTTTATTTTTAAGGAGTAATTAGTTTGTTATGATAGGATTAGTTTCGATCAGATTGTGACTGAATCTCATATCTAGTTGGCATAATTATAAAATTGTGTAGAAAACAATTTATTTTCATTTTTTGTTCTCTCCTGGTAATGCCTATTTAAAGGCTAGAATTGCAGCTTTATAAATTGTATGAATTACCCTTAAATCCTACCGTTGTAGAACTGAGCTTGATAGCTTATAATCGTTGTCCTCCGTAGACCACTCGTAACCCAAACTTCATTTCTTTAAGTAATTGGTAATCTCCAAAAAGCCATCCTCTTTACTTACCTTTTTTGTCGTTTATTTCTAATTCATAGTCCTTTTTTTTAGTCATTCAAAAAATTATATTTCAAATCTTTAATTTTTTAAAAATTTTAATAGTTTTTTTAATAATGATAATAAAATCCAAAAAGTAATAAAATTATTTTAAAATAAAAAATAAAAAATGGATAAAAAAATTGGATATTTAAAATATAATATATATATATATATATATTTGAAATAATAAAATTCATATTTTTAAAATGTTAAAGTCTGAAAAATTATAATTTTTAAAAAATAAAATTTATAAAAACACGAATGTATACTTTTATTTCAACCGTTGTCTCTATTTCTTCTATCATAATTCGTGTCGACAGCAACAATCGAAGAAAAAAAGTTAATCGGTTAGTGCTTTAGGCTTTCTTATGTCATGTGTTAAAGGTATGCGAATCAAAAGTAGCAGTAAATATTACATGCATGACTGCCTTTGAATATTTGTGAGCACAGTGTATAAAAATTGAATTTTTGGGGATCTTACTTTTATTATATTAATAGTTTATGATGATCTTGAAAGTACTCTTGTACCTTGAAGAAGAAAAAGAAGAAGCTGGTGGTTGTTCTTTCTATGTTATCATTATTCAAATTGAAATGTAATTCATGATACTTTGTCATATTCAACAATTTACTCTTCTTCTTTCTTTCTTTTCATATTAAACTAGCAGGTTGAAATTAGTAAATATAAAACATAAGGATATCAATGAACGAGAATATCCCTATATGGTAAATTGCACTCTTCTCGATCATGGGCTTTCAATTTTATTTTTTTAGGATTTATTTACTTCGTCACTTTTAATATTTTGTATCTTTAATAAAAAAATTATAATTTTTTATTCATTTATTTTTCATATTTATCACAATGAATTTAAATTTACATTTAAAAATTAGATTATATATACTATAATAATTAAAATTAACGGTTTAATTTTTTTTAAAATTATTTACTCCCTTAATTTAAAATTTTAATATATATAATCAACTATCAAAATTATTAAATATGAAAATAAGTGATCAAAAAATTAGGAAAATTTTATTAAAGGATTAAAGTGATAAAGTTACGTGAGAAAAATTATAATTCACCCTTTTTACGGTAATAGAATATATCAAAAATTTATGTTACCATGGTCTTAAGAATTTTATCTGATATAATGGAAGGGAAGCATGATTGACTTTATGGTAAAGTCATTCTTGGGATGGTTGTAACTATGATTTTACATAAGAAGAGGTATATATTTTTTATTTGAATTGTACGTAATTATGTATGCATGATTTATAGATACAATATATTGATTTTTTTTCTTTTTATACACAAAGGCAAGATAAATTATGTTAGAGTAACATTTAAAATAATTAAACTATCATGTTAAACCTTAAATGAAATTTAGAATAGTTGAGTTTTAAATCAAAAATATTATTTATCAAGAAAATTTTCATATTTTAGGATTATTATTTAAGTTATATAGATAAAGTTATTTAGAATTGATCCGATTTATAGAGAATTTTTTTTGAGAGAAATCAAGATGATTGGTTGAATATGTAGATTTCGTAAGAAATTCATCTATTTATATAATATTATATGTACATGTGTCGATCACATGATATATATACATACATGGATGTTAGGAAGATACAATCGGTATAAAGTACAACATTTTATGGATTAAGGAACCCTAGACAAGCTAAAGGTTGACTTTACAAGGTTAGTGGTTCTGTGGGAACGACCTCTTACTTGCTGATACGTCTCAAGTGTGCAGAGTGAGTGAGGTGTGTCATCCAGAGTATTCCTTGTTACAATTCGAACTTCTCACTTAGGCTTTGTCTGCTCTCTTAGGCTCAGACTGCTCACTTCAGTTTGAGTTGGGTTTCAGATCAATCTATATATTTAAACAAATGTACATAATTATATAAATATATAAACATTATATTGATCTTTTCAAAAAATGTAAAACAAAAAAAAAATTAGATGAGTTTTAAAACAATTGAATTTCAAATCAAAAATATTACTTAACATAAATATTTTCATGTTCTAGAATTATTACTTAAGTTATACATATAATAATTAGGCAAGTAAAGAAACATTATATTGATTTCAACAAATACAAAACAAAAAAACCAAGACTAATAGAGTTAAATTTAAACCATTAAATTAAATATGAAATGTATTTAAGAGTACACAATTTTAAATTAAAAAATATTAATGACATGGATAATTTTATTTTTTAATTTTTTTTATGTTATACATAAATTTTATATTGATTTTTTTTACAAATGCAAAATGCAAAACAAAGGGAATGTTTTGTTAAAAAATACTTTAAATAATCACAATAAACTAAAAATAAATTTTGTAATGTATAACTTTTAAATTATAAGTATCGGTGAACGTGAAAAAATTTATTTTTTAAGATTATTTTGTAATTTTTACATAATATTATAAACGTTACAACACTCACCTGCGGGTGATTTCACTCGAGCTTTGACAACTACCACCAAGACCTTGTAACGCTTATAATTGGTACAGCGTACCAATTAGATTAACGACGGTTATTGTTGTCGGCTTGTCGCTGAACTAATGAGCCTTCGTAGTAATCAAGGTAATTTTATAAA
Source organism: Hippophae gyantsensis (assembly GCA_030763125.1). Classification (NCBI taxonomy): domain Eukaryota; kingdom Viridiplantae; phylum Streptophyta; class Magnoliopsida; order Rosales; family Elaeagnaceae; genus Hippophae; species Hippophae gyantsensis. The sequence goes on along the minus strand of CM061031.1, from coordinate 28,538,165 downwards.
ATCATCTTCCTTTTTTATACTGAATTCATGTTATTTTATCAATTTAATGCATTATCATGCCATATATGTCTTGCTCTAAAAACCCAACCACATTAGATTGGGCAATTATCCTAACCAGCCCAAGATATTAACATTAACATTCGTACTTGATACCTTTTAAACAAGCCCAATTTTTTTTCTTCTTACTAAATTTAAAGTGTTAAATTTACCTTCTAAATCATCTCTTTGTCTATCCCTAGCAAAGTAAAAAGGAAAAAAAAAATCTATCTGTGTGATATACACAGTGACATGCATATCAGACTAAACAAAAAAAAAACAATATTACAAAAAAATATTTGACACTTTTTAGAGAGTTATTGGTTTTCATGAGTATATCTATTCAATTTGAGAGGTTTGATCAGCTTGAACGGAGTTCACTACAACCTTGCCATTCCACCCTCAAACTTAGTAGTATTTGGATAATAATAAATTTGATATACATTTTTGAAAATTACACTCCGAGAGAGGCTTTAAAAATATCTTTTGGTTGCTCACAAGAAGGCATGTGATGGGCTAAAAACTCTCTCGTTTTATTGTCCTTAATGAGTTTATGATATATCATTTCATTTAAATATTATTTCATCTCATCTCATTTAGATTGTAGTACTAATGAACATAACTTTAAACATATATTGTACTTATTTTTTTATTGAAATTATATTATAAATAATCATATATCATATTTTTTATTATTTTTGTATTCTTATTTATCTCATTTAGGTCCATTAAAAATAAATGAGATATCTCAATTAGTACTGTTTTATTATTATCTCATCTTATTAAAAATTAAGTGAGATAAAATAAAATATGTTTTAAAAATTAATGAATTGTACCATAAATCTCTTAACATACCAAATAACTTAAGTGGTTACATAATCTAAAGCCATGTATTCAACTTTAGTACTCGATCTGACAATAACGGGTTTAAAACTCCAAACTATTGGATTAACACCAAGGAAAAGACAAATTCCAGATGTAGATTTTCTATTATCAGGATAGAAGCCTTAATCAGCATCTTCAAATCATTTGATAGCAAGTTGTGTGAAAGGTTTAAAAGCGGCTTCATGATGGATAGTACTATATAGATACCTCAATATTCTTTTAACAGCACACCTGGAATGAATAATAAATAACCCTTCCTTTTAGACCATGCGATCATGCTAATGAACCAAACCATACAATCTATTATTGTCTTTATTTTTACTTTATTAAAGTTTTTTTGTGAATTAACATTCCCTACATGAGGCCAAGGCAAACCTGTAATGTGAAAATAATGGGAAAAATATGTTGAACTGTATATATAACTTATCATTCATTAGTGAGTAGTTTGCTCTGATAGATTTGTTAGAGTAGTTATAGCTCGTAGTTAGTAACCACTCATCGATCAACTCGTATAGTACAGTAACAATATAAATATTTACTAGTTTAACGAAAGTCAGTTCTTATTTTCACATTTCATTTGCTTCTTCTGTAAAATAAAGTAAAGAATCAAGTGATTGTGTAAAACAAAAAACAAAAAAATTTAACCGGACCAAACTGATCGATAAAAACGGTTTTACAATATTATAGTTCGACTTAATTGGATACAATGTCAAAGTCAAACCATTATATTTTCAAAATCTTGGAAGTGTGGATCGGATAATGAATTAATATTTTTAAATTTTCATAATTTTGATCTGATCCGTAAATATTAAAATATAATTTTTTTATTGTCTATAGATTTTATAATCATTTTTAATAATTTTACTACACTTAACTACACACAATAATGAAATGTGTCTATTATTTTCAATTTTATTTTATTTTTTGAATGAAAATATTTAGTTGATCATTTTTCATTTATATTTTTTTCAAAGTTATTAGTTAGTTCCTAAAATTAATTGAAAATTATGTTATTTAAGTATAATATATTATAATTTTAATTTTAAATTGTATGTATGTGTAGTTAGCATAATTTTATATTAAAAAATTATGTGATCATAAAAATATCATTTAACAGATTATTTAGATTGATCTAAACCAATCTGCATGTATAATGAATCAAATTGGATAAAATGACTGTAATATGTAAATAAGTTACGGATTATAAAATTCATAAACTGTATAGATTGAGTTGGATTGAAGAGTGATTAAAATTGTACGAATTCAATCTGTTATATATCCCTAGATTGATCCATGGATCGAGTCAGAATGAATCGATGTGTGGATGAATCAAAATCTAAATATTTTCAAAACTATAATTTTAAAGTTAGAATTATACATTTTCAACATACTTCCTTAATTTTTATAATTATTTATTTAAAAAATTTACTTTATAAATAATTATTTTTGAAATTTATCTCTCTTACGTTTTTATAAATCTAACTTTCTCTATTTTAAAATTTTCATAAATTTATTTATTATTATTTAAAATTTATTAAATTAAATTTAAATTTCATTACATTCATAAATATTTATTATAAACGATATTATTTTTTAATTTATCATGATCTATTTTAAAAAAGTAAGATTTTTTTCTAAAAATCAATATATAATGTTCTTTTTTTTTTAATTTATTAATCTAAAATATATAATACACTATATTAAATAATGTTTTAATTTAAAAAAAAAGTGAAATAATTTAATTAAATCATGGATATTCATTCATCTATCAATATCTGGTTCTGGTTCGATCCATGTGATCTACTGATTAAAACAGATAAAACATATAAGATCAAATCAAAATATTTGAACAACAGATTGGGATTTGTTTGAATCATCACCAGATCAGATTGAATCTGATTCATTACCGTCCCTAATACTATGTAGTATTTTATGTATTTAGTAAAAGGTGAGGGAGAGATACCGACTATTTGGATTTCTCAAAATTTATTTGACTAAATTAATTCATTAATTTAAACTAATCACGTAACTCATATTGTTTTTTTAGTTTAATGGATTAGATTAATTCTTGATATTGAAATTCCCATATGTCTCAATCCAGTCACTATTTATTGTTTTATTTATTTAATTTTTATATTAAAATTTTATTTAATAAAAATTCAAAAAAATTAAAAATATTGATATTTGTTTGATGTATTATTTTATTTTAACTAGTGGGTGATTTATTAAATTATACTTGAGATATCATATAAATACATCTACATAAAATTAAAAAATAAATTTTTATTATTAAAAATAAAATTAAAGATTAAAAAAATACATAAAAACCAATATACTCAACCTATATTGAAATTGTTATTTTATTATAATTGATATTGATTTATAATTAATTATTATATCCATGAAAAAATTAACAAAAAATAGTTAATTTTGAATAATATTTTATATTTTATTAAATTATTTAGAAATAAAGTTTATCACAATAATGATAAATTATATCTTAAAATGATTTTGGTAAAAATTAGAATTCGTGATAAAATATTAGTTGAAAATGAATTTTTTCAGTGTGAGAATTCTCATAATTTTTTTTCTCTCTTTTCTTTTTAAATTTAATAAGAAAAGAAAAAAATATATTGAAGAAATAAATAGAAGAATACCACATCAAAGGTCGTGGCTGGCTTAAAATAATAGAGTATAGCATTATTCAATATTTTAATATATATTAATTAAATTTACTTAGGAATATAAATATATCTATATATATTTATTTATTTATTAAAATTTTAATATTTTTTATTTTAAATATATAAAAATTAAAATATAAAATTATATTTAGATGTTGGATATAATAAGAATAATGCTTCTTTCACTTCATATACCAAAATCGATAAAAGGAAATAATACAAAATTTGATATGTATTTGTCAAATTTATAAGAAAATAAGACATTTTGCTGCTAGATATTTTTATAAGTATACAGTGCAAGAATAATGGCTCAGTAGTTAAAAGCCTAAAGGTTTAACATTCCATCACGTGAATTTAATATTTTTTTTAAATCAAAATATTCATAATTATTATTATTAAATTAAAATAAAAAAATATAAGTCTCTTAAATATGTATTAAATGTTAATTTATTTTTAAAATTTTTATTTATAAAAATAATTAATTATATGTATAAATAATTATTTTTTAATAAAAGAATTAAAAAGAAAACCAAAATGCTACTAAAATATTTGATTATGTATGAAATAGTTAAAGAAATTGATAATTACAAAGAAAATAAAATATTTATGAATATTATAATAATTATTTATTATTAAAAAATTAAAATAAAAAATCAAGATTCTCTTAAATTTGGGTTAAATTAGTACACTTAAAAAAATTACAATCCATGAAATATGATTCAAAAATTATTAGAAGAGACATTCGCTTTTTATTTATTTCTATAAGTTATAATAAGTTTAATATTTTAAGAATTTTTATACTTTTTCACGTATTATTATTCTAATTTTGAATTTAAGACATTGATGTTTTAATACATATTTTACATATAAGTAAAATGATATCAAAATAATTTTTTTTTATATTTTAATTTAAAATATATTATATAATTATCCATCCAATTATATAATCGTTTTGATAAATAAATTTAAGTATGTTACATGATAAATGAAGTTTCAATTTATTAATAAATTTTGAAGTTGTAAAAATCATTGAATGTAATTATTATTATTTATAATTTTATATATCTTAGTATAAGATTAATCATTCTATATATTTTTACTCGATGTAGATGTTACATAATTATTTTTTATTATGTAAAGACTACGAGTATAATAGAAGCATCTGTCGACAAATAGATCACCTTAAGATAATCATCTCAGAAGTAAATCAAATAATTTTATTTCTCAATCTTTCTAATTGTTTCTTTAGAGTCCAGGTCGAAAAGATCAAAAACAAATCAATCATTGACAACAACTGATGAAGTATTCTTCAAAAAGTTGAAGATTTATAATCTTTTTTATTTTAAAAATTGAATGGATTTGTCTTATACATATACTAGTAAAGTAATAAAAAGAAGAAGAAGACAAATTCTTATTTCTTTTATCACTTAGCTAGTAGCCTCGTGAGATGAAAGTCTCAATCATGATTTTGAACAATACTTATTTTTATCACATCATTTTGTATTTTTATTTTATATATTTTGACTTTTTAAATTAATAATAGCATAAAATTAAAATAAGTAAAATCTCATAATTAAAGATAACAAAAAATTTAATGATTATCTATTAAGTTTTATGCATTTTAATTAAAATAAATTTTTTATATATTATTTAAATTAATTGTATTATATTATGATTAATTTTAATATTTTAAATTAATTTTAACAGTACGTTTTTTTGGCCAGTAGATATAAATAAAAAACATGTGCCCTATATATCTGCAGACTGCACTGCATGGGCTAGGATAAGATTCGATGAACAATGAAAATTTATTTCGTCGTCAGGCAACCGTCGCCTTCAACTACTTGATCACCACACACCCTCAGAAACACAATCACATGTCTCTATAGAAGCAATTAGAAAGATTGTATTATTGAACGTGTTGGACATGTTAATGATGTGTGCTAAGAGAAATAGTTTTGCAACTACTTATTAATTTAACACAAAAAATCAATATTATATTATATAATGTTGAAATGGTGAGATAAAGTAAATTTCTATAAATATTTATATTTATATCAATTATGATATATGATGTGTGAATTTTTTTTTTAAAATTGTAATATATTAAGACAATTTTTGTTAATAGATATAGTTAAAACAATATCATAAATATTTTGATTTAATTCTTCACAAGATAAAACAAAATGATTGAGTTATTAAAAAGAAAAAAATCTATGTCGTTTTACGATACATTTTCAAATTTTTAATGTTATATTGTAATTTTAAAATATATATTTTTATACACTTTAGTTATTTTTATACAATAAAAGATGATAATTTTTTCTATTAATTTAATTTCATATATTTTATCTCTTTTACACCACACAATAAATTTCTATATCAAATTTTTTTCCCAATTTTTTCTTTTTTCCCTTTCTCTCTCTCTCTCTCTCCTTTCCCTCTCCCCTTTTCTTTTCCCTCGCGTACCACCCTCGCCTCCCTTCTTCTTTTCCATCGAGCACCACCCTTACCTCTTTTCTCCCTTTTTCCCTGTCGAGCACATCCTCTTACCGACGGTTTCTTTTGGTTGTAGCTCGCGACCCATCTCCCGTCGTACCCACTTCAGCAAAATAGTAAATCTTATTCGTAACATATTTTTTGACTTCAATTTCAATGACTTGAGACTCGAATCGCTCGCAATTGTTAAATATCTCTATTTGTGCTACCGAATACACAATTAAGGCTCTTCTATCACTGTGTTCTTCGTCAGATGATAGCCATACCGGTGTTGTGGCTACTAGGTATAGACTCAATTACTTTTGTTGATTTAGAGTGATTTCACGGATAGAGGTAAGAGAAAAGGCTTAGTTCTTGTTGAAGCTTCTTCGTGATTCTTAGCCTAATTATTCATCTCTTGAAAATTATGATGATTTTTCTTGCAACGATGTGATTTTAAATGTAGGATTTGCGTCGAACATTCCCTGGTCATCCAACTCTTGATGTGGATGGTGGAAATGCTTTACGAAATTTTCTTACAACATATGCTCAACATAATTCAAAATTTCATGTGCTTTGTATGTCTCTTCTTGCTTGGAATGCTATTAGCTACTCGTTTCCTTTCTTATTGTTTCTTCTGCTATGTTGTTGTGTGCCACTCATCAGTTTTGAGATTGACGAAAAGGTAATTTACTCATCGTAGTTTTTATTATTTAAACAGTTTGGGCCATATCTTTTTCAATAGGGCTGATTCCTAATAGTAAATTTTTCCCATGTTGTGTTGTCAGAAATAAAAAAATTAATATGCAATTTTAGGTTAACTATTGTTCTGTTATTCTTTCAACTTCTTTTTCTTTGACTATTTGAAGACACGATTCTATTTATTTCACCTAAAGCTCTGAAAAAATTATGACCGTAATAGAGATGATAATGATAAGTTCTGAGTCTTCTCTCTTATCTAATCTAATTTGAGTATTGGGTTTGCATCTCTTAAATGAAAGTTGAGACACTATATTATGCATGAATAATTTAAGAACAAGATTTGTTACTTGCACTTTGATGTCAAAGTGTTATTCTTCTATGATTTCAGGTTAAATTAGAAAAGTTAGTTTAACCAGTTCTTTTGGTTTGTCCTCCCTTCTTTCCTCTTTCCATAGGTGTCTTTTAAACTTGACTATTTATTAATTGGTTATGATGGTGTAACTACATGTATGACATGGGAATTGGCAGAATTTGGAACGGATTTCATTACCTCTGTTATCAATGGAGCTGACTTGGTGCTTTCATTCTCAACTGGTTTAGTGGATGATTGCGTGTTGAGGTTATATTTTCTTTCTTATATTTAATCTCATTTAACATTTCAATCTCTTCTAAATGTTGGAGTAACAGTCTCTTGGCATATTGACATCTTATGTAATGAATGTGAGTGCTTTTACGATTTGGTTAGTTGATTCACACGATGAACTATAATATGGATGTGAGTTGTTTTTACTGTAATATTTTAACTTTAAATAGGGTATGTAAGATCATCAGAGTCATATATAATCTTTGGTGTTGATATCTTTCATTTATGATCTTGCCTCTTATTATTGTTGTGGTATGTCTATTGAAATCTATTTTTAGTGGTAAACTTCAGGTAATAACCTTAGATTATTCTCTTTTTCATTATCTATCCTTTTGTGTTAAAATTTTAATTTTGTATTTTGGTTATCTTTTATCTCTATATGCTCTTACTTTTTGTTTATCCAATGTTTACTCTCACAGGTACTACTAGAAGCTTCTAACATGAATAAGGCTTGTTGTACTATTGGCACCCTTACAAGCTATCGATTAAATTTTAAATATATTGCATCGATACATGAATATGTTTAGGTGTTATTATCTAAAGAGATGAGATGTAACCTGTATATGTATAATTTAACTTTACATTTGTTGCTTGTCAATTGCTCTTATATTGGTGAAATAAAAAACAATTGTTGTAATTTTTGTAGAATCATATATTTTGATATTATATTTTCTTTGTTATAATATTGTCCATAAATATGTTTTAAGACAAAAAATTTGTCACAAATAAGTTTGAACGAAATATTGTCACAAAAAAGTTATTAAGAGAATCAATATGTTTTAGGAAAAAAATTATTCCAAATTTATTTGTCTTATAGAATAATTTTGAAGGACAAAACTTTGTGCCAAAACTTTAATTTTTAAAGATAAATATTTTGTCCTTAAATTATTTTGAGTAAGCTATCTATTGTTTTTAAGGACAATCTTGTAGAATTTAGGGACAAAAACGTTTGTCCTTAATTCTTTTGTTTTTTAGGATAAAATTGAATTTTGTTGCAGTAGACTTTATACAACCCTCATTTTGGAACAAAAGAAATTGACAAGTGTTTTGTCCTTGATTCTCGTTTGAGACAAAATCTTGGCTTTCAAGGACAAAAATCATTGTCCAAAAAACACATTTTTTTGTAATGTTAATTAATAACACCTTGTTTTAAAAAACAATTATTCTAGAAATTATTTATTGTATGTTATTTGAATATTTTGATAATATAGTTTTTATAGGGACACATAAATTATTTGATTTTTAAATTAAGTATCATTTTTAACTATAAAAAATGAAAATTTTAATCACATAAATATAAAGATAACTATGAAGTTATGTGATTAAAATATCTTATTTTAAAAATTGAATGATTTATATGTTCTTTGTAAAAATTACATGATTAAAATATTTTAATAATACAAACAAAATGACTTAAAAATTGATAAAAAAACTAAAACTAAGGATATTTACCCAAAAAAAATTAGTGTTTACAATTATATAAAAAAGTAATAATTTATAAATTCTAATTGACCCCACCTATTTAATGAAAAGTTTTTCTTTTTAAAAAAAGAGAAAATTATCCCAGAAACAATTTATTTTATGTTATTTTGATTACATAGTTTCTACGAAGATACATAAATATCTTAATTTTTAAATTGAAATACAAGTATATTTTTTAACAATAAAAAATAAAAATTTTAATCACATTTTTATGAAATTATGTGATTAAATTGTCTCATTTTTAAAAGTTGAGTAACTTATATATTTTATGTAAAAATATTTGATCGGATAGATTCTTAATTTTTCATAATCAATTATTGGTTTCGTTTCAATTTTAGTGCAAAATTGAACAAACCGATGGTAGACATAATTGTTCTTTAGTAGGAGTCTTTAAGAGAGAATGATATGAGTGATCCTGTAACTATAAAAAAATGAATATTTTAATCTCGTAGTTGATAAATGAATACTTTAATGGCGTAGCTTTCAATTGAAGTGTTTTATATCATAATCTTTAAAAAAAATGTAAACTTTAATACTAAAAAGATGTAATTAATCTCAAAAAGAATACATATAAGTTTTGTAACTTTGAATTTTAAGATGAAAGTGTATATTTTTTTAAAGTTATGACATTAAAATAAAAGATTATTAAAATATTTATTTTGAAAAAATATGAGACCACTAAACATACACCACAAAAAGTAAGATTTTATTCAATAAAATATAATTTTTTTTAAAATATCTCAAAAAAAATTATAATTGATAATAATTGACTAAAATGTCAAAAATATCTTATAATAAAGTAATTAAAGTGTATATATTTTTTTAATAATTGATATGCCTAATTTATGTAGGTAAAAGTTACCAAGCAATTTAAGATAATTTTTTAACTTTTTGTGACATTTTTTTCTCTTAAACCATGGATCAATTCTCATCAGTAATTCAAATTTAAGTTTTTTTTTAATCTAAAAAAACTACTATTGGTAATAAATAACTAAAATATAAAAAAAGTATAATAATAAGATAATTAAAATGTATAATTTTTTTTAAAAACAAGTAATATACTTAAATTATGTAAGTAAAAGTTACAAAGCAATTTAGGATATTTCTCATTTGAGTGAGGGCTAAAGAATGCTATACAATTTCATCTTTTCAAACTCGCAGACTTAGACCTAATAAAGAGAAAACGACATATTAACTTTGTGTAAGCTGCAAGTATTGACATTCATGTACGTACTTTTTTTTCTTTTCTTTTTTTGCGCTAAGAATTCATGTACGTACATTATTTATGATAAAGGTTGGTTTGACAGTCTATGATAATTTGAGATTCTCACAATAAATATATGTATATCAATACTTTAATTGAACATGATATGATGTATAGATTCGTATTTCTGTCTCCTTTAACTTATAAAAATAACTTGTTTAGGACGATTTTTAATAATAATTTTTGCCAACCATTTTCTAATAAAATGGTAAATGCATGATATTTTCACAAAGAATATTTTGATTCAAATAAATCAACCTTAATTATTATTATTTTTTTAAATTATTTTGTGCGATATAAGATAACAATTTATTTTAGTTCATTTCAATAAGCTCAAATTAATTGAATTGATATCTCCATGTCTCGAAATAAGTTTTTCTATAGTTTTCTAGAAATAATTTTTCTAAAAGATTTGTAATTTGCAAAAGTCTGGATTGTAAAACATTTTCAGAGAGAATCTTCTAGTTCAAAACTTTTCATATATACCAAATATAGTTCAGACAGAAAAGGGTATCCGAATATATAACCTTGCAGTTACCACAAGTATTAGTCAATTCAGTAATTTTAAAGGATCCAAGAAATGAAATTTTAAGGGAAACCCTAGGTATCATTACTATAATATCCAATATTATCTATATGTGACAAATCTAACTGTAATTTATATTTCAATAAAACTCAATCAATCAATGATAATCAACTTATCTACATAAATGCAAAACATTGAGTATTTGACGTGATGTTGTTGACGGGGTAGTTAGAGTGCCATCTACTTGACTTCCCACTTAGATTCGGCTTTTGCTTGGTTGCTTATCTTATATTCTATTATTTATATAAATTATCTAATGTGTGTACAAATGTGAAACCAAAATCCAGTCAACCATGATAAACGATAATAATCCACCAATAGCTCAATTTATTGTCTCATAAGCAACACTATTAATTAGCATGCAGCTGGATCATTACTTCAACTAATTAGTTTTATGGAATAATCTCCTACTCCTATGTAATTGACAATGTTATTGATTTCTAAACTAGCCCAAATAAATATTTCTTTTATTTTTTCTAAACACTTAAACTTTAAGTGACTTTAAGTATTTATTTTTTAATCCAAGGAGATATTCAATTTCCTATTACATTAGAGAAAATTCATGCCTTAATTTTTATAATTTTTCTTAAAAATCTTTTTTTTACGATAATAATTAACGTGATAGATAATTATTGATTAAAATAATAAAAATTATTATAATATCACAACTTGTAGTAAATATATTTTATTTAATAGATGTCTCATTTTTATTTAAGATTTATGTAATTATGTAATTCGGTAATCCTAGTTTCCTAATTTGTTTTAAAAGGCATTTTTTTTCCTTTCCTCCCTTAAAAAAAAAAAAAACTCTTATTGGGTGGGAGGAATGGTTATCGCATATCATTACGCGTTATGAGCTAGCAGAAGATGCGAATCAAAGCGAGGAGTCTTAGTAACTATTATATACATTTTAACCCCTCGAACCCAAAACATGATGTATATAGGATGAGATATGGTACAATTTTGCGTATCCCACGACATATAATTTCTAGTTCCATATTTATTAAAAGAGTAATACCAATTCAGTCATTTTTCACCATATTAATTTGATCGCACAATTGATCTTTAGATTTAGTTGGATTCTGCAATTTCATTCTTCAACTTTTTTTTCTTCATAATATTACATTTACTTTCCTTTTCAATTTAACACATTTTATTTATATTTAAAGATAAAATAATAAAAGTTTTAAAATTTAAAAATTAGTAAAAACTAAATAAAGCAAATATATATATTTAAAATTTTACAATGTAATTTCAATCAAATTTTTGAATTCAAATAGAATGTTTTAAATTTTAAAAAATAGACATTATAATTATAACCATTAACATAAATAGTGTTGATGTTATTTTTTGTTAACATCAATGATATGTGTATCTCTCACTTTCTTTATATTTGAGAACAAAGAACACACCATTAGAATCTTAGATCATCATGAGGTGTTACGAACTTTAATACTTTTATGCTTAAATAAGTTTCGGTAACGAGTAGAAAGAGGAAATCGATGTCTCTCCTCGTGTTATAGAGAGAGTTTATATTTAAGTGTTTGTAAATGAGAGAAGAAGTTGTGTGTGTAGAGGTCGTTAATTGATTGTGCTTGATGGTGAATAGTGATGAATATTTATAGAAAAGAATATATTCGTTAATGATCATTATCTGTAGTAATAAACTTATATTTAAATATTAAAGTTTTATATACTTAATTAAATCATTGATTAAATATTTTGTAGATATTGAGACTTATTTATTGAATCAATGTTAACTGGACTAGCTTATAAGTTATTTAATGACTAATATCTCTCGCATAAAAAATATATATAATGTTCAAAATATATAAAGTTAGTTGACATGGCTAGGAGCGACACTTTTTTTTAAATAAATGTACTCAAATTCTTAATCCAATTTTAGAAAGTTTTACTATTTAAATTATGGTTTTAATTTTTTTAGCTACATAAATTATGAAAAAACTTTTTTATAGTATTCATTGAATATTTAACAATTATTTTAAATGTATTAATTTTTACAATTAGATAAATTTGTAAGAGATTTTTTTAATTGTAATTGATAAAAAATTTAAAACATCATTTATTCAGATAATTTTTATTAAATAATCTCAATGAAAATTAATACTAATAAGTGATTGCAAAAGAGCTTTGTAACGAGTTTCGGCTAGGGTTCGTAAATACTTGGGCCGACCCCCAGTTGATGTAAATTTATTTTTACAGATTTAATTTGCTATAATTTTATTATATTTCAATCCGTTTTAAATATATTTATTTTATTTTATTTCTATTGCTTTACCTTATTTTATTAACACATTTTACTTGTAATTTTATTTATGATCTAACATTAACATGTCGATTAATGTATATTTTAAAAAATTGTAACTAGGAGCGGATGTAGTTAGAGCTAGGAGGGGCATTACTCCTTTCATTTTTTGAAAATAAATTTTTTAGATATACTATTTATAAAATTATACAATAAAATAGAATTAATCCTCCTGAATTTGAATAAATTTATCCTAAAATAATATATAGCTTTCTTCTTTATTAAAAAGGAATATAACTGAAAAAAATAATTGAAAACAAATAAAAATATTTTATTTAAAATTTAAAACCGTAAAAACAGCACATTTTATATTCATTTCATTTTAAAAAAAATATGAAATATCATTTAATTTTAAAAATCATCAAATTAAACGCTCTTAAAATTGAATTACCATTACTTTAATATGTTTAATTTTAAACGTCGTTTAATTAATCTTATTTAATATTTTCAAAATTTTATTTTTATTACTATAAATTTTATAAATATTATTTCTTATAATTACACAAAATCATATTATTTGTATTGTTTATTTGATATCCATCGTGAGTTCACAGCAAAATCTGCTATTATCTATACGATATTTGGAAGGATATTTGGATTTCAAAAGGAAACCTATAAGTTGCAAAAAATTACGCTGTAGAATCAGGTAAAGACAAGTCGACAAGTATTTGAGAGTGTGATCGTTTTGGGTGTGGATCCTCTATTCAGGAAATTTTCTAATTTTTGGTAGGCTTTAAATTTGAATCTTTAAAGCTATTCAGAGTATCTTTAATGCTCTACCAAAATATAAAATTTGATAAAAAATTACTCAAATTTAACATTAATTTTACACTAAATTTAATACGAAGAACAATATTGTATTGAATTTGAAACGATATTGTCCATCATATCAATACTATTTATACAACAATTTTTTTTATTTTTAATAAAAAATATTAAATTATTTTTATTACATATAATAAATTAAAATAATGTATATGATATCAAATTAATAAAACAATTATTAAATATAATTTTGAATATAATATTTGCTGTAATAAAAGTAATATTTTATTTTATAAAAAGATACATTTTTAAAGTAATATTTGATTTCGTGGGTTAAAAAGAATAAAAATTTGGTACAATTTTGATGTAAAATGATACAAAATTTAGTGTAAAATAATATTAAGAGTTTGAGATGATCTAAAAGCTATCTAATAATCATCAACTTAGAATATTTTCATTAAATAAGAGTATTGTTTTAAAATAAAAAAAAAAACGAAATGAAAATTGATGTTATTGGCAAATGAGAGGTTGTTGGACTAATTTCAACTCACTATTTTCCTTTCTTTTTCTTTTTATGAATATTTTTCTTCATTTAGTTATTCTTTTGTAGAAAATCTAAAATCAATTAAGACAATAAATTGATAAAAGGAGAATAAACAAATTTTATTTCTTTGTTTCTTTTCCTGTCTTCATTTTGCAGAGTTTTGAATAAACATGACTATGATCTCTGCTTCTCAAGAAAAAATAAAGACTTGCAAAAATTTCCCCCAAATTTTCATATAATATATACTCATTATAAAAGTAACTATCATTTACTCATGGCTTTTAATCATTTTGATTAGCACAAGATTTTCTTAACACAAAATCCAAACCGGATCGTTTAAATGATGTTTTAGTTAGACATCTAGTATGTGAACTAGAAACACTAGAAACACGTGTTGTGTCTAAATTCCTAAAAGATAATGCAATTATTAGTTTGTTTCTTTTTTTTTTCTTTTCTTTAAGAAAAAAAGTTCTTTTTGGCTAGATCATCCCCTTAGTAATTTTAATATTATTCTTACACTAACATAACATATGGATTGTAATTTAGTTTGATAAGAAGTATAAATCAATTAAGATTCAAAATGCATAATTTTTATCTAAAAAATACTATAATATTATATATTTTTAGTTCTTAGATTTTATTCTAAAAGATATTGATTAGAAGAAATAATCTATCTCTATTATGTATCTAATTTATTATTCATATATTTTTTAATTAATTTACATCATTATATTAACTTAATTAAATAAAATAGTTTTTTTTAAATGAAATTGAGTAGTATGCATTAAATACATGCATTAATAAGCATATTAGCTAAGGATTGAATAGAGAATATAAAATGATAAAATAATTATAAAGTGAATTATTAATAATAAATTAATTAAATTTTAATATATAAACTATGATATGCATTAAATTATGATAATTATTCTTTAAAAAAAATAAAAATATTATGAGGCTATAATTGTTCCGAACTGAGCTTATCTTTTTAAGACCACCCAGATTAGACCACGTAGGCTGAAGATCATATGGACATGATAATGTTTTGAAAGACAATTTAGAGTTTTATTAGAAAACTCAATACTATTGATTTATTATAAATATAATAAAATATTTTATATTTTTATAAAATTTCATCTAAATAAATTTATCCATCTAAATAAATTTAGTATCCAATTTGTCGTATAAATAGTTACTCTTATGTTTTAGAAAGGAAACAAAATTAACACAACCCCTTCAAATACATACGTGCAATTAGACGATTTCAAACGCATTTCTAAGGGTCGAATTTGTAATTATAAACTTTTATATAGATGGATACTAATTAAAAAATCAGTTCATCTAATATAGTTTTTTAAAATATATTCGAATCATGCAGCAGCATACATCAAATACCAAATCTATTATTTAGTTACATCCCTCCCTAATTGGGACATTCAAAGTTTCAAATTTCATCGAGTTCATCGTATAAAGGATAATAATTAAGTTATCAGTAAATATGAAAAAAAATATAATTTAATTAAATTATTAGATTAATATTTTAGATTGAAACTCAAATTAAATACTTAAAATGATAATAATGAAATATTATTATAGTGATAATATTTAAAGTATCCCTAGGTTTTAACTTAATTAATGCCACAAATATTTTTTAGATTTAATTTCAAAAATATCATAAAATTATCTTGTTATAGTTTATAGTTAAATCTAATAAAAATATATGTTACAATAATAAATTATTTAACTTTATTAAATTTTAATTTTAATATAATTTTATTTAAAATAATGTAAATAAAAATAAGAAAATTATTATACATATAAAGAAATTGGTATGTTTGATAAATTATAGTGAAATATGTCACTATTTTTTTTTAAATTATACTAATTTTTAGTGAGATAGTCATGACAAGGTTAATAGATGTTTCAATTTGATTAATTTGGATGGAAAATTTTGTTTATCATTTGGTTAGTTAGCAGAAGCCAAAATAAAGAAGAAAAATCATCAAAAATATCATTTTTAAAATTTATAATCACAAAATATAGTATTTTTTATATATTTTTTTTATTATTATAAAAAATATGATAAATCTTTTTATCTTAAATTATTTTAATTAAATATTCTTTAAATTAAAATATAATTATTTAAATTTACTCAATATTAAATGATATCAATCCCATTTAATATTATTAAGATATTATATTTTATTATTTTAAGTTTTAGATATATTATTTTTTATAATTTTTTAAGAAATAATTGGTCGTGTAGACTCTCTTTCTTTGCCTATGAAATAAATGGGAACTGAGTTGTCGGTGCACGATCAAATTGTATTTTGCCATTTTTTATTTATTTAGAATTCTAACTTATTTGTGTCATAAAATCGTTCTAATTGGTGCTTTTGTGTTCATGTGCTATTAATTTTATAATTGAAATAAAGTAAAAGAAAAAAAAAAGCAAAATTATAAGCTAAGAGAGATAAAGTACGTTTAATTTTAAAGATATGATAATTGCATGATTATTCATGTTTGAAAAGCTCAACAATTTAATCTTGTGATTTGATTTACAAACGATAACATGCTCATGATTATGTTTAAATGTTTGTATCAAGTTCTTAATTGTAAATAATGTTCAAATTCTGCTAAAAAATAATAATAAAATTTTACTCAAACATATAATTATTAAATTGCATTAATGTTTTGGTAAATTAAAATATAAAGAAAATATTCAGTAGTAAATTTTTTAACATATTTATTTTAAATATTTTCATTATATTATTTTAATATAATTTATCTTATTTATAATTACAATATTTTTGTATTAAAAAAATTACAATATCTTAATACATCGTTAACCACTATTTTATAATTTTCTTTTATTATTGTGTATTTTTAATTGAATAAATGAAATTTTTAACCGTGTTTATCTTGTTAACGAATTTGTGGCTTAATAATATTAAACGTTTCAAAAATATGAGATTTGAGTTTTAGTTATAAATATATAAATAATATAATTATTTTAATTAAAAAGAGTTTTTATTTTAAAAATGTGTCTATGACAATACAATAATTATATAAGTAATATTTGATATGATTTTCTCTTATCGTGTTATAATTTATTCTATTATTAAATTTGTCTAACAGTGAGCTTAAAAAAAATGAGAAATTACAATATATATATATATATATTATAAAATATAATATTTTTAAAATTTATAATAATAAAAATAATATTTTAATAATATTGAATGATCTCATTACATTACGTTCAATATTAAACAAATTTACATAATCGTAGTTCAATTTAAAAATATCTAGTTAGATACTTTTTAAAATAAAGTGATGTATCAAATTTTTTATAATAAAAGAATATATAAATTAGACATAAAAGATAATATTTTTATAATTATAAATTTTAAAAATATTAATTTTATTATTTTTAAAAACTTTATAAATAAAAAATCACACCATATAAGATACGTTTAATTGTATATGATCAATTATTTTACTTATATTTTATAAAATAGATAATAATATATTTATATTTTAATTCCATTTATATTTTTATAAATATGATTTTAGTATACTTATATTTTATTTATTAAGATTTATTATATTATCCATGACTCTGATTACTAATAACGTAAAAAATTCGTGTAATTTTTATTTTAATAAATTTTAATCGATTAATTTATCTTAATTTTTTCTCCTAAAAAAAATTAAAATTTGCTTATTTCCTACTAGGAAAATGATGTAACTTCTAAGAGGTGTTCTTTGACTTAATAAGAAAATTTAAATATATAGATAGATAGATTAATTATAGTATGATAAGTTGTAAAAAAAATTAATTTTTTTTATTTTTAAAGTTATTTGCTTATATATTATACTGTAAATAACATAAATATAAATTTATGTATGTTTCACATCATTTTTAATGAAACTTTACGTAATAACAAAGACAAAGCAAGATCAATCTTACATGTGAATTACAGAAGTCTAATTCATTCCTATTATTTTTGATATATAATCTTTATATGTTAAAAATATATTAATAAAGTGATTATTATTTTTACAGAAAATATAAGCACATTTTTGCTACTTTTCTTATATGTGTGTTGTATATCGGAAAAATAACACATAAAAAGACACCCTAGAAACGTAGTCATAGATGGTCATACTAACCATATGTATCAATATAGAGCTTTTATCAATTAAAAGTCTACTTAAAATAATTTACTGCATAGGAAAAAATTATATGACATAAATGATACATTAAAAAAAAGACTTAATTATTATATGTATTATTTGGTATCATTCTTATCTATGATTTATAATTAAATTAGTTTTATAATTTATAATTTTTTGTAAAAATAAGCATCAATATATTTGGTATCAAATTTTATTGGACTTTCTTGATACGATTTTGATTTAAAATTTTTTACTTTCAAGAAAAAAAATTAAAAATTACTTACAAATTTTTTGGTAATAATTTATGTTTTTAAATTTTTTTAAAACTTAAAAAATAAAAAAATTTAGTTATTATTTATAAATTTTATATTTTTAATCATTTTCTTTAAATACTTATAAATACAAAAATTACAAGACTTGATTTATTCTCTAAACAAAATATTTGTTAAAAATAAAAAAAAATCATAAATTAAAAATCTAATTTAAAAATATTATTTTTTAAATATTTATGAATCACCATATAATTTGGTATTGATTCTTTTAAAAAGTAAAAAATCAAAATAAAAAATCATTACCAAATATATCTGATTAAAAAATCAATTGAAAAAAATCATAATCCTAAAATAAAAATCGTTATCAAATAAATAATTAATTACTAATAGATAATTATCACATAAATTATTATTTTACAATAATTTATTATAAATATAAATGTTCTTTATTATTATTTTCAAACTTAAATAATTTAAATCATGAATATATATATTTAATTAATAATAAATATTTATCATATTAATTATTATTCAGTAATTTTTTTTTTGTAAATGGAAGTGTTATTTATCTAAGTCACATGAATGTGTGTGTATATATATATTAATAATATTATTTTAAAATTTCCATAATATAATCATTTAACGTCGCTCATATAATTTTTTTTTCATTATTTAGATACCTTCTAGACCAAAAAAATAAAATTATAAATACCTCCTTCATTCATACCCTTTTGAACAATACATTTGCCAAAGAAACACAAGTTTCAATATGGGAGGCATTAGGTTCATTTCGATCAGTACAGTAGTAGCAAATGCCTACAAGGCCGCAGATCAAAACTCAACTGGAAAGAAGTTGAAGATCCACCTAACTCCATGGGATCTCCAACTTCTTCTAGTTGATCCTATCCAAAAAGGTCTTCTTTTTCAGAAGCCCATTAAAGCTTCTCCCCAAGAAATTGAAAATCTAATCCAAAACCTTAAGACCTCTCTTTCTCATACCTTAAACTTTTTCCCCCAACTTTCTGGTAGACTTTCTGTTAAAGAACATGATGATAAAACTACATCCTTTTCCATTGATTGCAACAATGCTGGAGCTCAATTTGTTCATGCCAAAGTCGATGGATTTTCTGTTTCTGATATCATTGAACCCATTTATGTTCCTCAAATTCTACACTCATTTTTCCTCTTCAACGGCGTAAAAAATTATCAAGGAGTTTCGAACCCATTGCTTGGAGTTCAGATAACTGAACTTGCTGATGGTATTTTCTTAGGTTGCACCATCAACCATGCAGTTGTTGATGGCACTTCCTTTTGGCATTTCTTCAATTCTTGGGCTGAAATCTCTCGAGGTTTCGATACCATCTCAAAACCACCAATTCATAATCGTTGGCTTCCTGACAATACCCATTTCCCAATTCGGATTCCTTTCTCAGAAACCAAACAGCAAGTTGCTAATTATAAGGTTAGCAACACTAATACTCCAACAAAAGAAAGAGTTTTTCATTTCTCAAAGGAAAAAGTTCAACAATTGAAATCAAAAGCCAATTATGAGATTGGAGCAAACAATATTTCATCTTTACAAGCAGTTTTAGCACATCTTTGGCGATCTGTAATTCGTTGTGAAAATACTACTTATGATTCCAACAAAGAGACTAGCTACTGTTTACTCATAGGTGCCAGAGCAAGATTGAATCCACAATTAACAGAGCAATATTTTGGGAATGCAGTTCAAGCTGGGTCAGTGACTGTAAAAGCAAGAGATCTTGTCGAAAAAGGACTTGGGTATGCAGCTTGGGAAATGAACAAAATGGTTGCTTTGCATAAAGAAGAACAACTTAAAAGTTTCTTGATTTCTTGGATTGAAAAACCCAAGTTGATAACGGAGGAGAATATAGCTTCTAATGCATTGGTAACAAGTAGCTCACCAAGGTTTGATGTTTATGGAAATGACTTTGGTTGGGGAAACCCAATTGCAGTGAGAAGTGGTGTTGCTAACAAGACTTATGGGAAGATTACAGTTTTTAGTGGAGTTGAAAAGGGTAGTATTGATATTGAGACTTGTCTTCCTTTTCAGACATTAGAGGCCATGTCCAATGATTCCGAATTTATTAAGGCTGTTGGTGCTTGAAGTACTCCATATGCTAAATGTTAACTTTTCTTCTTTGTGATTTTAATTAGTTATCCATTAATGTTACCTTGATTTCTATGTTCATGTTTGATTTTTCTTTGCAACGATTTCGGTTTTAAGTCGGTTTTAACCTTCTTAAAGCCCAATGGTATATGTGTGTAATTTCTGGGGTTCCGAATAATGTATTTAAATTGTAATTTTTACTTTTTATTAAGTTGAATCGAATATCTCTTGAAAGACATTCGGAGAATAATATTTATTTTTAAACAACGTTTATAGCGTCCTTTTATTTTATTTTTCAAATTTTTAAGTATAAAAATAATACTTATTATATCAAACTTATATAGTTTTATTAAAAAAATCTTAAGCTCAAAAATTTAATATTTAATATTAATTAATTAAATACGATTGAAATTAAATTTAATCAATTAAATATATTTAATATTGAATTCTAATAATTTGAATACAATTTAACGTTGTTATTATATTACTTTTATTATTATAAATTTTAAGAATATTATTTTATATAATTTATCTTTTTTTAAAGCTATACACATTCTAGTGAAATTCTAACACATTGTATTCTTATTAAAAATAAAATACACATCGTTCCATCTATTTAATAACAAGATTTTTTTTAAAAATAACTATGTTATTGTAATCAAGTAAGGCCAAAGATTCTTATAAAAAAGGAATATTATCATAAAAAATTATTTATTTTATGTTATTTGCTTACTTTAATAACATAATTTTACATAAACTATTTAATTTTTAAATTAAAACACAAGTATCTTGTTTTATTATAAAAATTGATAATTTTTATCACATAATTATGAAGTTATGTAATTAAAATATTTTATTTTTAAAAATCAAGTGACTTAAATATTTTTTGTAAAAATTACATGATTAAAATATTTCAATAATATAAATAAAATAAATTAAAGAATTAATAAAAAAATTAAGTCCAAAGATATTTACCCAAAAACAAATTAGGTCCAAATATAGTATATTCTATATGAAGTAATAATTTATAATTATATAAAAAAGTAAGAGTTTATAAATTCTAGTTGGTTCCACCTATTTAATAAAACCTTTTTTAAAAGAAAATTATTCTAGAAATTATTTATTTTATACTATTTGAATATTTTGATAATGTAGTTTTAGGACACATATTTCATTTGATTTTTAAATTAAGTGTTCTTTTTATTATAAAAAATGAAAATTTAATCATGTAATTATAAAGTTAATTATGAAATTATGTGATTAAAATATTTTATTTTTAAAAATCGAATAACTTATATTTACCAAAAAAAGTTTAAATATAATATATTCTAACTGAAATAATAATTTACAATTATATAAAATAATAATAATTTATAAATTCTAGTTGGTTCCATCTATTTAATAACAAGTTTTTCTTTCTTTCTTTTTTAAAAAGAAAATTATCCAAAAAATGATTTATTTTATGTTATTTGAATATTTTGATTACATAGTTTTTATAAACACACATAAATATCTTAATTTTTAAATTGAAACATAAGTATCTTTTTAATCGTAAAAAATGAAACTGTAATCACATGACTATGAAGCTATGTGATTAAAGTGTCTTATTTTTATAAATCAAATGACTTCTATATTATTTGTAAAAATATTGGATTGGATCGATTTCTAATTTTTCACAATCGACTATTGGTTTGGTTTCAATTTTAGTGCGAAAATGAACTAACCCATGCTAGACATAGTTGTTCTTTAGTAGGAGTATTTAAGAGAGAATGATATTAGTGTTTACGTAATTATAAGAAAATGAATACTTTAAACTCGTAGCTTTCAACTGAAGTGTTTTATATCATAAGTTCATAACCTTAAAAAAAATTTATACTTTAATACTAAAAATATATACTTAATCTTAAAAATATTACACATAAATCTTGTAACTTTAAACTTTTAAGTTTAAATTGTATATTTTTTTAAAGTTATGGTATTAAAATATTTAAATTAAAAACAAATAGATTATTAAAATATTTATTTTTAAAAACTATAAGACAATAAACAAGTACACCTATAAATATTTGATGCCTTTTAAAAACATATTATATTTTAAATCACCGTCCCCAATTATCATTTGACAAGGGTAAAGAATACTACATAAGAAAATGGAGAAAGGTGATAAGAACCAAGGGGATAGGACCTAACTAATTTCAGATTATATAGCAAAGGGTTTCTCTACAAATCAATGGATATTACTCACCATTTTTCTGAGGAGAAAAGACGCCACAAGGAGCTGCTAATTCCTTGATAAGTCTAGCATAAATGACACCCTAACAAGTATAGATATTACTCACCACAAATGCTTGGATGCTAAACAATGCCACAAAGGTTGCCAATCCCTTGATAAGTTGCTTAAAGAGGAACAAAGAGCTAGAATGAGCTCTCAAATGATCTGAATATTCAAAATTCATTCAAAATTATATTTTACAGCAGTTCAGCTGCTCTTAATAGGATACAAACCAACCCTAAGCTCTACTACATCATAGCCCTTGATCTCATCCAAGGGTTGAAAATAAACACAGCCAAAAAGCAGAAAATGTAGCAGAAAACATTAACCAAAACATGGAAAAAATGGGGCAGCTGACCACAAAAAGAATCCTATAAAATATTACATCTTAACCCTTGATTTCATCCAATGGTTGAAAAGAAAGCTGCCCAAAATTAGTCCAAATGACAATCCAAAATTGGAACAAAATATGGAGCAGCTAAGAACAAAAGAAACCCTATATAATATTACATCTTAACCCTTGTTTCCATCTAAGGGCTGAAAATGAAGCTGCCCAAAAAAGTCCAAATGGCACAACAATGTGCCTAGTTTTGTTTTGCCAATTTTGCGCTAATTTCCATCCTAGGATTGTCCCAATCCTTGCACTCCCAATTTAGGTCCCCTTGATTATACATGACCTCTTGAATGAGCCCATTTAAAGCCTTTTCGAGTTGTGCCTTCCTAGACCTTGTGATTGGTTCACTTGGAATTTGTAGAGCTCGATGATTCTCATCATTCCCCCTCTCTTCAAGAGGATTCGTTCTCGAATCATCACCTGCATAATCAAAAGGAAAAAGATCAGAAACATTAAAAGAGGTACTAACATTATACTCGCCAGGAAGATCAATTTTGTAGGCATTGTCATTGATTCGCTCAATCACTTGAAAGGGTCCATCTCCCCGAGGTTGCAACTTAGACCGTCTTTTTTCAGGAAACCGTTCCTTCCTCATATGCACCCAAACCCAATCACCAGGCTCAAAAATGACTCTTCGCCTCCCTTTGTTGGCTCTGCAAGCATAATCCTTATTTCTCTTCTCAATTTGCTCATGAATGCATTCATGGAGCTTCTTCACCGTTTCAGCCTTCTTAGTGCCATCTAAGTTAGTTTTCTCTGAAATAGGAATAGGTAATAAGTCCAAAAGAGTTAGTGGATTGAAACCATAAACAATTTCGAATGGAGAATGATCAGTAGTTGAATGCACACTCCGGTTATAAGCAAATTCAACAAAAGGTAAACAATCCTCCCAATTTTTCAAATTCCTTTTTATTATCGCCCTAAGCAACGTGGACAGAGTCCTATTGACTACTTCAGTTTGCCCATCTATTTGAGGGTGACAAGTATTCGAAAACAAGAGTTTAGTGCCCATTTTAGCCCAAAGAGTTTTCCAAAAATAACTAAGGAATTTAACATCCCTATCAGACACAATGCTCCTAGGAACTCCATGAAGCCTAACAACCTCCCTAAAGAACAACTCTGCTACATTAGTGGCATCATCGGTTTTATGACATGCTATAAAGTGTGTCATTTTAGAAAACCTATCTACAACCACAAAAATGGAGTCTCTACCCTTCTTAGACCTAGGTAACCCTAAAAACAAATCCATGGAAATATCTACCCAAGGTGTGCTTGGTACGGGCAAGGGAGTATATAGTCCTTGTGGTAGGACTTTGGATTTCGTTTTCTTACAAGTGATGCATCTAGAACATATTCTCCCTACATCCTTCCTTATTGTTGGCCAATAAAAATGCTCACGCAAAACATTTAAAGTCTTCTTAATTCTAAAATGCCCCATTAATCCCCCCATAGGCCTCCTTAATTAACAACTCACGCATGGAACATTTGGATATACACAATTGATTTTATTTAAATAAATACCCATCTAATTTATAAAACTTTTCAAAAGAAGTTTTTTCACATGCATGGTAAATAGCAGAGAAGTCATCATCATTAGCATACATTTCCTTAACATATTCAAATCCTAGTAATCTAGCATTTAAAGTTGAGAGTAAGGCATACCTCCGTGATAAAGCATCGACTACAACATTCTCCTTACCTCTCTTATATTGAACAATATAAGGAAAAGTCTCAATGAATTCCATCCATCTAGCATGCCTCCTATTCAATTTACCTTAGCGCTTTAGATGTTTTAGAGATTCATGATCGGTATAGATGACAAATTCTCTTGGCCAAAGGTAATGTTGCCATGTCTCCAGGGTCCTAACCAAGGCATATAGCTCCTTGTCATATGTTGGATAATTAAGGGATGCTCCATGAAGTTTCTCGTTGAAATAAGTGATAGGTCGCCGTTCCTGCATCAAAACAGCTCCTATACCTATTCCTGATGCATCACACTCAACTTCAAAGGTTTTAGTAAAATCAGGTAAAGATAAAACAGGTGTAGAACACAAACTATCCTTCAATGCTTTAAAGGCTCTCTCCTGATTCTCACTCAATTTGAAACCAACATACTTTTTAATGACCTCGGTTAGAGGTGCAACTAGTGTACTAAAATCTTTGACAAACCTTCGATAAAAACTAGCTAAGCCATGAACACAAACCTTTTTCCCATCTACTTCTACCCCCTTAGAACTAACAACAAAACCAAGAAAAACTAACTTTTCCATGCAAAACACACACTTTTTTCAGGTTCACGTATAATTGTTCTTTTCTCAAAATTTCAAGCATATACCTAAGATGTAAGGCATGCTCTTCAAGATTTTTACTGTAAATGAGAATATCATCAAAATAGACAACAACAAATTTTCCAATAAATGCACGTAGAACATGATTCATAAGCCTCATAAAAGTGCTAGGTGCATTTGTTAGACCAAAGGGCATGACTAACCACTCATACAATCCATGTTTAGTTTTAAAAGTAGTTTTCCATTCATCACCCTCTCTCATCCTAATTTGATGGTATCCACTTCTCAAATCAATTTTTGAAAAAATGCAAGAACCATGCAACTCATCTAACATGTCATCTAGTCTAGGGATAGGATGTCGATATTTTATCGTAATGTTGTTGATGGCTCGGTAATCAACACACATCCTGCTTGATCCATCCTTCTTGGGAACAAGTAGCACGGGAACAACACATGGACTCAGGCTCTCCTTAACTTGACCTTTGATCAAGTACTCTTCAACCTGTCTTTGAATCTCCTTAGTTTCTTCAGGGTTGGTCCTATAGGCAGGTCGGTTTGGAAGAAAAGCCCCCGATATAAAGTCAATTTGATGCTCAATCCCCCTAATTGGTGGCACCCCATATGGAATCTCTTCAGGGAACACGTCTTCAAATTCCTGCAAAAGAGAAATAGTGGTACTAGGCAAAGATTGGTTAAGATCGTTAATAGAAAAATTTGCCTCCTTGTACAAAAGTACAAGTATGGGCTGTTTTGAATAAAAAGCCCTCTTGACCTCACTTACCTTAGCATAAAAATTCACATTTTTTTTTCTCTAGTATTTTTCCACTATCCTCTCCTTTTTCTTCACTCTTTTTTTCACTCTTTTTTTCTTTTTCATTCTTCTCTTTTTGTTCTTTTTCCCTAACCATCATCAATTGATCTTCAAAGACTTGCTTGGGTGAAAGGGGTACAAGTGCGATGTTTCTACCATTCTTCACAAACGAATACTTGTTTCTATATCCATCATGTGTAACCCTCCTATCATATTGTCAAGGCCTACCTAGCAAGATGTGTCCAGCTTGCATGGGTACCACATCACACATCACCTCATCCTTGTACTTTCCAATGGAGAAGCTCACTAATACTTGCTTATTAACCTTCACTTCCCCACTATCATTTAACCATTGCAACTTGTAAGGCTTAGGGTGTTCAAATATAGGCAACCCTAATTTCTCAACTAAGGTAGTACTAGCCACATTGGTGCAACTTCTCCCATCTATGATAACACTATACACTTTGTTACTCACATGACACCTTGTGTGAAAGATGTTATCTCTTTGTTGTTCAAGGTCATCCTCCTTGACTTGAGTGCTCAAATATCCCCTTATTACAAGTGCTTCCCCATCCACGGGTCCTATCTCCTCTTCACTAGCTTCCCTTGCAGATGGTATCTCATCTTCTTCACTTTCATTATCGGTTCCAACCTCACCACTCGCTAAGGTGATCATTGCATTCTTGTTGGGACATTGAGAGGCTATATGACTATTACCAAGACACCAAAAACATCTTAAGTCATGATTACGAATTGGGGTGTCAATTTTACCTTTGTCCTTGCTAGCCCCCATCTCTTTGGCTTTGTAAGGCTCAAATCTTGGTTTGGATGTAGCTATTTCATCTTTTTTTTCATTGGACTTCCAAGGACTAGTAAGGTTTGGTTTTTGAGTAATGGGACTAGACCTTAATGGTTGGGATCGAAAACTCTGTTTCTTTAATTGCCTTTCCACCTTGATTTCCATGTGGACCATGTCCTCCATCTCCACATAATGATGAAGTTCCACAATGTTGGCAATGTTCGGATTCAACCCACTAAGAAACCTAGCCATGGTTGCCTCTCTATCTTCCTCGACATTAGCTCTTGCCATAGCCACTTTCATTTCCTTGTAGTACTCATCAACACATTTATATCCTTGAATCAATATTTGTAAGCATTGGTGTAACTCTCTATAGTAGTAGCTAGGTACAAACCTCTTTCTCATGATAGCCTTCATGTCCTCCCAATTATCTATGGGCCTTTCACGGTTTCTCCTCCTACTAATTACCAATTGATCCCACCAATTCAATGCATAGTCAGAAAACTCAATTACAACAAGTTTTCTTTTTTCTCCGTGGAGTAGTTGTGACATTCAAAAATATGCTCCATTTTCTTCTCCCACTCCAAATACAAATCCGGGTAATTCTTTCCTTGGAATTGTGGTATCTTCATTTTTATACTACTTAGATCTCTATCAACTCCATCTTGAGCTCTAGATGGGGGTCTCCACATACCTTCTCTACCATTTCTTCCTCCTCTATTCCCATTTCTTCCTCCTCTAGGCATTCTTCCTTCTTCTTCCTCCAATTCTTCTTCCCAATTTTCTTCCTCTTTATCATCCCCAACATGAACTTTCCTATTAACCCTCCTAACATTGGGTGGAGGTGTTTCTCGTTGTAAAGCTGCTAAGGAATTTTCTTACCTTTCCAATCTTTCATTCATATCAACTACCAAGTTGTTCATCCTTTTAAAAGATTGTTGTAGTGCCCTCATCATGAACATCATATCTGGTCTTCCTTCGGGACTACTGTTTGACATTCTTTTTTTTCAATTCTACACAACAATAGGTTAGTGTAACAAAATAGAACTAATGTAAATTCACACAATACCTCACGTGTTTAGCGCTCAAATTGATCGCTCAAACCCTCTTAGTTCCTAATCAAAGCAACCAAATCCTGGAATTCCAACCAATTTGTAGAATTATCAAACACAAAAAAAATAGTTCATAATATCTCACTTGTTAAAGCACAAAGGAAACTAACTCAAAGTGTTTAGAGTAGTAAGCACAAGAAAAAGCAATAGAACAACATGATTGGAAAACAACAATTTTCCCAAAGGAACTAAGCATACAATGGAAGATTTATAATCAAAGTGTAAAATCCTTGAAACTATGAGTTCTAATACTCACTAGAAATTAGCAAATGCAATTTGGCCTCTTTTTTTTCTGTTTTTTTTAATTAATTCTGGCCACTCTTTTTCTGTTTTTTTTTCTTTTTGGAGCAATTATGCTAATAACTCAAGAGTAAATCAATACAAAACTTTCAATATGAGTTTAAGGAATTTTTAAGATTGGTAAATAGCATATAAATTACGACACAAAGGGAAAATGAAATTTCTGCAGGAACTACCACAGAAATACTAGAAAACAACCAAAAATTGCAAAATATATCAGATATTGCAGAATAAACAAGGAAAAATGCAGAATAGATTTAGAAATAGCAGAATTTGCAAGGAAACTGCAGAATATGAAAGGAAAATTCAGAATACTTTTAGAAACAGTAGGATATGCAAGGTTACTACTGAAAAACTTTGGACACAATGGAATTTGAAAGGAAAATGCAGAAAAAAATGTGGAAACAAAGAAGAGCAATATTTTTAGGGTCTCGAAAATATATTTCAGCAAGAACACATCAAAATGATATTTTTTTCGTTTTTTTATGTATCAGAAATACAACAAGAACATAAGAATAAGAACAAATATAAAGGATAGGAATCTGAAAATTAGCACCAAAAGCTCTGATACCAAACTTAGGAATAATAGCTAATCATTCCTACCAAAAGCTTAAGCTCCAGTAGGGGGCACATACCGCCATGCCGGATCATCACACTAGACCCACGTGTTCATCTCTCAACCCTTGGATGTTACAACACCAAGGTGTTATGGAATCCACCATACCCACGGATGTTACACACCGTAGTAATTGGGATTCGAACACGGGACCAGGCTTTGATACCAAATGATAAGAACCAAGGGGATAGGACCTAACTAATTTCAGATTATATAGCAAAGGGTTTCTCTACAAATCAATGGATATTACTCACCATTTTTCTGAGGAGAAAAGACGCCACAAGGAGCTGCTAATTCCTTGATAAGTCTAGCATAAATGACACCCTAACAAGTATGGATATTACTCACCACAAATGCTTGGATGCTAAACAATGCCACAAAGGTTGTCAATCCCTTGATAAGTTGCTTAAAGAGGAACAAAGAGCTAGAGTGATCTCTCAAATGATCTGAATATTCAAAATTCATTCAAAATTATATTTTACAACAGTTGAGCTGCTCTTAATAGGATACAAACCAACCCTAAGCTCTACTACATCATAGCTCTTGATCTCATCCAAGGGTTGAAAATAAACACAGCCAAAAAGCAGAAACTGTAGCAGAAAACATTGACCAAAAAATGGAAAAAAAAATGGGGCAATTGACCACAAAAGGAATCCTATAAAATATTACATCTTAACCCTTGATTTCATCCGATGGTTGAAAAGAAAGCTGCCCAAAATTAGTCCAAATGGCACTTCAAGATTGGAGCAAAATATGGAGCAGCTGAGAACAAAAGAAACCCTATATAATATTACATCTTAGCCCTTGTTTCCATATAAGGGCTGAAAATGAAGCTGCCCAAAAAAGTCCAAATGGCACAACAATGTGCCTAGTTTTATTTTGCCAATTTTGCGCTAATTTCCGTCCTAGAATTGTCCCAATCCTTGCACTCCCAATTTAGGTCCCCTTGATTATGCATGACCTCTTAAATGAGCTCATTTAAAGTCTTTTCGAGTTGTGCCTTCCTAGACCTTGTAATTGATCTACTTGGAATTTATAGAGCTCGATGATTCTCATCAAAAGGTCTACAACACGCACGTTAAATATAAATTTTTTTTTACAATAGATGATAAATGACTAAAATGTAATAATAAGACAATTAAAGTATATAATTTTTTTTTAAAAATAAGTGATATATCTAATTTATGTAAGTAAAAGTTACCAAGCAATTAAGATATTTTTTAACTTTTTGTGACATTTTTTATCTTCATACATCTATCGATCTTTATTAACAATGCTTTAATCGATAAATTTAAGTATTTTTTCAAATAAAAAATCTAAAAAAACTACGATTATTAATAAACTATTAAAATATAAAAAAATAAAAAAATAATTAAAATATATAATTTCTTTTAAAAAAATAAGTAATATTTTAACGAAACTCAATCAATGATCGATAACCAAATTATCTACCTAAATGTGATACCAGTATTAATATATAATTATTCAATCATTGAACATCAAATCCATCTTAATTCTCAAGTTTGAAGAACATGGAGTTGTGGAGTACGAGATGGGGAAGCAACACATTGAGCATTTGACGTGATGTTGTTGACGGGGTAGCTAGAGTGCCATCTACTTGACTTCCCACTTAGATTCGGCTTTTGTTTTTGTTGCTTATCTTATATTCTATTATTTATAAATTATCTAATGTGTGTATATATGTGAAACGAAAAACCAGTCAACAATGATAAACGATAATAATCCACCAATAGCTCAATTTATTGTCTCATAAGCAACACTATTAATTAGAATGCAGCTGGATCATTACTTCAACTAATTAGTTTTATGAAATAATCTCCTACTCCCATGTAATTGACAATGTTATTGACTTCTAAATTAGTCCAAATAAATATTTGTTTTATTTTTTCTAAACAATTTAAGTGACTTTAAGTATTTATTTTTTAATCCAAGGAGCTATTCAATTTCCTATTACATTAGAGAAAATTCATGCGTTAATTTTTGTGATTAAAATAATAAGAATTATTTTTTCCAACATATAATTAAATGCCACATTATTTGTGATAATAACATAATTTTTAATAAATATACTTTAATTTGTTCGGTTAATAGATTTCTAGTTTTTAATTAAGATTTATATAATTATGTAATTTGGTAATCTTAGTGTCCTAATTTGTTTTAAAAGGCTTTTTTCTTTCTTTCTTCCTTTTGAAAAAAAAAAACTCTTATTGGGTGGGAGGAATGGTTATCGCATATGAGCTAGCAGGAGGTGCGAATCAAAGCGAGGAATCTTAGTAACTATTATATACATTTTCACCTCTCCAGCCCAAAACTTAATATATATAGGATGAGATAAGGTACAATTTTTCCTATCCTACGACAGATAATTTATATTTCCTTATTTATTAAAAAAGTAATACTAATTCAGTCATTTTTCACAATATTTGATCACACAATTGATCTCTAGATTTAGTTGGCAATTTCATTTTCAACTTTTTTTCTTCATAATATTACATTTACTTTCCTTTTCAATTTAACACATTTTATTTAGTGTTTATAAATGAAAGAAGAAGTTGCGCATGTAGAAGTCATTACTTGATTATGCTTGATGGGGAACATTGGTGAATATTTATAGGAAAAAATATACTTATTGATGACCCTTACTTATAATGATAAACTTACATTTAAATGTTGGAGCTTTATCTACTTAATTATCTCATTTTTAGATAATTAAGAGTTTGAATGTTAATCGTTTATTTGTTAAATATTTTGTAGATATTGAGACTTATCTACTGACTTAAAGTTAACTGGGCTGGCCTATAAGTTATTTACTGAATAAAACCTCTCATATTATGTCATATGGTGAATTATTTTATATCCAACACCATCCTTCTAGACTTGTTAGGTCTGGATACATGGACTAGGAGTTCTATTTTGCCATTACATTACTATCTGGGTTCACTATTTTCTAAACCTTACTATTGGTATCAAGTCAATTCTTATGTGGCCATTATTAGCCTATATGATAAATTTCTTGTATTTCTCGAACACTCAAAATGTGTGCAATAATGTCCTATTACTGGTGGTTTTTACGGATTCTAAGTCGTACTTTCGATTAGGAAGTTATGTTAACATCAAAATCATCACTCAAATATGTTTACTTTCCTATTGTTAAAGAAAGAACATTGGTCCAAGTGTGTGGGCTTTCAACCTCATAAGCTATCTAATTGCCTAGGACCCTTAGATGGATCTTTTGATGAATGATTGAGATCTTACCTTATCCCTCGTATAAAGAGAGCTCCATCCTCATTCTTACATCCCATAATTCAAAGTACACTTTTGTGAAAGAGAGAGAAGAAATGTGAGGAAGCTTGCTTCAAGGTTTGGTAAGTATTTCTTTTCTTTTCTTTTATTTTTTTATTTATATATTTTCCAAGAACTTTGTATAAATTGTAGGATTTTTATTTTCCTGCTATCCAAATACCTTGCACCTCATGACACTTATAGTTATCTTTCCCTACATAGGCAGTGATGGAGGATGGGATAATTGATAGGCATGATCAGACTTGGCTATCATGCGGACGAGTAAGCACGCATTAGAATGGGTTATGTGAGGTGGTAGTTGAGTGGAGGACCAATGAAGGAGGAGGATCCCATATTTGACTAACCATATCGATTCGACTACCCTTAGTATGTTTGGCCATGGGTTGATCACACTTTGAATGTCAGACCATAGTCCACCAATCCATGGTGTGTTTAACTATGACATGTCTCACCATGGTCTGACCATCCATGGCATGTTCAGCTATGGTTCGACCACCCATGGGTGTCCAACTATGGTTTGGCCAATCATGGGTTGTCTGGCAATGGTGGAAACTTAAGTTCATAAGGTGGAAATGGGGTACGCGTTGATTTAAACAATGATTTTGGATCATTTTGATGATGCAATTCTGTCTGTAGGGGCTCTTCCATTGATAAAGACTTGGATTTTATCCCAAATGATATTCCTTAGTACCAATTAGGTCCTGATGAAGAAGACTTCACTTTCTTTTCTATGAGTAGGGTTTTTTCTCAAATCATGAATCCTTTCTTGGATAAAGTTAGGAAGATCTTTTATATACTTGAATCAATTTCCAAGTATAAACCTTAATCTAGGTAGGGTCACATTCTTTACAGATCAACTCTTCGTTGGACTAAGACTACCTTTTTTGCTTATAATATGGAATTTTTTTTTAGCATTTTTTGGTATTCCACCATCCCAATTTTCCCCAAACTACTATTGAATATTGTTATCTGATTGGGCTCTCTAGAAGGAATACAAACATGAACTAACAAAGGAAGAGTTCACTTACTTCTGATCTTAGACATTTTTCCAATTGTGTTTTGATTGAGAATCTTCTAGACACTAATAAAAGATGTATAACCTGTCATATGATTTGAGCAGCCCGAATCTACGATCCAGTCATTTTTGTAGTCAATCTGTTTTGATGTTGTCATCGTAA
This sequence comes from Hippophae gyantsensis, assembly GCA_030763125.1. Lineage (NCBI taxonomy): Eukaryota > Viridiplantae > Streptophyta > Magnoliopsida > Rosales > Elaeagnaceae > Hippophae > Hippophae gyantsensis. The sequence continues at coordinate 28,504,091 of CM061031.1, read as the reverse complement.
AAGCTAATTCTTCCTCCTCTGTAGCGAATAATACTTTGGTATCCCAACCATTTTCGCTATTCTTCTTAGTATTGGAAGTAGTTGTATTACTCTCAATAGGCTTTTTCTTACTCGAACAACCTTTGGCCATGGGACCTATCTTCCCGCAGTTGTAACATTCACCAACAAATTTTATACTATTGCTACAATTCTTCCAAGCTCCCCTGGACGAAAGCCTTCATTTCCATGAGGAATTTTGTCGCCATCCTTTTTAGATCCACTTCCATTGTATCGCTTGAAAGTTCATTTGCTTTTGCTGGTATAGAGCGCTTCTTCCTCATCCTTCAGAGAGACTCCTCCCATTTACTTAGCCATAGCTTCTTGACCGACCAGCAAATTCTCAAAATCAATAAGAGATGGTTATGTCAGTCATCTTTGTATAGTGGTAATAAACCCTCGATATTTAGGTCTTAAACCATGGATAATTAATCTCTTTATCCTAGTTTCCCCAATAAGAGCTTTCGAATCTAACTCTAAAATTTTGCGACATAACGAATTCACCTTGTGAAAGTACTGAGAAATCATCATGTCGCGTTGCGCCATCAATAGCAACTCATTCTCGAGTGATTATAGTCTTGTATCATTCTTCTTCGAAAAGAGTGTAACAAGAGTGCTTCATGCTTCCTTCGGTGTTTTGGCATCCCAAATGCGCTCTAACATTTTTTCTTCAACTGTGATCTTTAAAGAAAATGTAGCTATTTTTATGCTATTAATTCTCAAATATCAATGTCTTAACACCAAGTGTATTTCAAGCATCCTTAGCCAAAAAAAAAGTTTCTTTCGAGCATGCTTGCAAGTATAGAGTTATTATGTTGCACATAAAGTGATTTACATAATCTTTTCGCGTTCTTTCCTTTGATACTGCTAGCTTGATTGAGAAAGAAGTTGGTTTTTTAGACCCTGTGATGGAGTCTCTAGCACATTATTTTCTAGAAGCCCATTTGAAGTTAAGTAATGACTCTATGAAAGTAGAGTTATTAGTATACTTTTTACTTAATATTTACTTATTTTATTCAATAAATAGTATTTTGGTGTCAAAATAATTAAAATATAAACGTTTGAGTGAAAAAGGGTGAAAATATAATTTTTGAAATTTTTTGGGATTTTTAACACATGACCAATCAGGAGCTGCCAGATGGCCTACCACGCAAGTAGGGGAGTTGATTGGGCAAGCCACACAAGCACCAAGAGCAAATCATGTTACACTGCGTGTGAGAAGGATGAAACGCATGCCACGTGTCGCCATGGTGTTCAATCCGAGTTCGGAGTGTGGTTAAACTTCGTTGCCACGTGTCACCACCTAATTGCTTTGCACGTTCCACCCATGTGCCATGCCATCCATTTCCATGAATAACGTCATGCCACGTGGCACTAACTTAGTAGGCGTTGACTTTGACCGGTCTCCCCTACCACATGTCACTTTATGATTTGCCCAATGAATTTCCCCTACCACGTGTCGCATTGTGATTGGCTGACATTGTTAATTTTACTTGTTTTGATCTAAACCCTTGATTTGATGGCTCAGATCGTACCTAAGCAATATTTAAGTCCCTCATCACTCCATAAACCCTAAGGGGCCATCATTAGCATAATTTTGGTCATTTTTTGGAGATAAAAAGAGAAAAAATACAAAAAAATTCAAGAGGAACACAATTGATGAACTTAGGTGGCAATTAGTTCACATAATGGAATCAGAATCAGAATAGAAATGAAAGAATTTTATTTGGTTTGACTACTAGAATCAAAGAAGGAATCAATATTACAGTGTTTGGTTTATAACTAGAATATAATGAAAAATACTATATATTACCTTAATACTCATATATTCAATAAAGTTTAAATAATATCATTTAATTATTAATTTTTTGTTAGACAATAAATAAATCATTATTTTTCTAAATAATTATTACTTAAAAAGAAAATATATTATTAAAATTATTATTTTTCTAAATAGAGTTTAGGGTTTTGAGGTTTGAGATTTGAAATTTAGGGTTTAGGATTATATTTGTGGGTTAAGGTTTAGGGTTAAAACTATTATTTTTATAAATAGGGTTTAGGGTTTTAGGATTTGGGATTTAGGGTTTAGGGTTATATTTGTGGGTTAAGGTTTATGATTAAAATTATTATTTTTCTAAATATGATTTTGGGTTTTAGGATTTAGGATTTTGGGTTATATTTATGGGTTAAGATTTAGCGTTAAAATTACTATTTTTCTAAATAGGGTTTAAGGTTCTAGGATTTGGGATTTAGGGCTTAGGGTTTATGATTTTTGGATTTGAGGTTTATGGTTATATTTGTGGGTTAAGGTTTATGATTAAAATTATTATTTTTTTAAATATGATTTAGGGTTTTGAGTTATATTTGTGGGTTAGGTTTTGGGTTATATTTATGGGTTAGGTTTTAAGATTTAAGGGTTTGGATTTTTGGGATTTAGGGTTTTAAGGTTTTGGGATTTGGGATTTGGATTTAGGGTTTTGGGATTTGGGATTTAGGGTTTTAGGATTTGGGATTTGGGATTTAGGGTTTAGGGTTTAGGGTTTTGAGTTTTGGGTTTTGAGTTTTAGGATTTGGGATTTGGGTTTAGGGTTATATTTGGGGTTGGGGTAAAATTGGAAAGAATAATTTGAGATGAGAATGAAATCATAATTTCTTAAGGGGAGAAGGAATTCTGATTCTTTCTTCTTTAGAAATCGATTACATTTCATTTCCATTTTTCAACCCAAACAAACACAAAAGTGGAATGAATCAATTCTGATTTCATTCCATTCTATCCAACCAAACATAACATTAATAAGTAGTATGTAATTTAATTGACATGAGAGTGCGATTAAATTAATTACTATATGGTGTGTAGTTTACTTGAGAGAGGAATATATGTTAGGTTAGATTCAATTAATCATGTAATTAATTGATAATTATATTGAGTTTTTTTAATAATTTACATGTTTAGAAAATTAGGAGATTATGTATTTCTAGATATTTTCTCATATATCTTTTTAGTTACGAAATCTAATTTAATTAGTTATTGTTATTTAATTTTAGTTATTTTAAGTTCTTCAAATATAAAAACACATAATAATTGATTTTTATTTTTTAATTTTTAAAAATTAGTTTATAATAAAATAATTTTTGTGAAAACGATCTTTTATTATTATTATATTACTTGTTGCGATACGTATACTCCTGTATTCATTGCACTCGTGTGTGTCAATCATTAAGGTGTGTGACTTTCCCTTCCTCCTTTCAATGGAACTACTAACCACTTCTTTTTATGCTTCTCTTTCTAAATTATAACTGATAAGAATTGGTCAATATAAGCTTTGGCGCAACCGTTTTCCATTTTCTTTTTGCTGACTTTACAGAGATATGAAACACCATCAAACATGTATACAGACAAGATTTCAAACTCTTATTATAAGGAAGACAATGATGTTGGAGGTCGTAAGAATGGGGATAATTAAGACACATCTCAAAGTGGAAATTCTTTGCATGATAAAGATCTTGATGTAGCTCTGGATTTTTTCGATAACCTACTTTGTCGCCGGTGTCTTGTACACATGCTTTATTCAGTCTTTTTACAGTATTATGTTTAGGGATGGGCACGGGGACAGACGGGGACAAATTTTAATATAATCGTCTCTGAATCGAATTATAAAATTTGTCCCGGAAACTGCCCGAAAACCGTTGCAGTTCGGGGACAGTTTTTTACCCATAGATAATAGTTCGGAACAGTTATTAAAAAAAACCGAAAAAAACATTTTTCAAAATCCTATTCAATTGAGTTCCTTTTGGCTATGCAATCAACCTAAAGTAAGTGGACAAGTATATTGAACTTGTTATCTCAATTTGTTATTTTGAGTTTCTGATAAAAAAACTAACATTTAATAATATATATTTCTATGAATCTAGATAAGATTAAATACATATAAATAAGAAACACAAGATATAGATAAAATATTCTAAACTAATATAAATATTGAAAATTAATTAAATAAATTTAAGAAAACTTCAAGTAAAATAAATCAAAACTTCTCTCTTCTAATTATTCATCAACAACATATGTATCCTGCAAAAATCAAACATATAAAATCACTTTTATAAACCAAAATAATAAATTGATTAATCAATAATGTAATTTTTTTACCTCAATATCATCTTCTGTAATATTAATAGTGGAAACAGATGAACCAGGAGCTAACATATGTGAATAAATTATAAAATATTTGAATACACAATTAAATAATTAATATATAGTACATAAAATAAGTGTTAATAAAATATAATATGTACAAGTATTAAATATATAAATTTATACCTTGTTTATGAATACTAGCGCATAACCAATCTTGAGTACACATCAAAGCTTCCAATGTATTTTCTTTAAGTCTACTATGATGCTTGCTCACTACTCTACCACTTGTGCTAAATGCAGATTCTGAAGCAACTGTGGTGACCATAATAGCCAAGATATCTCTAGCCATGTCATGCATTATTGGATACTTATGTTTGATACACTTCCACCAAGACAATATATCAAACTCTTCATCCAAAATTTCTATATCAGCCTCCTCTAAATAAGAGTTTAACTCAGATTTCAAATATCCAGCTTTATTTTGCATTAATTTCTATTGTTTATACTCATTTATACCACTGGGATTAAGAACACAAGTACCTTTTGAACTTTGAGATGTATTAGAGCGTGTTGAAAACTCTATTTGTCGACTCTCTTCTACAATTCGTTTATTTCGGTACATATTTATCAAATCATAATACTTTCTTCTCACCTTTTCAATTTCAAAAATGGAATTCTCTCCATATATTCTTGGAAAATAGAATTCGAGATAATTCATCTTAAATCTAGGATTAATTCATCTTAAATCTAGGATTCAAAACAACTCCTATATCATGACAATATTAACTTCTTACTAATACTTATCAAATTTTACAAGCATGTTTGAAGTCATTCCCTTGACCAAATCATTCTCATCATTAATCCAATTATATAATGACAATTTGATGTCACAAATATGAGGAAATAACATGTTTATGGTGGGATAGTTAGAACCAGAAATTAATTCAGTAACCTTGTAAAATATTTCTAACTTATCACAAATTGTACTTGCCATTTTCCAATCCAATGCATCAGGAAGGCTATTATAATTCTTATCCAATTGTTTTAAACGAGGAAACACTTTCTCATAAAACAATGCATTTTTAAGCATTAAAAAAGTAGAATTCTAATGAGTTTGACAATCAAGAGATAAATTCTTACAAGAAAACTTTATCTCTTGAGATGCAATTTTTTAAAAATTTTCCTCCTTCTTTTGTGTTGCTGTCCAATATGCAACACTATCTCTAACTTTAACAATGCATTGAGAAATTAGATTTAACTCATCTTTCACTACTAAGTTTAATATGTGAGCAGCACAACACATGTGAAAAATATCTCCATACAATAACATTGAAGTTCTATCTAATGAATCTAACAGATCCGGTAGCATTGAATCATTAGTAGAACAATTATCTAAAGTTAAGGTTAAAATCTTACGATTAATGTTTCAATCCAAAAAACAACTCATTAATTCTTGACCAATAATTACAGCATTGTGTGGAGCAAGAACATACATAAATCTACAAAAAATTATATAGTAACAATAAAATTGTTATATACAATCATTTAATATATCAAATACCTAAAAAATTATTTCATAGGAATTGTATAAATTTCAACAATAAACTTAAAAAATTACCTTATTATTTTACTATGCAAATACCAATTGTCATCAATGAAATGACAAGTTACAACAATGAATCCTTTGTTCTGATTTCCAGACTTCTACATATCACTCGGGATTGCAACAATACTTTTGTTGTTCTCCAACATATCCATCATTTTTTTTCTCAACATCATAAATCTTTATAATGTCTCTCTTAATTGTCACCTGAAAAATAGGCTTCTATATTGGTTATAATGAATGTGAATACTCCCTAAATCCATGATGCTCAACAATACTAAGAGGATACTCGTGTAGAATTATCATCTTTGCAATCTATCACGAGAAACTTGAGAATCAAAATTCCAATGTCCTAACTCAATTCTATCCCTTTTCTGGCTAGGATTTAACAATGATTGACCGATACCCCTTTCTTTCCGTTTGAATGGACAACCTTTTGTATGTGCTTTCAAATGAGATGTCTCATTCCTTGTATCACCTCTTAACCGTTTTCTGTAATAATTACATATTGCCTTCCATATCCCATTAATTTTCTTCCTATCAAAATTAACCCATGCTTCAGACTTTAATTTAGCCTTCCCATCTTCTTCCTCACTACATTCATTTGATGGTTGACTTTGTGTATTTTTAGGTGAAGAGGTTGATGTAAGGAGAGGAAAATTTGTATGTTGATCGACACTTGAAGTTGCACCACTTGTTACCTCCACATTAAGTTCAATGTCATTTACTCCTTGAGAGGATTGTGGTGAAAAATTCTAAAAAAATAATTGGCGAGAGCGGTAGAGATGACTGACGAGAGAGGCGACTAGACTCAGTAACACGACGTAGTGACTGGCGACGAGACGTAGGGACTGGCAACGACTGGAGACGACGTAGGGACTCGGCGACTGGCGACTGGCGACTGGAATTAGTGATTGATGCGACTCAGCGATTGGTGACGATGCAATGACTGGCAATGAAATAGTGATTGGAGACGACGTAGCGACTGGCGACTGGTAGAGAACTGAGCAAATGCGAGAAAACTGAGCAGTTTGAAAGAAACTAAGATTAAGAAAAAATGATAGGCGAGAGAGTAGAGAAGCAATGAAATAAAAAAAAGTTTAGGTTCGTTTATATATTAGGTTAAAAATAAGTAAACCCTAATTAATATATAATTTATTTAAATAAATATAATTAATTTTGGGTATGGGTTGGTACGGTTTTGAGTATAACCGTAACCAAACCATACTCGCTCTTTTATGTTCAGTTTTTACCCAAAACTAAACCCATTCCCAAAATTAAACGGATAAAAACCGAACCGTCGGTGCGGTTATCCGCGGATAACCGAACCTGTTGTTTTTTTACCCATTCCTAATTGTGTTGTACACTGTTGCTTAAGTTTTGCTCCTATTTTATTTCCTATTTGTAGGTACTTGATTGCAGATTACATGGATGTTCCCAAGAACTTCTCTCTTCTGTAAGTGCATCAAGTTCTATCTAATAGTTGTCCATTTATGTCTCTACTGATGCTAAATGTTGTTAGGTTGAGAAAAAACCTTCATGGAGTCCTCCAATTGATAATAATATGTTGTACGGTCAAATTCCTTCCAAAAATGGAAGCCTTATGAAGAGAACCAGGTCGTCCATCATTAAGTCCTTCCAAAGAGAACCAAGTCTTTCCAAAGTGGAAGTGCTTCATCAAATGCTAAATAACACTTGAGATAGTAGTGACTCAGACAATGGATGCACCAGATAGGAAATTCCTTTAGTTAATCAACCATTATCTACAAAGGCTAAGCTTATAGGAAGCTGTGAAATACGTAAGAGGAACAGTAGGCCAGTTGTTGAGCGTGTTCTTGCTTGTATGCAAAATAGACAAAAGAAAATGGTGGCACCTTATTCTGATTCTATCACTAATGATAGTCTTTGTTCTAGTGATATCAGGCTTAGATTTAATTCATGCAAAGAAAATGAAGATAATGGTTCTTCTTCATATAAGATTGTGAAACCATCAACTGCAGCTAGGTATAGAAGGAAGGAATCCCTTATGAAAGACGGCCACAAGGTAGCTCATAATAAGGTTCTTAGTGTTTCTAATAACAAATTTACCAGTAATATGTTGTTGTAGTTTACCTACACATGTCTCATATTGCTTAAAAACCAAGTGGTAATGTGCTTATAAGGAGTGAGCACTCTTTAAATGGAATGATGCGTTTTGGGGTTTCTCCATAAAAGCAAAGTCATGAAGTCCCACTGAACTTACAGTTATAGACCAAAGCAAAAAATCTCATGTCACGTGGAGTAGGTTTCGCCTCATTGTAAGCAAACAGATTAACCGTTCTGTATCAGTTGATATCAGAGCCATAACCCTACTAGACCATGTGTTTTTACATTCTTACGAGGACGTAAGACTCTCTAAGTGAGGGTGTATAATGCAGTGTGCTTACACATGTTCCATATTTCTTAGAAAGCTAAGTAGTGATATGCTTATAAGGGGTGAGCACTCTTTAAATGACATGATACGTTTTGGGTTTTTCCCTAAAAGCAAAGTCGTGAGGTTCCGCTAAACTGTTAATTCATGGTCGTGTATCTACTGAACTTGCAATTATGGACTAAAGTGGATAATCTCGTGACACGTTGAGTGAGTCTTATCCCGCTGTAAGCAGATGAATTAACCGTTTTGTGTCATATGCCTACCACTAGTAATGATGGCAACTTAAAGAAAGAAGAATTTGTAGAAGAGAACATATAAAATAGAAGCAAACGATAAAAAGTCTTGGAAAACATTTGAAATAACACTTTTGAACAAGGCATGGAGATTTTTAGCCATAACAGATTAGTCGAACGAACTCCATATTTTGTTTTTTCAAGTCTATTTCTATATCTTTATCGTATTATTTGTTGATGTTATGATGTTGTGTATGCTGTAAGATACATTTAGGAATTTTTAACTTGAATTGGCAACTTCTGTAGTGTGAAAAGGTATTTTTTAAGCCTTGAAATTTCAATTTTTTTTACTTGGCTTTAACCTTAAAGTTACCAAGTTAAGTTTTCTATTTAACCCTCCCTTATATTTACGAAAAATGATTATGACTAAAAGTATCTTCAAATTTTGTTGTGTTATTTTATTGTTTTGCTGTATACTATGTAAGAGTTTGATAATATTATAGCATCAAATTCAAGAACATAGCGAGACCATGATTTAGGATTTTTATGCATCTCATTGTTGTGGCTATTTCTTCAGCTATAAGGACTAATATACCTCTACAACCTTATGCCATCCAAATTCTGAATGGAACTTATTGTATTGAAAATCTGGCACGAATGTTGTATGCGTAGTATTTAGCTTTGAGGTTTCGGACCATGTGAAACCTACTACCTCTAGATATGATACCATGATTTAATTTACAATGTTCAATACAACGAAAAACATTATTTATTTCGTTGATACAATCGGTGCGCAGAAATCTATTATGATCACACCCACCAAAAAAAATTCCAAAGGAAAGGGAAAAAAGAGAATACTGGTTGTCCCCATCAATTTACAAAACCTTGTTAGATCATAATTCAATCCAAAAACGTTCAAAAAATCATATAAACGTAAAATTTAAATACAGTGGAAATAAAATGGATTGAAAACATACCTTCTGTTATTGATAAAATTTTAACACTTATACGATAATTTCAATGAATTTTCGATTTAATGTTCTCACTAGTTTCTCACACTTATTCTCTGCATTTTGATGGTGTATCTGAACGAATCAGTAAATACTGAGGACTCAGTGCTTTATAAATGTTCTTTCATCAAGAACCTCGTTCGGTTTCGTAATCGACGTACGATTTCGACTTTCATCAAGAACCTCGTTCGGTTTCGTAATCGACGTACGATTTCGACGAAATCGAACCGTTATCACGATCCACTGTTCCGTTGCACCACTTTGATGTTATAAACCTCTCCACCCTAACCAATGTTTGTATTTTGTGATTGGTCGAATGACCTTAGGGTAATAATGAAGCAAGAAGGAGGTCAAGATTTTTACGAAGATGGGGCAGAGTTCGTCGCTTGAAGCATACATGGAAGTCTACTACTTAACATCGAATCAGGAAAAAGAATTTCCGAGAGAAAAGACTAGCCATGTAGCTGCCAAACGGCTTGTGGGAAGTAGTGTTTCTGTCTGTTAAACGGAGTCTGCTGTGAGAAGTACGACAGTGAGGTTTTGTTTAACTTGTAAAACAAATGGATCAAATTCCGAGTGTTTCTGTTGTTGTTATCTTGATCACCTTCACCCCTCAAACCTTTCAAAGATCAACAATGGAGTAAAACTTTTTAAATGTTTACTATGATTGATAAGACCCACGTCTCATTCCTTTGGCCAATTATAGTGTTTATTTAGATATTCCTTTTTATTTTTCTTATGTAGACTGGGTTGTGATGAAACTTTAAGTACCTACGAGAACAACGGGCTAAGTCTTATACCTGGTTAACTTAGCTCTATGCTGCAACTTTCTAGTATGTAACAATACTAATGGATTTTGCAGTTGTGGCGATGGTACACTTGGGGTTTGAAGCCAAAGAGGTGACAACCATGAATGCAGAAATATGAAGCTTCTTCTCAAACGACAGCAAAAGGTAATCACATTTTAGACTTTTTCTCCCTTTTCCTTGTTTATACTCTTTTGATTTCAGTAACCTTAACAACCATAAAGCAAATGTGTGTACAAAGAATTGTGAATTGCTTCTTTACTTAATGTTGTAGTCAACGTATGAGGCTTAGTGATATATTGAGATTGGAAAGGGATATTGGTCGCATGTACTTAGTGATAGGCTGAACTTGTTAAACTACAGGAATCCCCTCGTGGTGATTTTGCAGTACATCTTTGATTGTGGCTATATTCCTTTGTTTTGTAGGTATTAATGGGAGGATCTGATGTATCTGGCTGTGGAGCCTTCTTAAAGGTGTCATTCAAATTAGTGCTCCTTATTTTATTTTTTTTTCTTTGCCATGCTGCTGCCTAATTTTTCTCTATTCACTCTCCAGAATAGTGCAGAGAAACATGAATACCTTGGAGAGTACACAGGATAATTGATATCACATCGAGAAGCAGGTAAGCGCGGGAAGATTTTTGCCTGTGAAAATTCGTCATTTCTCTTCAATTTAAATGATCAGGCATATGTATTTTTTTTTTTTTAGAAATCGAGAGTTATTTCATTACAATTCAAATCTTAAGAATACAATAATATCATTTATTTAGATAAAACTCACTAATACATATTTAAAAACTAAATAGCAAAACATACCGAGAAAGAACCATGGTTTTGATACAAATATTACTAAATCATGAGCTTCATGTTACTTATTTTTATATATCTCTTTCATCTTCTTTAAATAAGTGTATCAATGAAATTCTAAATTGAATAAATTACAGGCAAATTAATAAACCTTTTCTAAATATAAGAGTTATATAAATATAAAAATAATTTACTACAAAAAGACTTCAATTATCAGGTATGTTAATAATTTAATGATATAAACTCTTGCTCTCTTTCATTATGTTTCTAGTAGAAGTAAATATCAACATTTTGTTTCTTTGCAGTACGTTCTTGATGCTTTTAGGAAGGGTGACAGATTGAAGTTTGCCAATCATTCTCCAGATCAAAATTGCTATGCAGAGGTACAATTTGATTAACAAGCATATGTTTCCTCGGTACTGTTTTTGATATAAATAGATGGGCAAACACACGTAGTTCAAATTTTTTATTTACCAAAATTGCAGCTTATAATTTTACACTTAGATGAATTGGTATCGCAGTGATAACCTTATTAATCAATTGATATTAATTTTATTTATATTTTTAAAAAAGTTAATTTATTACTTTAATTTATAATATAGTTCTTATGTTACTTACTTAAAACAATAATTCTATTTAATTTGAGGATTTCTTATAGGTGCATTAAACATGACAAAAAATCCTGGGTAATCTTTTCATTCAATTTTTTTAGTTTTTTTCCTTTTTTTTTTCTTCTTCTGTTAAATTTGGGCTTAATTCCATCTCAAAACCCAGATTATGAGATGGAGGATTGCTCTCATTTATATATGTGTTTGATACTTCATACTCAATCGATGTTGGACTTTTTAACACTCTCCCTCACATCGACAGTTCATCGATGGACGATGGTGGGCTTACAACTGCGTACCACGGGGTGAGCTTGACTGTTTTGATATCATGTTAAAAAATAGATTTATTGATAATGAATAAACAAATGTTTACAACCTATTTATACAAAAGAAAAGAAAAATTGTAATAATTAAAAATAAACACAATTATGGAGAGACATGTTCTTGGACAAGCTATCCTAAGCTAGCTAGTTTTAACCAATCTAAGTATGATCACTCACTGTTCGTCCGAACCCGTGGTAATTCCTTCTCTGCTCTTCTTGTCTATGTAGATAATATAATCATAACAAGAAACAATATACAAGACATTGAAGAAACTAAGAATCATCTCATGAGACAATTCAAGCTTAAAGATCTCGATGAATTAAAGTATTTTTTGGGCATAGAAGTTTCACGTTCCAGAAAGGGAATTGTTCTGTCACAATGCAAGTACGCACTTGAAATATTGGAGGACATGGGTTATCTTGGTGCCAAATCTATCAATTCACCTATGGAACAAAATTTATCCCTCAACAAGGTTGAAGGGGAATTCATCAGTAATCCCACATCCTATCGAAGACTTGTTGGGAGATTAATATACTTGACCATCACAAGGCCCGACTTAGTGTATGTCGTGCACATTCTCAGTCAATATATGGACAAACCACGACAACCAAATTTGGAAGCAGCTCAACGAGTGCTACATATGTCAAGAACACACCAGGGCAAGGTCTCTTTTTCTCAGCAACTAGTTCATTATAACTAAATGCTTTTTGTGATGTAGATTGGGTAAAATACACAGATACACGACGATCAACCACAGGATATTGTATGTTTCTTGGAAACTTGCTAATTTCTTGGAAGACTAAGAAACAAAATACAGTCTCACGATCAAGTGTAGAAGCAGAATACCGCTCTATGGCAGCAGCATGTTGCGAAGTAACCTGGTTACGATATATTTTGGATGATTTTGGTATCAAACACTCCCAACCGACCAAGTTATATTGTGACAATCAAGCAGCTCTTCACATTACATCAAATCCAGTGTTTCATGAGAGAACCAAACACATAGAGATTGATTTCCATCTAGTAAGAGAAAAGATTCAAGCTGGAATGATCAAAACTTATCATATCTCTACATTAGAGCAACCAGCAAATATATTTACCAAATCCCTGAGTTTTTCACAGTTCTCAAGCTTACTTAACAAGTTAGGAATAATTAACATATATTCTAACTTGAGGGGGAATGTTAAAGAAATGAGATCCAGTTGGTGACAACCAGTTGGAAGCAGCCACCAACAACTTGGTGAGGGAGGATATGTTGTCCAAGAACATATCTTTCCATAATTGTGTTTATTTTTAATTATTACAATTTTGTTTTTCTTTTGTATAGATAGGTTATAAACATTCATTTATTCATCATCAATAAATCCATTTCTTAAATCTTCTTTTACAAATAACGAATATATCCCTAATCTTTTTATCAGTAAAATTCATCAAATTAAAATAAGTTACTGTTTAATTGAGTAACGTAGAAACTATTTTATGATCAGAGTATTAAATTAATATATTTTGAAAAGTGAAATTGGATCAAAGTCTTGGAAGACATTCCAGAATATTCTAAAACATATAGCAGGCAGGACTTCCTTACACGAGGAAAATGACATAGTGATGGGATTTTGACAAATTCACAATTACCTTTAAGAAAAGGTAGTTCTAGGTCACTTATCATTGTTCTTACTGTGAAACACAATTTATATGTCACCTTTAACCATTCCATGACAGGTTATTATGGTTGCTGGGATCATAGGAGGCGTATATTGCCAAAGAACGAATCAATGCAGTAGAGGAACTCTTATGTGATTATCATTATCAGCCGGACATCGCTCCTCTATGGACTCTAGGAATATTAAATGGGATGTTATATTTTATCATATTTTATTTAATGTATTTCATGAATTCATAAATTATAATTATCTCATTCCATTTGATATAGAATGATTAATCTCACATAAAACGAGATTATCCACTTTAATTTATAACTAAAAATTTAGTGGATTCACTGTCATGACGTGACAGTTCAATGACACTTCACAATTTCTTTTATAAAAAAAAATCTCAAAACATGTCATATTATTTAGAAATTATTCATCTTTTATAAGTATATCATCACTTAATTTCTTATACAATATGAGACATATATAGACACATTGCATCATACACCTCCACTTAGAGAATCTTTCGTCCTTATAAGAATACAAGTCCACGTGGTCCAGTGGGGTCATAGCTCTGATACTAACTGATACAAGACGGTTAATACGTCTACTTACAGTAAGGCGGGACCTACTCCATGTGGCATAAGATTGTCCACTTAGGTCCATAATTTGCAAGTTCAGCTAGACCTCACAACTTTGCTTCTAAAGAGAAACCATAAAATGTGTCATGTCATTTAGAGAGTACTCACCCTTTATAAGCACATCACCACTTAGCTTCATAAATAATGTGAGACATGCTCAGGCACATTGCACCATACATGACACACGATGGAAACACGAATGCACCAATAATATAAAAGTACTTAGAAAATAAGAAAGAGATTACCAAAATTTATACTAGCCATACCCACTCTCTTGCAAAAGGTTCTCGTTTTGTGTTATAAAATAAACACAATAAAACTATTATCTAAGTAAGTACTCTAGCAAATCTAGAATAGGACAAGCCTAACAATGTTATCTATCTTTAGACAAGTTCTCTAGCAACTCTAGAGTAGGACTAGCCAAAACATATTCTTCTATCCTAGGAATAAAAGTATTTCAACTTTCAAACGAAAGAAAAAATAACTATTCCTAAAATATTAGGAATAATAAAAAAAACTTCTTTAATATTACCAAGTTAATTATTTTCTAGAATGCCTTATACAAACATAAGACCTAATTATATATAGTTGAAAAATTCTTAAAATAATTTATAAAGTTTCTACGTAGGATTTTAGTAATACACACAAAAAAGAACTCTAAACAAAATAAACTATTATTTTAAGAGAACTTTGAACAAAAACTCTAACAAAATAAACTACTTTTTATTTTCTAATCTTATCTCATATTATTCCCCTTTATTTATTGAAAAATTGTTCTTAAGTTTTCTTCAAATAAAGATGATAATACTTGTAGCATTTATAGATCTTCTATTTCCTTTAACAAAATTAGTCAAATACTGTCTAAATGTTCACCTTTAAAATTAATGTTTTTTAACAAGTTTTTGAATAATAAAATATGACTCGGTATCTTTAAGATGAATTAACAACTTTTGTTGCTTTGAAAAATAATTTGTTGTAATGTCAAATAATTGATTGCATTTGAAAGTAGTAAAAACACTTAATTTTTTAACTTCAAGAACATCAACAAATCTCATTATATTTGAATTTTTTTTATGAAAATAGTTTTAATAACTCATAGATTTCCTTTTAAATTATTCCTTCTAAATTTGTATGATTTCTAATATAGGTTTGTTAACTTCAATAATGTGATTATTTTTATCTTTGGTCAAAATTATTTCAGAAACATTGATTTTAAAAGATTGTTTTTTCACTTTTAAAGCTTTAGGCATATCTTCTTTTTTTAACAGCTCATATTTAACATTGTGTTGGATCATATTTTTCACTTGAGTAAGATCTTGATTTTGAGTTTTTTCGTAATATTTTTGAATAAGAGCTTAATTTATATTTTTTGTTTAATAACGTCAATGATGCAAATATTTTACGAGAACCTTGATTAACCTCTTGACAAAATTTTTGAAGTTCTTTTCGTGAAATACCTTTATTATGTTCTATTATACCTACATGAATCTTGTTATGATACCACCTGACGCAGGACGGAAGCGTAAAGTTAACAATAATATGAAAACACTAAGGAAATAAGAAAATGATAAGCAAAATTTAGACTAATCAGACTTACTCTCTAGCAAAAAGTTCTCGTATTTGTGTTATAAAATAAATACAAGGAAACTATTATCTAGACAAACACACTAAAAACTATTATTTAGAATATGACAAACCTAGTTATGTTATCTTTCTTTAGACGAATACTCTAACAATTATAGATTAGGACTATCGTAAAGATATTCTTTTATCTTACGAATAAAAAGACTTTAACTTCCAAACGGAAGAAAGAAGAACTATTCCTAAAATATTAAAAATAATATTTTTTTTAATATTATTGATTATTTTTTAGAATATCTTATATAAGTATATGGTCTAGTTTTTATAATTGAAAAGTTACTAGAATAGTTAATAAAATTTCTATATAAGGCTATAGTAATACACACAAAAAAGAACTCTAAATAAAATAAGCTATTATTTTAGTAGAGTTCTATAACAAATAAATTATTTTATATTTTCTAATATTATCATGTATTATTATTAAAATCTTATCTCATTTTATCACATAAATTTTTTCATAATGGACTCATAATTTTATAAATAATCATAATTATTATAGATAAATATATTTTATTTTTTATTATTTTAATAACTTTATCATTATTTAGATCTATTAAAAATAAATAAAATATTCTTTCATCACTAAAAAGTAAATAGTAAAACATTAAATGAGTCTATAAAATCAATAAGTTGTATAAGTGAGATCTTACCTTAATTAACACCTTTACTAATTCGTAAATCCGGTCCAAAATAAAGTACCGTGACCCTTCAAACGGCCGTGCGAAGAAGCTTGCTTAGTTTCAGGATTTCAATCTTAAATACTTTTATAGGCAGCTGAATCATTCTCACCGGAAACGAGAAGTATTCATGTTCTTTGTGTTGAGAACTAAATTAAATTTATAGTTTTATATAAGAAGTTGTGATATTAGATAATTATTAATTAAAATAATAATATTTATTTTTATTTTATAATTAATTAATTTATCGTACTGTGAAGATTATTTTAATTAAATTTAATCACTTTTCACTACCAAAGTATATTTGATACAGCTGCAAAAATATTCACGAAACGTCAAATGATAGGATGAATTAGTTCTTGATTTGGTGGACACGTAAGAGTTGCGTTTCGGTATATTTCTTTCCCACCAAACCAAACAACTAATATACGCTTAGGATTTTACACAGTTACACCTAGAAAACGTTGAAGGCTTTTGTGGGTTACTCATTCTAGGAAATTAAATCTTAGGGTTTAAATTTCATCAAATTATTTGCAGAAGAATTCCTAGAATTTCATGTCTCTTGAAGGGTAATTGTCTATAATGACCCTGCAGAGCAAATTACTTAGCGGAAGAAGCAAGCTTACCCCACTACCATGTGACATGCACCCGAAAGCAACGTACCTTTAAAGTCAAAAGTTTCAGAAATAAAACTAACTCTTATCAGAAATTTTACCAGATTACTTTTATCAAAATTAAAAGCAGGCAATATCAATCATCGAAAGTTATTTAAAAAAAAAAAAAAACACAATACGACGTCGTAAAGTGGGGAACCTAACGCAGAACTAAGTTTTGATACCTAAAAATAAGATAAGAGTAATGATATTATTAAATTAATTTTTATTATTATTATAATTAAAATTTATAAAATATTTATTTTATTTTTAATATTGATTATATTTTAATAAAATATTATTATGTTAATATCATCATTACCTAAGATAAAGGTAACATAAGATAAAGGTAATCTGTTTCTTTTTCTTTATTGCGTTCACACTAAACTCAACACATCACCATTAGTAAATGAAAAAAGAAAAAAAGTTTAGAAATTATTATTAATAATTACAATAAAGTTTTTTCGGACCCTAGGTAAGTAAATGTTAAAATAATTAGAGTAACACTTGCTCTTCATTTTCCACCATATGGTAGAGTTACATCTTTACCTATTTATATAGTTTTTATTTTTTATTTTTTATTACAAATAGATTTTATTTTTAAATAAATATGAGATTTAATTTATTTTTGAGTAATAGATTGAGAAAATTTTATTTTTTGCTTTGTGTCCGAGATTCTGAGTCTCTTTCTCTCACTTCATACATTGGTGGCTTCTGAAACTCTGCATAGAAGAGCTGCCAATGTTGGCGTGTTTAATGCACCACCGTTGCATATGCAATGCCCTTGCCATCGGCTACTTCTTACTTTTTATATTCTCAGTCTTCCCCAACACCTCCTTCGCTTGCAGTAATGGCAACTGCCAGGTTCCCATTTCTACTCTGTTTCTCTGTCGTTTAAAATTCAAGATCTGTGTAATTTTACCCACTTTTACCTATTTTGAACTAAATTTTTCTTGAATTTACAGTTTATGGAAGCTTGCACAGCGGCTACGGACTGTGCACCGGGTCTCTATTGTGGCAACTGTCCTGCTTCTGGCAAAAATCAGCCAACATGCACCAGAGGTCAAGCGATTGTACCCACGTCGATTGTAAGCTTTCTCTGTTTGTAAATTTGGTTTGGGTATGGGCTTTTTTGAGCTGAATTTTAGAATTAAGTAACTTCTATTTTGGGTCTGCTCAACTTTTCTTTTGGTCTCAGTTATTCAGTTTTCTCGCTTTTTTTTTCTTGGGGTGTTGTAGGTTAATGGATTGCCTTTCAATAAGTATTCTTGGGTGGTAACCCATAATTCCTTTAGCATTGTCGATGCACCGCCTTTGCCCGGTGTTCAAAGATTAACGTTTTTCAACCAAGAAGACACTGTGACTAATCAGTTAATGGTACGTGCCCTCCATTACTATTCTCTCCGTTTTACCTTATTGCCTTCATATGGTAAGTTTTTCTCTACTGTCCAGCTCTTTAGGTATTTTTGGTTTGAACGTTTATAAAATGAAATACAATGGTGGAAGTAATTCTATTTGTTTTTGAAATGGAGTAAAATTAGAAAAAGAAACTATTATGATTCAAATGAAGAAAAATGGAAGGGAAAATAATACAAATAAGCAAAGAAAATGTATGAAATTTTCCCATCCATTCCTTTCTTTTCCGTATTTGTGATAAGAAAAAAAGGGAAAAGTAATTCACTGGTCGCTTGTTGTTGTCATTTTAGATACATAGGTCACCTTGCTTTGAATTCGAACACATTTGTCTCCCTATTATTATAGTTTAGTCCAATTTGTCATATTTAAATCAAAATTACATTATTTTAATATTTTTTCTTAAGCCATAGACTCAGCTAGTAGTATAGTTTGTTTTCTATATTAGTTAGTTGTAAATCGCTCCTAGTAATTCTGTTGTAACAGTTTTCCCTTTGAGCTACGTAGCTTGTACTATAAAGACTACAACATAACACTGAATGAAGTAACTTTTCCTTGGCCTTATTCTTCATAGCTTTCTTCTTTTTCCTCTCAATAACTTCACAGTTCTTCATTTTTTAATGTTAAATGGCTTTTCATAAAATTTAAAAGGATACTGATGATCATTTTAACTTCTTCTTGCCTCTCTCTTTAGCCTTCTCATGTATGAAAGATGATTAACAGTATCTTTTTAAATTTTGTTAAAAACCATTTAGTATTAAAAAAATATTAAAATAATGAAAATATGATAAATTGGAAAAAAAATGTTAGTATAATAGTAGGCAGTCAAGCGTGTCACAATTTAAATTAAAATGATCGATGTGCCTAAAATAACAAAGATAAATTACCCAAGTATGCCCAAATCCTAAAACAAAACTAGTAGGGCTCAAAACTACCCTCCATTACTGACAATCAAACACTACATCTTTACATTATGAAGAACATCAACATGATTGATTCCATTATAAGTTGTGGAGAATGATAAATTTGACATGAATTTTCTTTCTAAAGCGCTGATTGTTGGGATGCAATGTAAATATCAAAAGTGTTTTGGTGTTGTAAGTTATCCTTTTTATAATAACCTCTTCTCTTATTGGTATTTTCTTTTGACTGATATATATATTTTCTTTCAGAATGGTGTGAGGGGACTGATGTTGGATATGTACGATTATGAGAAGGATATCTGGCTCTGCCATTCATTTAAAGGGCAATGTTTCAACTTCACTGCCTTTGTAATATATATTTTCATCTTTTCAATTTTGACAAATGTTTTTGAGAAATTACAAAAAAAAATTTACCCAAAACTTATAACAAAAAAATGGCACCCCAATAACATTGAAAGGGTCAAAATGGCTATTGTTTAATTTGAATGACATTTAATTTGAAATGTTGTGTCAGACTTTTTTTTTTATAGTGAAAATGTATGAGTTGGACACAAAGGGTGTTATTTTGTGGTTATAAGTTTTAAAGATGTTATGTTTACTGTTTTCCCAATTTTCTTTATTTTTTTTATGATTGTTATGTGAAACATGTTCGTATGTGTTAAAACTGTTCTCAGCAACCTGCAATTAACACTTTAAAGGAAGTAGAAGCATTCTTGAGTGGGAGCCCAACTGAGATTGTCACAATTATAATTGAGGATTATGTGCACACTCCAAAAGGGCTAACAAATGTGTTTACTGCTGCTGGATTAGACAAGTATTGGTTTCCCGTGTCTAAGATGCCGAAGAAGGGAGAAGACTGGCCCACTGTGACTGAGATGGTAGAACAGAATCATCGACTCCTCGTTTTCACTTCTGATGCTTCAAAAGAAGTAAAGGAAGGAATAGCATACCAGTGGAAGTACATGGTTGAAAATGAGCGTAAGTTATGCATGCATAAAATGTGATAGTAGTATATTTATATCACTTATGAAATGGGTATGTATTTTCCAGTTAACACACCTTACTGTTTTACTGTGTTCCAGCTGGAGATCCTGGTGTGGTGCATGGCTCATGCCCAAAAAGAAAAGAATCAAAGCCTTTGAACTCAAAAAGGGCTTCTCTGTTCTTCCAGAATTATTTCCCTACATATCCAGTTGAAATTGAAGCTTGCAAGGAGCACTCAACTCCACTTGCTGAGATGGTCGGGACCTGTTACAAAGCAGCAGGCAATAGAATACCAAATTTTTTGGGTGTTAACTTTTACATGGTATTTGCATTTTACTTATTAGAAATTTTACATACCTATATATATCATAATGTCTATACAAGTATACTAACAACTGTAAAGGTGAAATAACAATATTGCAGAGGAGTGACGGAGGAGGTGTGTTTGATGTGGTGGACAAACTAAATGGTCCAACATTGTGCGGTTGTAGTACTATCTCTGCTTGCCAGGTTTCTTCAAATTACTTGACCTATTTTTGATTGAGGCCTTCATCTTCCATGTGATGAACAGTGTTTTTATTTTTGTTTGAAATGTGGTGAATACTGTTTCTCAAGATGTTCTTTTGACAGGCCGGGGCACCTTTTGGGTCTTGCAATAATATTTCTGTACCCAGTAGAAGTCCAGTGACCAACACTGCAGGAAGCTTTACTGGATCTGTTCAATTTGCAAACTCAGCTTTTACAGCCCATTCTTCTAATCAATTGGTGTTTCTCATATTTTCTCTTCTACTGATGGCATTTTGGTCATGACCCAATGAATAGTTACTAAGGTTGTTTAATTGCGATTACTTCTTGACATGAGCTTGTACTTTGTCACATGTCAGAAATTTAGAATCATTACTATAATCTGCCTTTTTAGTGGAAGCTCAAAGAGTGTTCCTAGTGTAATGAATGTGACTATAAACAAAAAACTCTCAAAATTATACTGAGGCAGGAAGAGATGTGCAAACATAGAAGTAGTTATTGACCATGAAAGACCCAGAAATCACTGGAGCTGGTTCAGGTATTTGTGGTGCTTTTTTTTATTTTTATTTTCTATAGTTCAAATTTATATAGGAATTGGGTGTGGAACATTGATTTGGTTTGTTCTTAGTGATTACTTGGCACTACTTTTTCAGTAAATCTCAATCTTATGATCAAATTAGTGAATTATTCATTTTTCATCGTCTCGTATTTCAATATCCATTTACCGCTTAGGAATTGCTTTGTTCTATATTTTAAGGTCTTTTGCCGCTGTAAAAATGTAGAGTTATGCCTCTTTTCATTCAGATGGATGTTTTGGCTCAAGATAAAGAATATTCAATGTTAGTGACATATAACATTATCTTGGTTATATTAAGAGATTACTGTGAAGATGCAACCGGGGTAAGGAGAATGTTGTTTTTGTAGAGCTGAAAAACAAATGGCATCTCACATAGGTTTTATTTTTTAAATTACACCTGCACACATGCACATACGTTGATGGATTTGAACCTACTTTCTTTTATTGCCCACAAGAAGTATATCCCATTGCACTAAAAGGCAAATGGTATATCTCACTTAGCTTTTTAAATTATAGAATTTGACTTTGAAAATAGTAGACCCTCTTTTTGTGTGAATTATTTCATAATTAGGTGTTAATAGATTACAACCGCTGTAGATGCTTTACAGATAGCTAGGGATTCCAATTCTTGTTGAAACTTGTACCTGGGGCTCATACTTATTGGCCAAGCTAGTTTCTTTTTGTGATTCAGGATTGTGCCCTGTACCGTGGTTCTAAATCCGTTGAGCAGCTATCACATAGTGACACATACCTTCTTTACTAGTATTTGGCATCTGATCTACCAGTTAATAGAAGTCAATTTGCTTTCCTGACCTCACAATCTGCTGATCTTTCATTTCTGTTTTCATGTGTCTATATCTCCACAAATCTGTTTTGTTGGATTTATACGTCTCAATTGTTCTTTACTGTCTGTTTTGTTCCATCTACTTTCTGATTTTTGCATGTTTTGATTGTGTTTTACATTACAGGTCTTTCGTCAGGGCATAACAAGTAACCATTAGAAGTTAGGACTTAGCGGAATGTACCTCATGCCATATGTAGTAGAAGAGCTCGCATAATCACTGCTAGGTTTCCCCCCCCCCCCCCTTATATTTCTATATTTGTTTTTTTTAAATCTCTATGATAAGACTGTTAAAAAAGGTTTATTTGTGGATTGGGGTAAAGGATTGAAAAACGGCACCTAGTTTTCCTTTGGTGCTCATCTTCTCATAATTATATTGTTACTGTGTTTTCAAAATGGTCTACTTGGAAGATCATTATTTGCATGTTCAAATCCTTATATTATTATTCTCAGGAAGCTTTTGGTTTTTCCTTTTTTCTTCTCCAACGTTATCATATCTTTAAGGACAAATGGTCATCTAAATTCGTTATCTTTAACGTAATTGTAGTTTAGATCAATACATATTAAGTGTGATAATAAGTTTGTTTATCCTTATATAATGGTCATAAAAGTTTATTTTATAAAGATAATAGATTTGTGTTTTCTCAATTTTTTTTGTGAAGTGTGACAGCATAGATTTACATAACCTTTTTTGCCGTGAAGGATTTGTGTATCCTTACTTTTATTAAACTTACCGGGTTTGAATTCTTTTTTATCTTGAATCTGTGGCTGAGTTCTCTCTTCAGAAAATGAGGGCAAAAAAGGTGTTGGTGGATTTTTGATTAAGTGCTCATCTTTCAGTCCCTTTCTTCCTTTATGAACATGAATTCAGTAAATGTTGCCAACATTTACTTTCTAATCAGAATATTTATTTATTTTATTTTTATTTTTATGAAAACATATTTATATCAGAAATTAAATCCGGAAAATATTCATTTAAAAATCAGTTTTTTATTAAAAAAAACTGATTGTATTTGAAGCCATTGTTTTTACATTTTTTAAAATAACTTCATTCACATCTTACAAAAAAAGAATACAGTTATATGGAAACAATCCAAAAGTAGAGCTTAATTACAATAACCAGAACTCTACTTAACGAATAAATCCCCGAACCCATCCCTCTCTTAAGGTGTGTTGATGGAATTATGAACAATAATGGCCAATTGAAGGAGCAATAATCAATTAATCATAACATAACAAGAAAGAATAACTTAAACAACGGGCAACATAGAAGCATTTCCAACATCTAGAAGCAGTGCTCTTGGTTTAATCTGAAGAGCTGGGCTAATTGTGAGCAAAGCGACGACACAATCCACAGGAACTCTAATCCCCCATACATTTATTGACTCAAGCTTACGACACTTATTTACAAGTACTAGAAGACCACTCTCTGTTATATGACGGCAGCTCCAAAGGACAACACTCTGCATCACATACCATTATACGGTAACTAATTAGGGATGTGGATTCAAACTCAGAAATTCTATTAACACTAAACAAACATACACTATACAATCATACACGACACAATTGACACTCATGATGGAAGGAGAATGTATGAATTTAACATAAACAAGAGTTGCTCACAAACATCCATAATCAAAATAAAATACCAAACTGCAATTTTCTCACCTTTAATTTGGGACAGCTATTTGCAATGGCAAACAGGGATTCATCTGTGATAAAAG
Organism: Hippophae gyantsensis; assembly: GCA_030763125.1. Lineage (NCBI taxonomy): Eukaryota > Viridiplantae > Streptophyta > Magnoliopsida > Rosales > Elaeagnaceae > Hippophae > Hippophae gyantsensis. Next base: position 28,479,865 of record CM061031.1, on the reverse strand, counting down.
TACCACCAATATTCAGGTGCTGCAAGGAATTAGCTCTCGATATCTGCTCCAAAATAATAAATAAAATTGGGTCAAAATTGCAGAATGAGATATGTTTGAATTAGTTTTTGGCATTCCCTGTTTATTGAACGAGGACCTCCATAAGTATTAAAGTATCAAATTAATTTAGGGATGTTTGCTATATAATTCTCATGCTTATTCTAAAAATGATATTTATATATAATACTTATTTTTTTTATGACAATTTAGTGATATTATTATTAAAAGGTGATTATACAATAATAAATGGTTATTTTTATGTTTTTTTTTCTATTTTTATTTAATTTCTCTTAAATTTTTCAGTTATAACTTATTTATGTTAAAACATTCTATTTAATACACTTGAAAAAAATAAAAAAATGAAATGAAAAAAATCAATTTTATCTTTAAACGGTCACTTTTTTAATAATAATAGTACTAAAATGTCACAAAAAATAACTATATAACTAATATTTTAACGATAAGTAAGTTACCCTCAAAGTATTTTTCTAATTAATCTAAAGTTATAAAAGTTTTACTAGTTGTGAATGTCTGAGTTGGAAGAATTGCGTACCAGTTGAGCAACACCATTATCTGAAATGCTAGTCATACCCCAGAGGGATATAGATGTTAAATTGCTTATGCACTTAGCCATTGATATTTGGTACAGTCCATTGTCACCTATCTGGCAGCCCCATCTGCTCCTTGAACTGAAAATTTCAACATCATATAATCAACTGACTTTATTCAATGTGATTCATTTTCCACAATAAAAAACCAAAAAAAGAAGAAGAAGATGCATTCGATGGTTAACTTCATGTTAAATTTATGATATCATTGCCAAATTATTCAGATTTAGGACAAGATTTGCATTTATACATGTACAATATCGATCCCTTAATTGAACAGAGAAAGTAGGAAGTCGCCTTATAATACAATTGATCCTTAGTACGGTTGGTAAATGATTAAAGTTTCTTTAAGAGTTGTATGTTTTGAATCCTCAACCCGTAAATTTTTTAAAGGGAAACATTTGTTGTTACAAAAACTTGTGATTACACCAATACAATGCATGATGCACTTCGACCACTAAGAGGTTACTATAATTTTCTCTTTTCTCTTATCTTATCCTACAAAATAGGATATTGGTTTGTGTTTGTAGCGATTCCAATTCTCCTCTTACACTAGGCTAGATGTATATGACATGTGGTAAAAGTGAAAAAATGTGAACTTTTATTCCATAAAAAGTATAACGTTGTATAATCATTGATGACATATAAAATGAGTCAAGACATGCTTTTGTTTCTGGTTTTACTCTTGATTCAAATTGAATAAATTTTGTTCTCATTTACTATAAATTTAAGTAAAAAAAAGAGTTATGTATATCAGCTGAGGATTGATGTACAGTGGTCACTGAAATATAAACAATAAATAAAATTTTCTGATGCCTCATTATTTACAACAGATTTTAGCATGAAACACAAAAGCAAATTTAAGCAAAAGTATATTTGGAAAGGGAAAAAATGGATATATATATATAGAGAGAGAGAGAGTAAAAGAGTACATGTCAAGCTCTTTGAGACTGTAAGCGTGGCGAACAATACGAGCCGTAGAGTCATCATCCATCTTCAAACCAGCAAAGCTCAAATTCTCTCTGCGACCCAGAGATTGCTTCACCCCTTGTCTCCATTTTCGGCATACACTACTCGCTCTAATATTACAAATTACAATTTCAAATACACAACACAAAAACATAACCCAAATTAAAAACAAACCCAGAAATCACAAAATTTATATAGATAGAAATAACGAGGAATAAGAAGAAACACATACTGTGCCAAATCAGTGAAGGAATTGATCAAAACAAAGATATGAGCGAGCAAGTCAATTGGCAAACGATCAATCTCTGCCTCTCCCTCCATAACTTTTCCCAATTCCAAAACCAGAGAGACAGAGTTTACTTCTTCGCTTTATCCCAGAATCTCTCTTTGTATGAGCTTTCAGCTTTTTCCTGTAATTGAATGGATGATGTTGATGAAGAAAATAAGAAAACGGTCGTAGTCGTACTCGTATGATGTGTAATAAAAAGTTACAGAATCCAACTTTGAATTAATAAAAGCAGATGAAGAAAGAAGGAAGAAACAGAAATGTCCTCATGTTCTCGTCATACTTTCAAGAAAACTCTCCAATCTTAATGCTATTAATTATTTCATATTTTTTTATAGGAATAAAAAAATATATAGTAAACTTGTATTATAATCTCATTTCAGATTCTTTATTTTATACCAATTTTATTATAAATAAATAAATATACAATAATTATAATTTATATTTAATTTTTTATTAAATATAATTATAAAGATTCAATTTTATTTATCAATAAAATTATATTATAAATACACTTTTTTAACTTTTTTTATTTTTTTCTCTTTTGTGCCGGAGTAATTTTTCTATTAAAATGTGTTATTAGACATGTAAAAGGAGGTAAGTTTCACAATTTTTTAAAGTTAAAGCTTAAATGAAATCTCTAAATTTTTATCATGGGTAATGTAGGAGACATCTATATTTTTCTTTTGAGGAATCCTTAGAATTACCACTACTTAGCTTTCAATTCGCCTTTGACCATCAAATGAAATGTGAATAACTCGTCCTCATTTATTTGAAACAAGGGGTGCTTCTGGTTTTGTCGGTGCTTGAAACAATTTTATCTTCTTCATATTACTATATCTCTAGAGTCAATAATTTTATATGAGGAACTACTGAACTCAATCTTGTTGTCGTTACTCTTCAGTTTTCTGTTGAGGTCTATCCTGTATTTTAAATTAAGTAGGTTATTTATGTTAATTTTTGAATCATTTTATAAATCAATTTTCTTGAAGATTTTAGAAAACCTAAAAACTTAACTAACCTATGATCCTTAAAAAATGAACATTTAAACTAATTTTTAAATTAGATTTAAGGGTGATTGATTCGACGATTTTAAACCTATAATTATAATATGATATAAAAACTTAACTAACCTATAATCCTTAAAAAATGAACATTCAAATCAATCTTTAAGGTAGATTTAAGGTTGATTGATTCGATGATTTTAAACCTATAATTATAATATGATATAAAAACCTAACTAACTTATAATCCTTCAAAAAATGAACATTCAAACCAATCTTTAAGGTCGATTTATGGGTGATTGATTTGATGATTTTAAACCTATAATTATAATATGATATAAAAACTTAACTAACCTATGATCCTTAAAAAATGAACATTCAAACCAATCTTTAAGGTCAATTTAAGGGTGTTTGATTTGACAAATTTAAACCTATAATTATAATATATATAAAAGCCTTTATATAATTGAAACAAAAAATATACTATATAATTTAACTTAAAAATTATTACTATTATATATTTTATTTACTTAATCTTTTATTATTAAGAAAAAATGAGATAATTTTAATAAATATTAGGCAAATATAGAATTGTGGTTGCTTATAAAATTAATCATTAAAAATTTTCTATCATAATAATTATAAAGAAATTAAAATGTGCTTAATAACATACCAAGCATTAGATGGACCTGTAAATCCAAGTGAAATTTCATATTCTCGATCAAAAACATGTAATGTAAGAAAAAATTATTAATTTAAAGATTTAGGATCAAATTGAGAATGATTTATGTGAGATGTGAAATGTTAGTTTTTTATTAATTTGATTTAGATTTAATAATTTAAAATAAATTTATAATTATAATTATAATATAAAATAATAATTAAAAATATATTTTTAAAATTAATATATATTAATATGATAGGTTAATTTCAATTCATTCCATTTTATAATTTTTTGCACCTTTGATTAAAAGCAAAATCAATTTTGAATTTTTTGAATTGATTTGGACAAATCAACCAAAGAGAAAATAGATTTGATTTGATATTAAACTCACGTGAATTAATTAATTTTTTTTAAAAAACTCACCCTTATAACTCATTATTTTTAAATAAATTACGATGAAAACTCACAAAGTCATAATGAAGGGTCAATGATATGAAAAAATCAACAAAACATTTAGTAGGCTTATTTAATGAAAATCAACACATACCACGATTGTTATAAAATTTAAAAGTTATTTTTTAAATTTTATAATGTTTTACTTTTTTTTAGAACATAGTAGGTGAAAATTATTTTAGTAAAACTAAAATAATTGTGTATATAGACACAAGATATGTATAAATATACATTATAGTTTAACTTTGGTGTATTTTGTAATGTAAAATTTTAAATTTTGTTGCATACCCGTATAACCAAGAGTTATTATAAAATTTTAGATAAATGACGCTTATATTGTAAGTTTCCCCAATTATTAAAATTTAATCGAGGTAATATACGAAATTATTAGACAAAAACTTGTCTACTAAAAATATTAATGGTAGAAGATTATCTATCATGGAAAAACGAAATATGTAACTTTAATGTACGAATGGTGGAAAATTAAAAAAAAATGAGAGAAATAAATAAAAACAGTGTTATATTACAAATAAGATGGCGTACTAGGAAAGATCACGTAATTAACTAAACTACACATTGGTTTTGTTTTGTCAATGACAAATTTGTAATTTCAATAAATAAAACATAAATTATGCAAAAAATAAATAAATAAAGCATAATATTCTTGCTGGGCAAAAGAGAGCAAAGGGGAGTTCCTTGTGGCTTGTGCATAGCCATTAGTGAAGCCGTGAAGCGTTCTCATATCACAGTCAAACCACGCGGTTGCTTTGCGACTTTGCGTGCCTCTTGCTGTTGATGATCTCACGGTTTCTAATACTTTATTTTTCTTGAGACACATTATATTGATTTAATGGTTTTTAAAAGAATTTTAAAATATAAAATCTGGTCTGCTAATTTTATTTAAATTAGATATATTATTTAGCCTTCTTATCTTAAAAAAATATTTTAAATCTTTATATTTATAAAAATTATGTTATTTAAGTCTTTTTATTCATGAAATAAATATTTCACGATAAAATTAATTTTTCATTCCATTTTTTCATTAAATATTATATATATGTTTATATATTTTGAAAAATATATATGTAAAAAATAATATTTAATTTAAAAATATTTTAAAAATATTTTCTTTTAAAATTAAACAAAATTTTCAATTTCTAATATATAAAATTATACTAATAAAAATTTAATTTAAATTTAATCGAAATATTTGTTAAAAATTTGATTAATTTTTTAATTAAAAATTAATTTATTAAGTATATATCTATCGAAAAATAAAAATATGTATATACACATATTCTATTATATTATATTTAACATAAAATTAGATAAAAAATTAATCTTTTTTTTTGTTTGTTAATACTTTCTCGTAAACAAAAGGAATAAAAAATATATTTTTTTTTTAAAAATTAAATAATTCTTAATGTCTAAATAAAAGAAGCATGATTTTTTTTAAATTGATGTGTAATTATTGGTAAAATAATATTCACAAAAACATCCCTAGTTTAGTTTATATATATATATATATATAACGTTTGAACTTTGAATAGACTAGCTGCCTAAACCATTACGTTAACCATTAAGCTTGAAGATATTTTAGATAAGGATCGATTAAAATTGTGCCAAAATTGTCAAAATGTATGGAAGAAATGGAAATACATGACTGTGAGAATAATCGTAAATAATTTATTATTTTTTCTTAATTTATTTTTTTTTCATGGAGACACATAGAATATCTCTGTTGATTAATGAATTAATGGGTAACATCAAAAGGAAAAAAAACAATTAATTAAGGTTTTCTTAATTTATTTTTATTATTTACTGTCAATTCCCTGTGCTAATATGTTTCTTTAAGCTACTTGATATGAATAACCTGATTATTGTTAGATCTGAAATTGGCAAAACATAATGAACGGACGATGTCAACATTGTGTCAATGTGAAATATTAGCCTTGTAGGCTATCTGTAATAAATGATGAGCTTTTTAGTTTTTTTTTAATTAAAAAAATAACATACTATCTGTCTTTTAATATCGATGCATGATTTGAACTTTAAAGCTGACAAAAAATTGGCTACGGTTCTTTTTTTTTAACACCTTTATATAAAGTTTCATGCATGTATATGCAACACTGTTCAATATATATTAAAACCAAAATTAAAAAAATGCATTTTAGATTAGTAAATTTTGATATGTTAATTAAATTTTCAAAAATTTATTTAAATTAATAAAAAATTTAAAAATATACTTTATTTTTTGTCCCTTTTCACTCCGCTCATCCCATCCCCGAGACATCATCGCTCAAGGTATAGTTACTACCGACAAACCAATTTCATAAATTTTGCGTTAATGGGATTAGTTGTAACAATCACATCTAGTTCCAAAGTTATGCTATCGTTCCTCACTGCATTTCAACATTAGTCAGAAACCACACCATCTTCAATCTCGCATTTGGGTCACAAAAAATCTCATTATTGTCATAATGTCATGAATCACGTACATGTATGCTTAAAGAATCCTTGTTTGATCCATTCTTCTCCTTTCATTGTGTTCCACGATTGTTAGTCAAAATAGGTGTTTTGGTTGAAAAAAACACTAAACATAATACTTTTTTAGTTACCATTTTTAACAATGATAGTAGCCTTTTAGTCATAGTTAAAAAAATTGCGACCAAAGGTAGAGTGACAATGATACCCCTATAGTCACAATTTTTAACTTTGACTATAAAATAACCTATAGTCACAAATTTTAACAGAAATCATATCATAGGTTATTATATTATCACTATTTGTAACCTATGATCACGATTTTTACTAAAAATTAGGCTATAGGATAGCCAACAACCATAATTTTATCAAATGATAAAGATAAATAAATAATATCATTATGTACAATAGTAAACTAAATTGAAAAGAGTAATTAGTATTAATAACTCACACATGCAGATATTGTTGTCAGACATCATTCGTGTATCCAAAAAAGGTGAAAATATTATCTATATGATCGAACTCTGACTCAACAACCTATATTATAGGGTAACTATCTTGACAAGTTTATCCATAAAATCTACGATATCTTTGTTTATTCCTCGCCTGGATTCATTGAATCTAAATAGATCATTATCGTGTTCATCATGTCTACCACAATAAGAACCCAATTATTCTATCCGACAAAACATGGTACGTAGATATATTCACATTTAACCTATGTCTTTATATAGATTTTTGGCCAAACGCCACTCAAGTAATCCATATGATTATATTTTCGAATATCTTTGTGAATAAGATGACCTTGAGAATTCAACAAGTCAGAACAATTTATCACTCTTGTATACAAGAAATGTGAAAACAAAAGTTAAATGTTTAATTGTATATATGATAACATCAATGACATTCAAGAAAAATTAAATACAAAATTATAACTACATAGTGCAAGTGACATACACTAAGAAAACTGTTAGTAGTGATAAAACACATTTTTGTTCCTCTTAATTTGGAGTATTAAAATATAAATTAATTGAGAACTTGAGTAAGTTATAAAGAAAAAGTGATTGAAAAATAATTTAATAATTTTTTATTTTATTTTTTAATATATTTTTGTTTATTTTAATAGGAAGTATTAAAATATAACTTGCTTCAGGGTCTGAATAAGTTACAAACATGAAAAAGTAATTGAAAATTAACTTTATCATTTTGTATGTTTTTTCTAATGTATTTTATTCATTTAAAAATGGATTATTAAAATATAACTTACTCAGAACCTCGAGTAAGTTATAAACATACAAAAATGATTGAAAAAGTATTGTATCATTTTGGATATTTATTTTTGAATTTATTTTTGTTCATTTAAATAGGGATTATTAAAATATAGCTTACTCGGGATTTAGAATAAATTATAAATATGAAAAATATTTTTAGAACTTTATATGCTTATTTTTTAATGCATTTTTGTTCATTTAAATAAGGATTATTAAAATATAACTTATTCAGAACCGAGTAAGTTATAAACATACAAAGGTGATTGGAAAAACCTTTTATCATTTTGAATGTTTATTTTTGAATATATTTTTATTCTTTCACGTAAGGATTATCAAGATATAACTCACTCAAATCTCTTGAGTAAGTTATAAACATGTAGAAGTGAGTGAAAAATGAGCTTATCATTTTAGATGTTTATTTTTTAATGCATTTTCATCTATTTTCATAAGAATTATTAAAATATAAATTATTCGGATCCTCAATATTATAAACATATAAAAGTGATTGAAAACGATTTTATCATTTTACATGTTTATTTTTCAATGCATTTTTTTATATTTTAATATGGATTATTAAAATATAACTTACTCGGACCCCAAATAAGTTATACGAGTAAGTTATAAACATACAAAAGTGATTAAAAATAATTTTTTCATTTTAGATATTTATTTTTAGATGCACTTTTCTTAATATTTTAATATGAATTATTAAAATATAATTTACTTGAACTCCTGAATAAGTTATAATGACTACATTTGTTTTCTTGAAAAATAAATGAATTAATAAAAATTACAACTTATTTAAGGATGCAAGTAAGTTATAATTTTTATAAAATGACATTTCATTATGTTTTTTTCTTTAAAAAATGAATGAATTAGTAAAAATTACAACTTATTTAAAAAATTCGGATATCAATTAAAATTAAATATGTTATTTTTAATCAATAGGTTATTAAAGATGAATAAATATGTTTACTACAAACAAAAAATAAAAATATAGTTAAAATATATCATTATTCACGACATTTTAAATAAAGAGAAAAAAGATAAAGTCTAATAACAAGACTATTCTCTTCCATAAAAGATGAAATACATTTCAACTAAAAGAAAAATATATTAAACACCCAATTTTTGTAATAATCACAAGATTGTCTAAATGTTTTTAACCATCATAACTAAAATTAGAATGTAACAATATCATGCACAACTAAAACTTACATTTAATACTATTAAACACGTAGCATCATCATCAATAACAAGTAAAACTAATATCTTGTTCTACGTGAGAAATTACAAACTATTAATTTTAATTATGAAGAAATTAAGGCATTACAGCCTAAGAAGTTCTCAAAGTAAGAAAACTAAAACGTCTTTGCCAACATGAAATTGGAAAAATAAAAATAACTCACGAATAAGTCATACAAAAAAGAGTAACAGAACAATAAGAGTAAAAAGATTAAAATAGAAACTGAAAATGTCTAATTAACATGCTCTGTTTCAATAACTCAAAAATAATTTCTCAAATAACAAAGCAAACTTGTAAAAATAAGCCTTAACATTAGTGATAATTAAAGAGTTCAAATTCAAATTCAAATTAAAAAAAATCTAAAAATCTAAGTACGAATACAAGAGTCAAAGATCTATCTATCCCATGAGAATAATGACTTGTGAGCTTCTCAATATCTACGATGGTAGATAAATAGTCAATAATATTCTAAAAAGCATTACAAAACAACTAAAACTAGTTAATCAATAAAAAGTATATTAATAAGTGTGTTCCTTAATTTAAGGAGCAAAATATGGAGTAAAATATGGAACAAAACAAGGAGTAAAATATAGAGCAAAATATGAAGTTTAATTCAAGGAGTAATTTAAGAAATTATTAATTTAAAGAGTAATTCAAGGAGTGAATTTTCCTATAAATAGATGTGTAATTGTAATGAATTAATCATCCAAAATATTCATTCCAATTGAGAGAAAAACTTTTGTGAGAGAAAATTAAGAGTAATATTTTTTTGGTGTAATTGGGTTGTGGGTTGTGAGTTGTAAGTGTTATAAATACTTTGTGTAATTTCTCCTCTTTCAGTAAAAAGATCTGCAATAGGTCCAGAGACGTAAGTAAGATTGGTCGAACTCTGCTATCAAATTTGTATGTTATTTTTTTTATTCTTGCTTTCTCATAAATTTGATTTATCGAGAATTTGTGTAATTTCCCAACAACTGATATCAGAGCTATTGATGGTGATTTATATAAATTTTCTACAAGGTACTATTTACGTGAATAGTGAATTATGTTAATAGTGAAATTTTGTCGACGATATTTGTTCGTTGACGGAGGTGTTTTAATACATGGTGGTTTGCAGAAATAGTCAAAAACGATCCGGAGGAAGTCAGATTTGAGTGGAAGCAATGGCCGTAGATGAAGGAAAGGTGAAACTCGAGAAATTCGATGGTACAGATTTCGAGTTTTGGAAAATGCAGATAGAGGATTATCTTTATCAAAGAAATCTATATCAACCTCTCTCAAGGAAGAAGCCAGTGGCTATGAAGGAATAAGATTGGAATCTTCTAGACAGACAAGCCCTTGGAGTTATTCGATTGACGCTATCCCATAATGTTGCTTTCAACATAGCAAAGGAAAAGACCACGACGGGTCTTATGGCAGCTCTCTCCAATATGTATGAGAAGCCATCAGCCTCAAACAAAGTGCACTTGATGAGGCGTTTGTTCAATTTGCGGATGACGGAAGGCGCATCGGTAGCTCAACATCTCAATGAACTCAACACAGTCACAACCCAATTGAGTTCAGTGGAAATTGAATTCGATGAAGAAGTATGAGCATTGATACTTTTGTCTTCTTTACCAGAAAGCTGGAATGCTACTATCACGGCTGTGAGTATCTCGTCAGGAAGCAATAAGTTGAAATTTGATGATGTTCATGATCTGGTTCTCAGTGAAGAGATCTAACGTAAAGAGTTAAGTGAATCGTCAACTTCTTCAATTTTCCATACAGATTCAAGAGGAAGAAATTCAACTAGAGGGAATGGACGTGGAAGAACAGACTACCGAGATAGATCAAAGGACAGAAGGTCCAAGAATCCTAATAATTCCCATAGCTCGAAGACTATCGAGTGTTGGAATTGTGGAAGAACTGGGCACTATAAAAATCAGTGTAAGAGTGCACCTAAGGACAAACAAGTGAAGGCAGAGGCAAATGTTACTTCCACCTCAGGAGGAGATGATGTATTGATATTCTCTTTGGAGATGACTAACCATGTGCTATTATTGGCAAAGGTGTAGTGAAGATTAAGTTGAACGGGTCTGTTTGGGAGCTGAAGAATGTCAAGCATAATCCCGACCTAAGAAGGAACTTAATCTCAGTAGGGTAATTGGCCAGTGAAGGCTACACTACGATCTTCCATGGTGATGATTGGAGGATTTCAAAGGGCGCAATAACAGTTGCTCGAGGTAATAAAAGTGGCACTCTTTACATGACAGCAAAAGCACGTTGTTCAATTGCAGTTGCAGCAAGCAATGAAACATCAAATTTGTGGCACCAAAGACTAGGCCACATGAGTGAGAAGGGGATGAAGATTATGCACTCAAAGGGAAAACTTCCAGGTCTACAGTCTGCAGAGATAGACATGTGCGAAGATTGCATACTTGGAAAGCAAAAGAGAGCCAACTTTTAGACAAGTTGTAGAACCCCAAAGAAGGAAAGGCTAGAGCTTATTCACTCTGATGTTTGGGGACTAACGACTGTCTCATCTATTGGTGGGAAACACTACTTCGTGACTTTCATCAATTATCACTCTTAGAAGGTATGAGTTTACTTTCTAAAGCATAAGTCTGAAGTATTTGAGGCTTTCAGAAGATGGAAAGCTATGGTGGAAAATGAGACGGGTTTAAAGAGAAAAAAGCTTAGAACCGATAATGGTGGTGAATATGAAGACACTAGATTCAAAAATTTCTGCTATAAGCATGAGATCAGAATGGAAAGAACTATGCCAGGCACGTCTCAACACAATGGTGTAACTAAGCGTATGAACTGAACGTTGATAGAAAGAGCCAAAAGCATTCGTATACAGTCAGGTCTACCGAAGTAGTTCTGGGAAGAAGTAGTCAACACGACAGCTTACTTGATCAACCGAGGCCCATCTATTCCATTGGAGTATAGAATACTAGAGGAGATATGGAGCGAAAAAAAGGCAAAATTATCACATCTAAAAGTTTTTGATTGTGTAGCATTTATGCATAATAGTGATTAAGACAGGAATAAGCTTGATCCCAAATCCAAGAAATGCACATTCATCGGCTATGGTGATGATGAATTTGGCTACCGCATTTGGGATGACAAAAACAAGAAAGTTATCTGTAGTAGAGATGTGATTTTCAACGAAAGGGAGATGTATAAGTACATGCATAAAATAGATGCCAATGACTTAGAGCAGAATGAGTCAGTATTTGCAGATGTAGATGATGTCCCAGATAGTTCCGTAACAGAACCAATTGTAACAAGTCCTCAGCCAGAGGAACTTGTTGGACAGAGCAGTACACAACATTCCGACACACCACAACCTATTACTCTAGCTCCTGTATTGAGAAGTTCTTCTCGACCTCATGTGCCTAACAGGAGATACATGAACTATATGTTGCTGACTGATGAAGGGGAGCCTGAATGCTATGATGAAGCTTGTCAAACTCGAGATTCCAACAAGTGGAAGTTTACTATGAAAGAAGAAATGAAATCTCTCATCTCTAACCATACATGGGAACTAGCTAAGTTACCTATGGGAAAGAAGGAACTTCACAACAAATGGGTGTATCGGGTAAAAGAGGAGTATGATGGTTCCAAGAGATACAAAGCCCGCCTAGTTGTTAAAGGGTTTCAACAGAAGGAAGAAGTTGACTACACTGACATTTTCGCTCCCGTTATGAAGCTCAATACTATTAGATCAGTGTTGAGTATTGTAGCCATTGAAGTTCTTAATCTTGAACAGTTGGATGTGAAGACTGCATTCTTTCACGAAGATTTAGATGAAGAGATATACATGTACCAACCAGAAAGTTTCTTAGAAAGAACATAGTGTGCAAACTTAAGAAGAGCTTGTATGTCCTGAAACAAGCCCTGAGACAATGGTACAGAAATTTTGACAGCTTCATACACAAGGAAGGTTTCCAGAAGTGCATTGTCGACCATTGTTGCTACTTCAAGAGATATAGGTCCAGTTATATCATTTTACTACTTTATGTTGATGATATATTAGTAGTAGGTTCTGATATAGATGATATTAGAAGGTTGAAGCATCAATTGTCAAAGGAGTTTGACATGAAAGACTTGGATCCAGCAAAGAAGATTCTTGGAATGCAAATCATAAGAAATAAGAAGAAAGGATCATTGCAGTTATCTCAAGCAGAGTACATCAATCGTATTTTGCAAAGATTCAATATGGGTGACGCCAAGCCAGTTAGCACACCCTTGGTCAATCACTTTCGCCTATCCAAGGATTAGTCCCCTCAGATAGATGAAGAAAAAGAATTCATGGCTAAGGTTCCTTATGCCTCAGCCATTAGAAGTTTGATGTACGCAATGGTTTGCACGAGATCAGACATTGGCCATGCATTGGGAGTTGTTAGCAGATTTATGTCAAACCTAGAGAAAACTCATTAGGAAGCAATCAAATAGATTTTGAGGTATATGCGAGAAACCACAGAAAATTGCTTGTACTTTAGTAAAGGAGAGTTAAAAGTACAAGGGTACGTAGACATAGACTTTGGAGGTGAAGTTGATCACGGAAGAAACACTACCGGTTATATATTTATTGTTGGAACTACAGCTGTTAGTTGGATGTCACAAATATGGAAAATTGTCACTCTATCCACTACAGAGGCTGAGTTTGTAGCAATAACTGAAGGTAGTAAAGAGATGATATGGTTTCAAGGTTTGTTAACTTAGTTGAGATTCAAACAGGAGAAGAATGTTCTGCATAGTGATAGTCAAAGTGCAATACACTTGGCGAAAATTTCAGCATTTCATTCTAGAACCAAGCATATTGGACTTCGTTATCACTTCATCAGATCTCTATTGAAAAATGATGTGTTAATACTGGAAAAGATTCAAGGAAGAAAAAATCTAGCAGATATGTTAACAAAGGTGGTGACTATTGATAAACTGAAGTTGTGCTCAACTTCAGTTGGTCTATTAGAGTAACAAAGACTAGAAAAGTTGTTGCATTGATCGAGGTGTGAAGACAAATTGAAATCAGTCTTCAAGTAGGAGATTGTTATAAAGCTTCTTAATTTAAGGAGCAAATTAAGGAACAAAACATGGAGCAAAATAAGGAGTAAAACATGGAGCAAAACATGAAGCTTAATTCAAGGAACCATTAATTTAAGGAGTAATTCAAGAAGTGAATTTTCCTATAAATAGATGTGTAATTGTAATCATCCAAAGTATTCATTTCAATTGAGAGAAAAGCTTTTGTGAGAGAAAATTGAGAGTAATTTTCTTGGGTGTAATTAGGTTGTGAGTTGTGAGTGTTGTAAACACCTTATGTAATTTCTCCCCTTTCAGTAAAAAGATCTACAGTAGGTCTGGAGACGTAAGCAAGATTGGCCGAACTCCGTTATCAAATTTGTGTGTTATTTTTTCTATTCTTGTTTTCTAATAAATCTGATTTATTGAAAATTTGCGTAATTTTCCAACACTAAGTTCGGCTTAATTTATTAAGTTTTGTAGAAGTTCAAAAATAGCTTTTAGAGTTTATATTTTTAAGAAGTTTTATAGATTTTGATATAACAAAGGTAAGTATGTCACCTTGAATGAGTTTTTAGTATGAGATATTGTCTAGATAGAGTTTGGAGTGCATGACAATAGAGGAGGAAAGAGCTTGGAGTACTCAAATATGAAAGAGAGATAAGCTGAGTGTATAAAAATTCAAGTTAAAAAAGTGACGAACTGAAAAGTTAGGGATTTAAGGAGATTTTATACTTTTATTAACCAACTAAATCATTGTTTATGTGGCTGTTAATTTATTTATCATACGGAAAACTGGTTAGATTAATAAATTTTTTATCCTTGATTCAAATTGATAATGGAACAAAGCTTTTTTAACTTATTTTAGTTAATTTCCCGACCGTATCGGCTCTAATATTACAATTTGGGTATTTATACCCTTATGTTTTTATAATAGAATTTATAAATAAAATAAAAAAAAGGTATCTCCAGTTTAATATTTTGTGTACTTTGACAAGCTTTATACCCGATTAATCAAACTGGTAAGAGAGGGGACTCAAAGGAAGTCAACCACACTTATGGAAGCTTATATAGTAGAGATGTTGGGATACTCAGTATTAATTTTATTCAGTTGTGTTTTTAAAGAAAATATATTTCACTTACCTTATATTTTATTGATTGAAATATTGCAACATTAATAATTAAAAAAGCAATGAATAATTTTTTTTATATATAATATTATATCTATAAAAAATATATGAAAAATTTAACCAATTAGTAATATACACATCGTTTGAATATTGTGTTTAATATGTGGTCGTTATGTGGTGGTTGTGTGAGAGATTTTTGGTGCAATGAAGTATACAAAAGATCCCAAATTGATCCAATAAACTGCAACAATATTCAATTATATCAAGATTGATACTTTTTCTTTTTGATTATTTTATATATTTTAATGTGTTAAAATAGTCTTTTTATGATACATTTTATATTATTTCTTTCTAAAGATATGATACTTATCATTTTATATTATTCATTATTTAAATAATTTTTGATTATTATCTTTCCTATGTTTTTAATTATAATTGTTTGAATATTAATAAAATATTTTATTACAATAAAAAAGAAAAATCTTAGAGAAATCCAAGCATTTACATGTTATAACTAAAACATCATTTACAAAAGAAGAAAAGAAAGTAATTGTTTAGTAGTTAAGCTATCTAACCAGGTCTCAGATATTATAGTCATTTTTAATCCCGTAAGAAAAAATATTCTTTTTTAATTATATATCTAATTTGTTTTTTTATGGTTTGCATATCTAACAATGAAAATACATCTAATTTTTTTTAAACTTAAATCATGTCTCTATATTAAAACTAATAATTTAATCACATATTCTTTAACGAAACATTCATATTATATCGAATGTATCCACGTGATAAGAAAGAGATTAAGAATCCTCACCAACTTAATCACAACTAAAGAGTTTAAAAATCTAATGAATTTAAAACAATATCATAAAATTATAATAACGATTTAATAGGTAATCTATTATTTATTTGGACTTAGATCATGTATATTACCTATATTGATTCGTCTTATGTGCACATAAGTAATATATATTAGGCCCTGATTTTAATACTATTTATTAAATTTAAAATTTTAACCCAAAATGTTAACTTTATTAAGAAAAATAACTTAACTATATACCCAATATTTTTGTCATATTTTTCATATAAGACGCATTCGCTTTTTCCTAACCTAGCCTAAAGGGAATGGAGAGGATTTCCAAAACCAACCCTATAAGGCAAAATTCAAATAGTGAGTGATGGGCATGTGTTTCAAATATTTCAAAAGTAAAGTTGGTTGATCTTATAGGGGATAATATCAAGTTATAATTACTTTATTTTTAATGGGATATATTAGTTATATTTTTAAAATTTATACATTATAATTACTTTATTGTTGTATTTTTAGTTTAATTATTTCTTGTCAATTTTAAATTTTTTAGATTTTTTTTGTTCGAGTAAGAAAGGAAGGTGAGAATTTAATTAAAATCAAATTGAACCTCACGTATAAGGAACTAATAAGTAAAACGTCATTAAAGAAAATGAGTAAAATGATAAAAATAAATCTAAAATAACTAAAATGTATCAACATTGACATAAATTACTAAAGCGTCTCTAAACAACATTAACTTGAAAAATGCATTAATTTAAAGAAATATTAAGGATGTATCTAATATGAAAGGGTAAAAAGTAACAAGATTTGAATTTTTTTTCAATTTTTTTATACACTTAAACAAGCATTTGATGTGGAGTCGACTTGTTAAAAGAAAGATTTCTCAATTAGTTGTCCACTTGAACCTAAGAGCTAAATCCCCGTAAACTCCTAGAAACAAAAAAGTATTTTCCGTGGTTTCATTTTTTAAAATATTTTAAACAAACAAGTTGAATAATATTATTTACTCGTGGTTCAAAAAATAGAACCTTAGTCTAGAACCAAAATGAATCAACCTTAGTCTAGAACCAAAATGAGAAAGCTGCAGCCAAAATCATCCCACTGAACCATTGAAGGTGGACTTCTCTGCTATTGAAAGAAGCAGAGGAGCTAGGTACTTGCGATTGTGGGGTACCCGTGGCTCCACCTTCAGCGGCAGCACCAGCAGGTGGAGGTGGAGCAAGCGTTGGAACATCACATGTACCAAATGTGGCATTTGCCTGTTATGTAATAATAGGGTTAAGTAAGCCTCGTTTATGATATTATAACCAGATATAGACGCTATGAAAGTGATAAAAGATAATAACCTTGCAGTAAGCAATGTTGTCACACCCACAAGTCAAATGACCATTTGCTTCATCCACAGCTTCCGCAGCTCCTCCACCGTCGCTCCTCTGAAACATTTTTTTCCCCCAAATCACAATGTCGTTTAGTTATGTTTCAATGTCTTGATTATTTCTTTTCTCTTTTAGCAGATATGACATTTTCTTTTGCAAGCACATTGAATCAAAATGTCTAAAGAAATACCTGGTAAAAATCAACAGCAATAAAGTTTGGCCAACGCTTTCCTGCAGCTTCATAACAAGTCTTCATCATGCCGGTTAATGAAGCTGAATTGTCTACACAAGCTGTTGTTTGATTAGGATTTGTATGAAAGTAATTCTGCAGGACCAATGATTTTGTTGTCGTGTTCATAGGAGATGACTCAGCACGGTTTGGACATGAACCAGCAATCATCCCACTATTTCCATCTGAAAATTTAAGACAGAACAAAATAGATTAACAACAATTGAAGAAACTCTTTGTTAATGTAAAGTTAAATTAGAAAAGATACTTAAAGGTAAAGACTACTCACATTCATTTTCGACCACATAGTTCCACTCGTAAGCAATTCCTTCAGAGGCCTCCTTAGAAGATTTAGAAGTGAAGACCACCAATCTCTGATTCTTCTGAATCATATCACTAACTGTTGGCCAATTTCCACCATTCTTGGGCATCCGAGATACCGGGAACCAATACTTCCTTAGGCCAGCATCATCAAAGACCTTTGTCAAACCCTTTGGAGTAGTCACGTAGTCCTCAATAAAGATAGTGATTATCTCAGATGGGTTTGCTTCCAGGAATTTTTGGATCTCTCTCAGCACATTAATTGCAGGTTGCTGAATAAGAAATTAAAGCTCACTTCAATATTCCTCAAAATCAATATATATGACAGTGAGAAGTTGGTATTCTAAAATTAAAACACTATGTCAAGGAGTTGTGGCTCAACAGCATGTAACCTACTTGAGCATGTTGAAGGTTCGAATCCCAAATACACGTGTGATTTTAATTTTTTTTTCCTTATAAAAAACCAACTAAAACACCATAAACAGCAGAACTTACAAATGCAGTGAACTCGTAGCATTTGCCTCCAGCGGAATGACAAAGCCATATGCCATTGTTGAAGTCATACATGTCAAGCATAAGCCCACGAACTCCATTCTGCAGAACAACGTATTTTAAAGGCTTTCTTTCATATATAACCAAAATTTTCACTTGTTTCATTTCTAATCCTAAATATGTTCAAATTTATTTAATGTTTTCAACATGTGTTTAATGCATATTTTTCATATGTATTATTTTATTTTATTTTATATAAATATGCTTTCATAAATAAATATTCATACTGTAAAACAAAACACATGTCCATAAGTAATAAAACGTGTTGCACCAAGAAGGGATTGAAAATGAAACTTTTAAGATCTATAAAAAAGTCAATGCCATGCTTTTATATAAAATTTAAATTTAACGAAAGAAATTAAAAAAAAAAGGATTAATCCATGTGCAAAATATTATAATAGAATTAGTTAATTAAACTAAAAATTAAAAAAACTATTAAAAAAAGGAGGAGAATATACTCAATTTGCAACCTCAACCTTGTAAGCTCGCTCTTTCTTCCCTTATTTGTGCTTAATGTTTGGTAAAATCTATTATAGGCCACCCACCAAACATTAAGTGAAGTTCTTATCCTAAATGCCAAATGCTTTAAAAATGGATTGATTAGCTGGAATGCTTAGTGTTTAAGCTAAAGTGACAACTAAGCAAAAGCAAGCAGGAATTATAACCATCACCAGCAGACCCACATTCTTAATCTCAGTGTCATATTCTTCTCCCTCCCGCTTTTATATGAACCATATGTTCACTTTTAAACCCTAACAATTTTGTTTTACTTTACCAGAAAATAATTATATGCGCGTGCCATATTTTTGAACTTATGAAAAAAAATGTTTTTGTACGTTATATAAAAAAAATTGTGGCATTGCATGAAGAGAGTTAAAAATGAAATTATATTTATGAAGAGAGTTATATTATCTAATTAAATCTATTTTTTTTACATAAAGTAAGGACTTGTTTAGATATGCTTCTTTTAGAAGTGGTTTTAAGAGAAATGGCTTGAAATGAATTTAAGTGATGGAATTTTACAAAGACAAAGTAGTCAACACTTGAGGGAGAATGCAAAGAAATATAAATGAGTTGTCATGCTTACTTTTCATAAGCTTAAGCTTTGGGGATAATTAGTAACTTACACTCCTTAAAAAAAATACTTTAAGCCATTTAAAACCACTTTCAATTAAAATAGAAATGGTTACAAACAGGCCAAAGATCTCACTCACTCTTACGTCCTAGAAAGAACAAAGAAGCTGATAGAGGAATCTAGAAGCCTGAATCTCCAATTGAAGTCCCTATCAGTATTCTAAGCCAGAAACAAAGGGTTTTTTTTGGGTTTGTTGTTACGAGTTTCAATTCAAAGCTCATTTCAGTATTAATTTAAAAAAGGGATTTTTAAATGTTTGAAAGAAATTAATATGGACCACAAAATAAAAAAAACAGCGGATAACATGGTAAATATGCTCTAAGTTAGGCATGTTCCTAATAAAAGCAGAGAGAGGGAAAAAAATTCAGACATGAAGATAACTAATTCTTACAGTGAGTTGGGTAGTAACCGAATCTTCCTGATTGGTAGGAGAAACAAGATAGGAGCCAGTCGACGATTTAGCTCCCATTCTAGCGAATGAATTGTGGGTTGTCAACCATGAATACTGATTAAATGCCAGACTTCTAACCTTTAAAAAAAAAAACATAAAATTGATACACAATCTAATGCAAGTACATGTTCAATCACACATAAGGAAAAAAATCAAGTAATAGCCTAATAAAAAAGAAACTACCTTCGAAGTTGGGCTGATAGGTTGGATTCGGGTACATCTGGGTCGGGTATTTCCATTTGCAGGGCATGTTTCGCAGCGCAACCCGGCGTCACAATCACCATCTTTGGAGCAAGTCTCTCCGATCTATTCGGAGTCCAAAAATTCAATACCCATCCAACGAAAATAATATATATTGACGAAAAATCAATCAGGTAATAGGGAGAGACTTGGTGTTTGTTAGTATGTTAATTCTAATAAGCATAATCTGAAAAATAGAAACATATATGGAAGGAAATGAAATACCTTGAGACTCGAAGAACACGGGAACAGACATATTATGATGAACAAAACTTGCAATTTGAGACCAAGAAGCGAACTTAATTTTGTCTGCAACAGACAGAAACATGAACCCATAAAATTGGTCCAAGTGTTTAATTACAATTGTTAAAAACGAAAAGAAAAGACACTGACTTACCTTCATTGCTTCGGTTTCAAACAATTTAGAGCCGGAAGAGATAGAGAGAGTTATGGTTCCCTGCCAGATATATATATATATATATGTAAAATTATTGTGTTCGTCTCTCATTCGTTAGCTTAGTTGTTATTTATTAATTTTGGAATATAATTCCTTATTAATATAACATTCGTTTTTCTCAACCAAATATAAAGTTATTTTTAAAGATAATTATATTAATTTTAAATTTTATTAATCTAAATTACAAAATAATCAATAAAATAATATTTAATATTTTTTTCTATTTGAGTTTTGAAAATTGAAAGAGCCCGGAATGAGAATGCGTTGTTATTTATTTGAATTGACGGGCTCTATTCAAACAGAGTCTCACCTGCAACGTGAGTTAAAAAGACAAAACAATGGATTTGGTAAGGAAAAAAAAACCAACGTTAATAGTAATATTTCTAATAAAAAAAAATAAGAATTAAAAGGGATTATTTTCAAAAATACTTTTAAGGTTTCAAAAAATTAAAAAATCTCTTAAATATAACGAACGTTAATAATAATATTTCTAAGATGAAAGAAGAAAGAAGAAATAATAAATCAAGAAATAGTATAATTAAAAACAGAAAACATATAAGGATATTTTTTTACAAGATAATAAGTATTTTTTTTCGAAGAAATTCAAAAAGTAAAATTAAATCTTAAAGAAATAGATGGATTTAAAAATCCTTCATTTTCATCTCTAAGAAAATTATTTTCTAAAAACGACATAATTTATTATGAAATAAGTAATAAAGAAATTAGTAGTAATATTACAGATACAAAAAAATATATAATATATCATTAATTGATAAATAAAGTATATTAAATAAGTTATCTAAAATTTCTCATAAATATAAAGAAAAATTTGGATACATCCATTTAGGAATATTCAAATATTAATAAAAGTTTATTTCAAAGAAATAATAGATATACCAATAAAAATAGTATTATTAAATAACATAATAATAAATAGGAAAAATGTTTTACTAGAAATAATTCATGGTAACCTAGAATACCAAAAACTAAAATTTACAATACATCCTAGATTTGCTATTAAAATCGATGATAAAAATTTAAATCAAGTATTAAATCTAGTATATGAATTTGAAATACGAGATTTAATGAAAAAAGTAAATCATCAACTTTCAATACATTATCTAATAACATATTATTTAATAAATAGTCATAATAATTCAATAAATAAACAAAATGAATTTATAAAAATAGACAAAACTTTTAAAGAATTTGGACAAATAATAAAACTAGAAAATACTAATATATTTTGAAATATTAGAGGAATGACAATTAGATATCAAAGAAAAAACTCCTAATAACAAGAAGAAAAAGTAATGTTGTTAAAAAAATAATATACCAAGATTTACTTTTATATAAGAGAAAAAAGAAACCTCTAACCAGGAAGAATTTAAAAAATTAGAAAATGAAGTCAAAATAATGAAAGCTAGTTCATGATGTTATATTAGGAAAAAAAATATTTGGAAAAAAAAAATAAAAATATACAATTAGAAGTAAATGGAAGTCTAGTAGGCTTAACAAAAAATCAAACAATATTATTTAAAATTTAAAATTTTTTAACATAATCAATAGATTTAGCTTAAGAATCATACTTAAAATATATGCAAGATAAAATTGAAACACAAAAAAAAATATTAAAGAAAATAAAAGAACGTGGTTATAATAAACTACAATAAAACATATATATGAAATTTACATAATTAAGAAAAGATATATATAACATACATAAAAATAATGAAATTACAAGTCACAAATATGATCCCTTAGAAGGAGTAAAAGAAGAACCACCTAGAAGATTAAATACCATGATCCCTCAAAATGAGAAAATTAAGAAATGATGAAGAGCAATCTAATAAAAAAGATATAATTTCAATTGATAGAATATAGAAAATAATTAGTGAAAAAATTCATGAACTCTGAAAATATGAATATAGAAAAATTTGTTAATTTGTTAATACTAATTAATGGAGAATTAAAAGAACATTATAATGAAAAAAACTTTGTATAAACAAAGAAGAAGATATGACAGTAATTAATAAGACTAATTTTGAACAAGAAATCATGACCCTAAAAAGTCATATGAAACCAATTTTATTACCTGTTTCTTATCAAGAAGAAACATCTAATCCATGTAGGAGAGAAATAAATAGGCAAAGGATAGAACAACCTGATACCACAGAAAGAAGAAAACAACCACCTAAAATGAAGGATGATTTGTATTGGAGAACTAGAGGTAGTATTCTATCAGAATTCAAACTCTATGATAACTATAAGTTTGATCTTTTAGATTTAGATTATATAAGAGATAGAAAAAATGTCTTAGATGAATGGGCTAGTAGTATGAGTGTACTCGTACAAACCTATCAAAATATACAAATAAACACTTCAATCTTTAGAGTACTAGTAGCTCATAAAATGACAGAAAATGTTAAAGTTTGGTTTTCAAACTTAATAGATCAATAACATTTATTAATGCAAGGAAATGCTCTCACATGAGAAAAATACCTAGATATAGTAATAAATAAAATATACAAAGAATTTATTGAAGAAGATAAAGGAAGAACTATCACTGAATCTAGTGAAAATAAAATCAATGAAGTTAAATGACATTTAACAAATATGAAAATTTCTGACATGTGTTACATAGATTATTTAACATGTAAATATGAAATGTATTATCAAAAATTACTATCCTATATGCAAACCACTTATAAAGAAATGTTTTTTCCAAAAATTACCTGGAATACTACATAAGACCTTAACAGAAAGTTGAAAATAAAGAAATAGATAAATTATACCATATATACTAGAAGGAAGAATAAGAAGTCTTAAAAGTTGGATAATTATTAAATGTCGAGAAAAAAAATATAAACAAATAAAAGGAAATAATAAAATCTGCTGTGATAAAAGAGATTTTAGAATATCAAAAAAATATGTATGTAATATAAAACCTTACAAAAAAAATACAAAAAATTTAAAAAATATAAATTTAGAAAACAAGATTTTCAAAAATATAGAAAAATATTTAATAGAAAAACCTTTAAGAAATATATTTTAGAAGAAAGAGGTATAAACCTCCTAAAAACAGGAATTATTGTCCTTCAAAAAAGAAAAAATACAGATGTTGGATATATAATGAAGAAGAATATTATGTCACTGAATGTCCAAGCACGCTACAACATAGCAAAAAAATTTCACAAAAAACAAAAATCTTATAGGAATCTTTCAAATGAAATTAGAACCAATTGAGAAATATGATATAAAAGATACTTATAGTATTTATTTATTAGGAGAAACTGAGGAAGAAATAACTAACTCAGAATATGAACACTCAGATTATGGGTATTCCTCATCAGAAGATGAATGATTTGTATATTATTACAAATCCAAATAATACCTATATCAAAGTAGGAGTAAAATTTAAAGGTTATGTCAGCTACCATCTACAATACATATATAAACACAGGAGTTAGTATGTGTGTAGTAAATAAATATGTATTTTCAAAAGAATATTAGAAACAAGCACCAAAAGATTTAATTGTAAGAATTGCTAATAATACTACAATAAATCATAATAAAGTATTAAAATATACAGATATAATGATAGGATGATAAAAGTTTCATATTCATATCATATATCAATAAGAAACAATAGTTGATTTATTAATAGGAAATAATTTTCTAAACCTATATCAACCTTTTACACAATATTTAGACAAAATAAATCTAACAACACTAGATGGTGATACCATCTATGTATCAAAAATATGAAAAGGTTTAGCTGTATCAAGCCTAACTTTTATGCAACAACATAAAAAGCGAAAACATGGTAGATAAAACAACAAAAACCTTATTTAGAAAATATTTCATTAGATATAGAAAAGAAACAAAATTCTTTTCTCAATAAAATACAGGAAGACAAAGCCCTAACAGGCATCAAAAAAATATTAAAAATAGTCAGTTTAAAAATCCTCTGGATCTAAAAATAAATAAATCTAAGACAATTGTTAACATAAAATTAAGAGACCTTAATAGGGTTATAAGAGTAAAACCAATGATTTATATTTCATAAGATAGGATTAAGTTTGGAAAACAAATTCAATAACTTTTGAAATTGAAAGTCATAATACCAAGTAATTCACCTTACTCTAGTCGAGCATTTTTAGTTGAAAAAGAAGATGAGAAAAGAAAGGGGAAAAAAGAAAAAGATAATAAACTTCAAAGTATTGAATAAAGAAATCATTGATGATGTATACTTCATTATAAAGAAAGAAGAATTATTATCATAATAAAAGGAAAGGAAAGGAATATTTCTCAAGTTTTGATTTCAAAAACAAAGTCTGGCAAATAAGATTGGATGAAAAATATCAAAAACTAACAATATTTAGTTGCCCTCAAGGAAAATTCTAATGGAATGTTGTACCATTTGGACTTAAAAAGCTCCAGGAATTTTTCAAAGATATATGAATAATATTTTTAAGAAATTATAAAATATTTGATGTATTTACATAAATGATATTTTAGTTTTCAGTAATAAATTAAATAAACACTATTTAGATATCATTATTATTCTACAAGAATTCAAGAAAGAAGACATTGTACTTTCTAAAAAGAAAGTAGTACTTGCTTAACAAAAAATTAAATATTTTGGATTGGAAATTGAAGATGAAAAACATAATTTACAACCTCATATACTAAACAATATTCAAGGTTTCTCTAGTGAATTAAAAGATAAAAACTAATTACAAAAGTTTTTAGGATGCTTAACATATGCATAAGCATATATTAAGAAACTTGCAAAAATGTGAAAACCTTTACAAACAAAATTGAAAAAAGACTATATTTGGAAATGGATAGAAGAAGATATTTTGTATATAGATAAAGTAAAAGCAAAGATAAAAAATTTGCCAAATTTATACCATCCAAGGCTAGATGATAAAATGATAATTGGAAAAGATGCTTCACAAGAATATTGGGAAGTGGTTCTAAAAGCAAGAGTAGATGACAAAGATAAATATTTTTTTAGATATATATCAGGATCTTTCCAAGATTCATAATTAAATTCCCATAATAATGAAAAAGAATATTTAGTTGTTAAAAAGACATTAAGAAATTTGCAATATATGTTATAAGCTTCATATTCATTATTATAACAGATAACAAGAATTTTGATTATTTCTTAAGAACTAATATTGTAGGTGATTACAAATAAGAAAAATTAGTCAGATAGTAACAATGGTTCAACTATTATAATTTTGACATTGAACATCTTGCAGGACATAAAGAATAACTTAGTAAATGCTCTTACTAGAAAATTAACATCTCTAATTATTTTTATGCTTTCAAGAATGAAACATCTTGACATCAAGTTCAAGATAAAGGAAAAAGATATAAAATCCTACATGAATAACTCAAGTTGCTATATCTCAAGAAATCTATTATGGAGACAGAAAATAAACAGGAAGAACTTAATTGTTTAAAACATCCCCTAGGGTCCAAAATCTCAAAAGATTAATCTTCATTAAAAATTAAATCTAAAGAAGGTGAAACTTCTAAAGAAAAAATTTAAAATGAAAAGGAAGAACATAACAATTCAAAAGAAAGAAAGAAATTTGAAACCAAAAAACTCGACTGGGTAGATGAGGCAGAAAAAAGTTTATGTGGTCTATAATGGCCTAAGATCAGAAATCTATAACAATTGGGCAGAAGTCAGTAAATCTATTCTAGGATTTAGTGGAGTAACTCATAGAGCCTTCACTAGCAGAACAGAAGCTGAAGGCAATTAGGTCAATTACAAAACACCAAAACTAATAACTATAGAGGAGATAGTAAGAAATTAATCTACAACACAACAACAACAACCAACTGTATTAAAAAAATTAACAAATCTAGGGAAAATATCAAGACCTCCGATTCTATTTAGGGAAATATCTCTCCTAGAAACATCAAAGATAATAAAGCATTCAGTGCTATTTAAGGAAACATCCTCCAAAAATTCTCCAATAATTGAAAATGAGGAGGACCAATATAGAAACCTCAACAAATCACATTGGTTGAGTTTTTATAACTTAGCTAAAAATTCTACCCAAGAACTGTTGGCAAAATGATTGTTAACGAAGATGCGTCATCATATGAACTATTAGCAAAAAATAACAAATAAGAATAAAGAAAGGAACTATCGATAAAAGATGATAAATAAAATAAAGATGTAAACTCCACATCTTAGTCGACAACATATGTCAAGAAAAAAAACTGTTGCTATCATTTAAAGTAAAAAAAATAGATGAATTATTAAAATAAGGGTAAAATAATAATTTTAGTCTTATAAATAAGGAGTTCTTGTACTATAAAAGGAACCCTTATTCTCATTTTTAGACACACAAAAAAACTCGAGCTCTTTATTATAAAAAACACACAAACTCTAGCATAGAAAATCCCTCTATCTAGAAAATCCTTCAAGGTTCTTAGTTGAACTTAAGTTGTAATAATTATTATCTTATGAATAGAATGGAGTTCGGTTACTGTTTCCTAGTAAGTCAAATATTGGACACCATCTATGTACAGATGTAGAAGGCTCACCATTGTTAAGAGGGCGTTGAGATTCGAGTAAAGCTGAGGTATAGCCGGTGTAACAAGAGAAGACGAATAGAAGGAAAGATCATGATGAACCCATTAAATTCAGGTATAATAATTATAAATTTAAACCAATTAAGAATATTAGATGTTTAAATATTTTCTTACATTAAGTGATAATATCGATAAACAGAAAAATTGATATTATTTTTAATTTCATAAATAAACAACTAGTTCGCAGATAAAAATATAATTCTATTAATTTTTTTTATAAAGGTTATCTCTTAACTTTAAATGAATATTTTAAAGATAAAGATTATGAAACTTGTCTTGAAAATTTTAAAAGATTTAACACCTTCTTTAATATTTATACAGATTATATTAAAGCTATCACAAACATCATAGACCATCATATTTCAAGGACATTAAGAGATTATATTAGTAAAAAATATGTAAGAATAGAATAAAAGGAATTCAACAACTTAGTGTTTGGATATCAATTCTTTGAATATTATAAGTACACACTGTATGTATACAAGAAAAACCTATTTGTATAATACAAATAGGATAAAATAATGTGTATTTAACACATATGACTTATTAAAGTAATAACTTAACCAATATATTAAGACTAAATTGACTAAAATTTCACCATAATAGTCCCTAGCATCGAACCCCCCAAAATTAATATTAAAGTTAAAGAATAAAAATATGAATAATAATAAATGAAAAAATTAACATTAATAAAAATTCTAGATATTTTTATAAACCTCAAGGATATAAGTGAAGAAAAAGGATAATAATTAAAAATAAATGGGTCAATAATGCATAAATAAATCTGAGATTATAAATTTAATTTTTTTTTAATATCAAATTTTTAATAATTTTTAGTATTGAAATAAATTTCGTGACCATTCCTCTTTCTTCTTCATCTTCATTTATTTATTTATTTATTGTTTTTTTCTTTTTTCCCTTCAACGTTCTTATTTTAAACGAAGCCATTATATGATTTGGGTAATTAAATACGGACATAAATTAAAGTTAGATTTTAAACGGACAGGGACAGATGAGACCCTGAAATAGTTTGCAAGGAATTCTATTAGCAGAAAATTGAGAGAAGTGATATTCGACCCTGAAAGATACAACACATGGCACTAATTTATAAGCTGCACATATAATTCCGCATGTCGTCGTTTATTATATATTATGTTTTATTTACATCATCTTCAAGGAAGTATTTATTTATTTATTCATGGTAAACGAAAGAAAGGTATTCTTAAGCGTCATTGAGTATGAAAGCTGAAACTGACCATCTTAATTGGTTTCTAGAATACATTTAGTTTCGTGTAAACTTCACCTACGAGGCCTCCAACCAATTTTTCAACGATTTTTTTTTTTTTGCCTTTCTTTCAAGCAACTTTCAATATCTGAAAATTGACCTTGGAATAGTCCAAGGCTATGCCAAATAATATTTTATATATAAACACACCACGCTCCTAATTTTTTCTTTTTCCATTTTGAAAATAATTTTCTAGAATGTAACTATATATAATAGATTAAATTTTTTTATTATCAATTTCACACTAACAAGATATGTACTCACAATTTACACGAAGATGTTTGCAAATCTATCGTTCAAAATATCAAAATGATTTTTCATATGTAATTTGATCTATAAGTTAAACAATTGCTTAATTGATTACTCTTTGTGATTTTTGAGTCTTATGTATGATTAAAATATGTGTTTTTGAAATCAAGATAAATCATTGTTTTTGTTTGAAGATTAGTCTGGCATTTACAATAATAAAAATTACATTCACATGTAATTAGTGGTACAAATATATCATTATGTTATATTTTTAAAATAAATTTTTCATAATAAATGGTATCATAGCTTTGTTTAGCTTGTGTGTATTATATGATTATTGTGTGTGAATTTTTTGGGTTTGATATTGTGGTGTAAAGTTGCATCTAGAAATGAGATGGCATTAGGACTTTTATATTTGGAAGAGTAAAATAAAAAGTTTGTTTGTTCAACAAAAGCTTGCAAATTTTTTGAAGAAACTCCAGAGTATTTGAACAAATTTACAAATTATAAAAAAAAATAAGTGTTGTTGACGACTTGCATCTCAAATTTTTTGTATTTGGACGATAATGTTATTCGTAAAGTTTAAAATAAAAACACTTCGAAGATGTTATGGAAGAAGTTGAACGAGATTTATATACAAAAGATAGATGTCTTAAATGTTCTATTTAAAAGAAAAATTATTTAAATTTTGAATGGATATATCAAAAAGCTTGGAACCATTTAGTAGAGTTTTAAAGAATCTTTTATGATTTATTTGTCAAACATTGGGAAGAGTTTTGGCTTTAGAAATTTTACTCACTTGCACAACCTACCATAGTACTATTGTGAAGGAAAGACAAAGACAGGTCTAAAAATACATAATATATTATATTTATTTTAATCTATTTATTTTTTATTTAGAAAATTTCAGTTAAAGATAAATTACAAGTGATATTTTAGATAAATTTTGGGTTATCAATTCTATCACATTTATAAATATTTTATTGTTTTAATGTGTTTTAATTTTTATATTATATTAGAAAGTACAACTTCATAAAATATTTGGACTTTTTGAGATATTTTATTAATTTATTTAATCAGTTGATTAACTCGGGCAAGCCATCGATCAACTTAGTATCCAGTCCATTAAGCCCATTACGTTATCAGCCCCCTATCCCGCTCCCAGTGCTGATTTATTTATGCGACATATGTCGTGCAGTTTGCCTGCCTTCTCCCCACTTGTCTACGCAGATCAACGTCCACTCTCTTCCATCCAACAGCTCCTAATCAATATAATAATAAAAACCTGAATTAGCCCAGTTAAACCCCATCACTATCAGCAGCCCATTTATAGAATTCAGCCGCCAGAGTACACGAAATTGGAAAGAAAATTGAGATTAAAATTAATCTTGGGCAACATTCAACGAGGATTTTAAAGAGAATGTTGAAAATTATTCATTGTGGTTGCATTGGTTTCCTCCATTCGTCTTCAATATTTTTTTCTTTTTCTTTTCTATTTTATTTCATGGCTTATTTATTGAATTTTTTTAGTTTTTATGGCTAAGTAAAAATAGTTTTATATTCATATGGATAATTTTTAACCCTATATCATGATTCTATATATTTTTTATGTTATGATTTTATTAAAATTTTAATTTTTAATTTCTTGATGTATTTAATTTTATGTTAGAATTAAAGCATATTAAATCTTAAAATAGGTATACAATTAATTTGATATTTAATTTTATTGGGTCATAGAAAACAACTACTAAAAATAGAAGAAAAATTATATTAGAGAACTAGAGGTAATATTAAATCATAATTTAAACTCTAAGAAAAATATAGATGTGATATTTTAGATTTAAGCTGTATAAGAGACAAAAAAAACATGGTTTGATAAAAATCTACATATATAAAATAAAAAATGGATAAAAATTGAATAGATTTGCATAATAGGAGATTTAAAGAGTATAAGGATGGAGTAGCCTGTTTCATTGAATTTCCTAGGAATCATATGGTTGGAGATTCGAATAAGATGTGTTACTCACGTCTAAAATGTGGTAGTTTTAAGTTTCAAAATCCCAATATCATTCAATGTCATTTGATATCACATGGAATTGATAGATCCTACAACTTGTGGACTTGTCATGGTGATATAATTGTTTTATTTTTCTCCTTAATTTTTGTTGGCATCGCAGTGATTTATTTTTTCTTTGGATGTTTGCGTTTTTCAAAAGTTCAATAAACACACGCAACAATAGTGTAGGAGACATGTATTGATTTATGTGTAGTTTTCATAAAATAAAGAAATGAAATACAAAAATATATCATGTTTATTATCTCTTTTAAATTTCATAAATAAAATCTTAAGTATAAATTATTTCAACTTCTTAAACATTCATGATTTATTATAATAATTTGTTGAAAATCATTTTCATATTTCATATAAAAAATATATTAATTTAATTTCACCCAAACTTAATGTGAAGAATCTAAATTTGTCTTTAGTTGGTTTTTGTGTACCCTTTCTTATTCTATTCTTTATTTGTGTCTTTAAAGTTATATATGATGCTTTATAAGTATGTATTCATGTAGCAAAAGTTTTGAGTACCCAATTGAATAAAAACTTTAAAAAGTAGTAAATTGAATAAAAAATGAAACTAGGTAATAAATATATGAAATGTTTATTTTACAATAATAAATTAATTTTTATAATATTTTCAACTAATTTCACTAATGTGTTAGGTTTTTCTTTTGAATTCTTTCTTTAGAAGTTTCATCTTATTTAGATTGAATTTTTAATAAAAGTTCTTCTTTTGAGATTTTGGACTCTAAGGTTGTTTTGAACAATTAAGTTCTTCGTGTTTCTTTCCTGTCGATTCATATATTTAATAATCTAATTAATATTAAACAATTATGATTAAATAAATAATTTATCCCATAAATTATTCATTGAATATAAATGCTTATTTTTCAATTATTTTGTTCAATATATCTTTATTTTTATAGATTGTAATTGGGTGATTTATATCTTGTTTAAATTTGGAGATTTTTAGTTTCATGAATATTTTATGGCTTATCATTTTGAGTTTTTTGGACAATGTAATTGTTCTTGGTTATGTCTTTTCTTATATTTAGAAAAATATTATTTTTTGAATTTATATTTCTTAAACATTTTACAATTTTTTTATATTTTTATTTGTAAAACTAATTACTACATTCATACTTTCCTCACATATGAAAATTATTACTATCACAACAAATTTTAGAATTTTTTTGGCATAATTATATATATTTTCTCTTTGACATTGTAAAATTATCCAAGATTTTAATTGATACAATAGTGTTAGTTCATCATTGATAATGCTAATGGTGGAGTGATGAGAGAGAAAATAGTCTTAAAGATTTACAGTCTCTATCAAATATTGGGTGCTAACTCCTAAAAAAAATCATTAGAATGAGGAGAGTCAAATTCCATAAAATTGACTTCAGTTATCGTTCTTTCTAAAGTTTTAACTATTAATATATAACTTAATGACTCTACTGTAATAAGTTTTACTAAATTGAAAATAATTGATATAAATCTAATAATACATGAAATATCTATTTTATTTTTGATATTAATTAAACCTTAGTACCATTACTATTGGATACAAAAAATTTCTTCTTTTTCTTTTCAAAGATATTTTTTCTCTTTTGGTTCTAATAATCTTGAAATGTTAGGTTTTTCCTTTCACTTTGGATTCTTTTTCTAGAAGTTTGTAAAATACTCTTTTCTTCTGTTAATTTATTTGAAAACTTTAAACATTATTTCAGGAAGAAAAAAGTGTCTAAGTTATAACTCTCAACAAAATAATAAAAATAACATCTCTTATATATCTATTTCAAATATTTTTATTATTAAAAGAAGTTTGAATTATCATTTCATATTTTACGTCGTTCAATTAGACGTCGATAAAGTTAAACTCTGTTCAATTAAAAACATTCGATATTGAATTTCATCCAATTAAAACCACTTAATATTACTAGGGGTGCTATTTTTGATATTATATATAAGCTTTAGATATTATTTGATGTAGTTTTTTCAAAAATTTATGAAAATATGTTAAAATATTTATTACTTTACTAGAGTCAAGATACTAAAGTTTATACAATAATACAATCTTAATACAAAAAAGAAAGAATAAAATTCAAATAATAAATTTAAAAGATTGACGATCACCATAATTTTCTAAGAGGAATTGAAAGAAAATTCAATTGCAAAAAGAATCTACTTTCGTATCTTCTTCAACGTTTTGATTTCTTTCTACGTTCTTCCCAACATCATCTTTTTTTTCTTTTTCTGATCTACTTTGTTTTTTTTTCTCTTGTCGCCAACCTCTCTTCTCTTTTATTCCTTATGTTATATATATTTATAAATCTTAATTTTACTTATTGATAAATTATGAAATTTGTATGAAATTATTGATTTTTGAAATTGAAGTAGCAAGTTAATTTTTATTATAATTGGAATTAAATGATTAGGTTAGAATTTATCAAAGATATCAATTTTATCTAATTTAGTTATTATTTTTTTATCATAATGTAACAAATGAATTAAATCTAGTAGTCATAATTATAAGTTGTTCATGAATTATGTTGATTAATAACCGAATTGTTAGAAAGAAAACGTAAAAAAATTTAGATAAACTTAAATTCTTTAAATTAAAAATGAAAAATTAAAAAGGGTTCTAAAATTAATATGTTTGTTTAGAACTTAGAAACTAATTTTATCATAACATAATAAATTGAATTATGATTTAGTGGTGAGAATAGTCTTATAATCACATGTTTTTTCTATTGATCCGTAAAATAGTATACATATAACAATATTCAAAAATTCTCGATCATTCATTTTATTTGTGACACTTAGAATTTTATTAGTCTTATGCGAGTTTGATCCTTAGTAAAAATAAGGTTAATATTTTTAAAATTGATATATTTTTAATAAAAATAAGATTAAATATTTCACAAGCTCTTTTGAAGTGGATCAATGAAAATGCTTTGTATTCGTATGTTAGATTAGAGGTGGACAAAGAAGTTAAAGCCATGATAAATGAAAATACTAATCAAAGTTTTGTGATCTTAAATAAAAAATAAGATACAACTTACGTAATAAGAAGATATGTTTTAAGAAAAAGTGTTTAAAAAGGATATATTTCTCAAAAGAGATACTAGTAGTGAAGATTTGTCGATTACAATTGTCGATAAGATGGGTTATGATAATGCTTAGATTCTTAAGGTTTCTTTAAGAAAAAGTGATTGTAAATGAGTCTTAGATTTAAAGTATATATTTCACATGATATTTTGCGTGTGTTAATTATAAGAAAATAAATAGTGTCATTGTTCACCTGAGAAACAATTATCCTTACAACGTGACGTCTTAAAGTTGGATCATTAATATTTCACCTCAATAATAGTTTAATCATTATAACGAAGAATATGAGATATGTGGTAACATTAAAGAATATCTATCTTGAACAACATGGAGTATAACTTCAAGGGTGAGTATAGCTGATTAAAGGTTTATATAGCTACATATCATATATTTGTGGTTTTAACTTTGAAAACAAATAATTTTCCTCGATCTATCGATACCTCTTCCAACCTTTTTCTTATCTACACTAATTACAACACAATAACTCATAGTCTGATAAGTTTTTACCATCCTTATCTACATTTAGGGTACGTTGAATTCACATAATTGAATATTTATGTATGGATTAGTAATATAATTTTTTGTAAATAAGAAAATGGGAAAGGAAATTACAATTTCTATTTTTTAGTTTGGTTTGTATATAAAAATTCACATTCCCAAAATACCCTTTGTTATATTGGCTCAAAATTTGAAACCAAAACACTTTTCCCATATATATATATTACTCTTCTTCGGCAGCAGCTGGAAAAATAAAGAAAAAAAAAACAGTGTGTGAGAACGAGAGAGAAAACCAAGCGCCGAATAAAAGCCGTGGAAGCTGAAAACAAAAAACTGAACTCCCTCTCTATTATGCGTACCACACCAGCGTAGCCTTGTCGATCTCTGGCCTACCTTTCTAGCTTCATTCGCAGCCATCAGCCAGCCGCCTCAGCTTCCAATAGATCAGCCACAAAGTACGCTCCACCATATTCGTTGCCCTTATTTTTTGGTCAGCATTTTTACTGTTTATTAGTAGCTGAGCTATCACTTGTTTGACATTTTAGACATTTGAAGAGTACAAAATATTTCATAATTTAATATTAAGTTTATTAATTTATCTTGATATATATTATCATTAAATTAAAAGTAATTATTTTGTGATTATATTTAGATTTTAGTATAATTTGTGAAACTTTCTTAATATTGATATTTTTATTTTTATTTGATTATTAATGAATTTTTTTTATTGTGTTGTCAGTGTGTGGAGTAAACTTTTCACATTAAAAAATTAAATCACTTAAATTATTATATATCATCTATTTTCTTACGATTTATTATTTGATTATTACATATTATTATATATTTGTGTAATCAAAATTATACCCGATATTTATTTATATAAGTGTTAATTTATAGCATCCTTAGTCTAAAAATATATATATAATTATACAGGAAAACTCTTTAGTTTTTAAGTAAACATTCATCTGATCCTATTCTTTTAGGTTGTTATTCTTGATGCCAGTGGATTGGTCCGATTGGAACTGAGTTGGTTCTCGGATATATAAGGTTCAACATTTAAAGCAGAACCATGCAAGTTAAAAACTTTGGTGTTTTATCTTCTCTTTACTCCTGTTTTCATTGTAGTACTAAGATCATCAACTTTAAATGTTGTGAGCGGAAGCAATAAATAGCGGTGTATGAATATATCAAAGCGATAAAATGAACACACAGAATTTACGTGGTTCGGCAATTCGTCTAGGTCCACGGGAGACAGCAGATATTATTTGAACTGAGTAGAAAATATACAGAATACAGATACAGATTTCCTCACTAATAATATCTCTCAAGTGTTTCCCCAAATTTTTAGAAAACTCTCAAACTCACAAGTATTTTCTCTCTTTGAGTTTGCTTATGTTCTCTTTGATTTTTCTGATTTTTGCCTTGTTCTTCAATGCATGAACTCTTCCCTATTTATAGATGAAGCAAGACTCCCTTTCCCTAAATTGTGCCATAATTTAAGCCTTAAATTATGCCACTAATTTTCTTAAATTATGCCACTAATTTCCTTAAATCATGCCACAAATTAGGCCACTAATTTCCCTAAATTATGCCACTAATTTGTTACTTTTAGAGCCAATATTCAACAATCTCCACCTTGGCGAAAAAGTTCATAGCACTGCCTCCAAATGCGCCCTAGGCGCTCTAAGCTCGAGAGATGTTGATCAAGTTCAAGCAGTGTTGAAACTTGATCCCTGTAACCACCTTTGTAAGCATATCTGTAGGGTTATCTGCAGTTCTGACTTTCTGGAGTATAACATTCCCTTCATCGACGATTTCTCGAACAAAATGAAATCGAACATCGATGTGCTTGGTACGACCATGATGAACTTGGTTCTTTGCCAAACAAATGGCACTCTGGCTGTCGCAGAAAACCTCCACGTTCTTCTGAACAATACCCAAATCCTTAGTCAACCCGAGAAGCCATATAGCTTCTTTGAATGCTTCTGTTACAGCCATATACTCTGCCTCTGTAGTAGACAAAGCTACAGTTGACTGCAATGTTGATCTCCAACAAACTGGTCCTCCTGCCATTGTGAACACATAACCAGTTGTAGATCGACGCTTATCCAGATCTCCAGCATAGTCAGAATCCACATATCCAACTAGTTGTTTGCCTTCAGTATTGTCTCTTTCAAACTTCAAACCAATATCCACAGTACCATATATGTACCGTAGAATCCACTTCACTGCTTGCCAGTGTCCTTTACCGGGATTATGCATGTACCGACTCACCATACTAACAGCGTGGGAAATATCAGGTCTGGTGCAAACCATTGCATACATCAAGGCACCAACAGCATTTGCATATGGAACACGTTCCATTTGCTTCTTTTCATCGATGGTGCTAGGTGACATCAATGCACTCAATTGAAAGTGAGGAGCAAGCGGTGTACTTACTGGTTTGGTTTTTTCATCAATGTCAAACCTTTGTAGTACTTTCTTCAGATACTGAGTCTGTGTCAAACAGACTGTGCTTGCAACTCTATCTCTTGTGATTTCCATCCCAAGAATTTTCTTAGCTTCTCCAAGATCTTTCATTTCAAATTCTGAACTCAACAGAGCCTTCAATCTGTCGATCTCCACCTTGCTCTTAGATGCAATCAACATATCATCAACATATAAGAGCAAATAAATGAAGGTACCATCTTGGAGTTTCCGAAAGTATACACAGTGATCAAACTGACTGCGTGTGTACTTCTGTTCTCTAATGAAGCTATCAAAGCGCTTGTACCATTGTCGTGGTGATTGCTTCAAACCGTAAATTGACTTGCTCAGCTTGCAAGCCCAATTCTCTCGTCCTGGAATTTTGAAGCCATCCGGTTGAGACATGTAGATTTCTTCGTTCAAAGTACCATGGAGAAAAGCTGTTTTGACATCGAGTTGAGCTAACTCGAGATCAAACTGTGCTACCAAAGCCAATAGTATCCGAATAGATGAATGCTTAACAACAGGTGAGAATACCTCATTGTAGTCTATTCCTTCTTTCTGAGCATAACCTTTTGCTACCAGTCTGGCTTTGTATCTGATATTGTCTTTACCAGGAACACCTTCCTTCTTGGCATAGACCCATTTGCAGCCAATAGTTTTCTTTCCTTTGGGAAGTTGAACCAACTCCCAAGTCTAATTCTGGTGTAGAGACTTCATCTCTTCATCCATTGCCATCTTCCACTTCATACTATCAACTCTCTGCACAGCTTCTCTGTAAGTGCATGGGACATCATCATCAATTACTGGAAGTGCGAATGCTACCATGTCTGTGTATCTAGTAGGCTTCCTAATCTCCCTTCTCGGTCGAGTAGTGGCAATAGATTCTGGCTGCTGATTGATAGGTGGTGATGGTGAGAAAGCCTCCACCTCAACTGAGATCTCTTCTTGATCATCAATTTCATCTTCACCACGATCGGTAGTCGGTGCAATCTTTTCTGGATCTTCCGGAGTCTCAAGCATCACCTTAGAAAGAGTATTTGGACTTTCATTCTCTTTCTCTGAATTTGTCTGTCTCAGCATAACAGACTCGTCAAATGTAACATCTTGGCTTAAGACGATCTTCTTGGATTCACCACACCAAAGTCGAAATCCTTTAACTCCTTCCTTAAAGCCCAAGAAAACAGCTTTCTTTGCTCTAGGATCCAGTTTGGATTCACTAACATGAAAATATGCTGGACATCCAAATATTCGCAATGAATCATAATCAGTAGCAGGTTGTCCAGACCATACCTCTTTAGGAGTTTTTCCATCTAATGCAGTCGTAGGAAGTCTGTTGACTATATGAGTTGCATATGACAAAGCCTCAGCCCAAAATGCCTTGCTCAATTTTGATTGAGATAGCATACATCGAACTTTCTCAACCAAAGTTCGATTCATTCGTTCTGCAACTCCATTCTGCTGTGGTGTACGAGGAACTGAAAAATGTCTGATTATCCCTTCATCTTGACAAACTTTAAAGAAGGGATCTAATTTATACTCGCCACCATTATCAGATCTGAGCCTTTTAATTTTCCCCGCTCATCGAGTCTCGATCATTTTCTTCCATTTAAGAAAGATATCCATAACTTCATCTTTGTGACTCATAGTGTATATCCAGACATATCTAGAGAAATCATCAATAAAAGTCACAAACCAACGTTTACCTCCAAGTGAAGCATTCTTTGAAGGTCCCCAGACATCCGTGTGAATATAATCAAGAGATCCCTTAGTACGATGAATGGCAGTGCCGAACTTGACTCTTGTTTGTTTTCCCATTGCACAATGTTCGCAGAAATCAAACTTTCCAGTCTTGGCACCTTTTAAAAGACCTTGCTTCATTAAGCCTTGCAAAGCCTTTTCACCGACATGCCCTAAGCGCATGTGCCACAGGCAGGAAGAATCATTTGTCTTTTCTTCAGAACTACTTGAGACAGCTGCTCTTCCCCGTAATCGTACTCCCATCTAGGAAATACAAGTTCGCCTTCCGAGTACCCTTCATCGCTACAAATGCACCTCGTACAACTTTCAAGACTCCATTTTCCAATGTTACCTTGTAACCATCAGAATCTAGAACACCTAAAGAAATAAGGTTTTTCTTTAGGTCAGGAATATACCTTACATTTGTAAGTCGTCTGATTGTACCATCGTGCATCTTTAGTCGTACTGTTCCGATCCCTTTTGTTTGACAGGCATTGTCGTTGCCCATAAGCACAACTCCTCCATCGAGCTCTTCAAAACTTGAAAACCAATGTCTGTTTGGACACATATGATAAGAACATCCAGAATCAAGGATCCACTTATCTGAGTAGGTTTTTGATGATGAAACTGAAAAGGCTGATTCTTCATCTTCATCTTCATCGGCCTTCTGTGCAACATTTGCATTTGACTTGTCCTTGTTTGGGCAATCTTTCTTCCAATGCCCTTTCTGGTGACAATAGGCACACTCATCCTTTGCAGGACGTCTTCTGGATGAATCTCCCCTAGACTTTGATTTGGATCGCCCCCTATTATTTGATCTGCCAGATTTTTTGTTGTTCGTCCTACCTCTGGCTGCCGTCAATGCTTCTGATATTGAGTCTCTGTGATCATGTTGATCCTTCTTCCGATACTCATTATTTACCAAAGCATTTGAAACATCTACGAACTTAACCTCATCTTTTCCATATAACAGGGTTGTGGTTAAATGCTCATAGCTCTCAAGTAATGAATTCAGCAACAACAAAGCTTTATCTTCATCGATAATTTCAACATCTAAATTTTGTAGATAGGCCAAAATTTTATTGAAATTATCTAAGTGCTCAATCATAGGGGTACCTTTCTTGTACTGGAAACGGAAAAGTTTCTTCTTCAAGTAGAGTCTGTTCTCAATACTTTTCGTCATGTACTTGTCCTCTAGTTTCTTCCAAAGAACTACAGCCACATTCTCTTTCATGACAAAGTACTTCTGATCTTTTCCAAAGCACAGTCGAATTGTGCCACAAGCTTGTCGGTTGACATAATTCCAATCTTCATTTGAATAATCTCCTGGCCTGGTCTCCAAGGCTATATTAGATCCTTCTCGAAATAATAGATCTAATACTTCACATTGCCACATGCCAAAGTTATTGGTGCCGTCGAATTTCTCCACCTCGAACTTTGCGTTGGACAACATAGTTCTTTGAGTAGAACAACTTGGTTTGACAGAAATTCTAAGGTCAGCTTGTTCACCTTCTTCGATCTCTCTTTTATCAGCCATAAGTACAAACAGATAACAGAAATTTTGCACTTACAACTTAAAACAGTGTTTTTTTTTCAAATTTTATACCTTATTTGAAAAAACGGAGTCCCATGATTGAATCCTAATGGTTCAATTAGCTAGGAATAGATCCAACTCAGCTGAAAACGGATGAAAAACGGACCAACTCGGTCCAAATATCACTAGTGACTGAGTTGACTCGGTCCAACTCGGTGAGTTGACTCAGT
Organism: Hippophae gyantsensis; assembly: GCA_030763125.1. Taxonomy (NCBI): domain Eukaryota; kingdom Viridiplantae; phylum Streptophyta; class Magnoliopsida; order Rosales; family Elaeagnaceae; genus Hippophae; species Hippophae gyantsensis. The sequence goes on along the minus strand of CM061031.1, from coordinate 28,439,327 downwards.
GCTGGCAGCAACACTCCGGCAGCTTCTGGCGGCGATTCTGACTTCCGATTTGAGCGATTCTTTCACCGTTGTGTTCGTCTCGTCGAGAGCTTCAATTTGATATATAATACTGCTATATTTGGCTCTGATACCAATTTGTTGTGAGCGGAAGCAATAAATAGCGGTGTATGAATATATCAAAGCGATAAAATGAACACACAGAATTTACGTGGTTCGGCAATTCGCCTAGGTCCACGGGAGGCAGCAGATATTATTTGAACTGAGTAGGAAATATACAGAATACAGATACAGATTTCCTCACTAATAATATCTCTCAAGTGTTTCCCCAAATTTATAGAAAACTCTCAAACTCACAAGTATTTTCTCTCTTTGAGTTTGCTTATGTTCTCTTTGATTTTTCTGATTTTTGCCTTGTTCTTCAATACATGAACTCTTCCCTATTTATAGATGAAGCAAGACTCCTTTTCCCTAAATTGTGTCATAATTTAAGCCTTATATTAGACCACTAATTTCCTTAAATTATGTCACTAATTTCCTTAAATCATGCCACAAATTAGGCCACTAATTTCCCTAAATTATGCCACTAATTTGTTACTTTTAGAGTCAATATTCAACATCAAATTGTTAAACTCGAGAGCACTAGTCATTATACTCTTGTGTTAAATACACAATATATTATATTTTCCGGCTGATTTCTTTCCAAGTTCTGGTTGGTTCCTTGATCTGCTTTCGTTCAGTAGCCAGAGTCATTCTCACTTGGGACTTGTAGTGGTCTTTCTGGATTCTCAATGGAATTTGCAATTTTGGGGTAGTTTCACGTACTGTTTTTATTTGACTATCCTCATTTTGATCTGACCTACCTTCTTAGCAGTTCTAACTATTCAATTTGAGCTGCTACTTCTTGGACTTTCTCAACAAGAATGATTTGAAGTGTTAATGATCTTCACTTGTGTGAGTCTGATCAGTCAAGCAGCATCAAATTTATTAATAGTAAACTTCTACATATGAAAGTTGTTGTTATGAAGGGGTGAATGCAGAAATTAATTTAAATTACATAAATTAATAATAAATAATTAAAGTAAAATAATAAACTATAAAAAAAAAATAATGCACAAAAAATCAATTAGTTTGAAAAGATTACTATAGACAACTTTATATTGAGAAACATCCATTAATAAATTAAATAAAAAGTAAAAATATTAATATCCAAAAGAAACTACCCAAAAAACCATAAAGCAAATGCATTCTAACCAATATTGCTATTACAAAAAAATCTTATTTTGTAATGGTTTTTTTTTTAATCGCAATTGTCCCTTATATAAGTATCCCAAAAGAGATGTTTTTTTAGACGATTAAGTAAAATAACAAGTGTAGACGATTTTAAATTTATCTATTGGATTTGAGGCAAATATTTTGGTACATTTATTACTTATGTTTTAGGTTTTAGACAAATATTATAATATGATTAATTTTTTTAATTTTTAATTTTATATGTGTAATGTATATAAAATATACATGTAAAGTATATAATATTATCAATATATTTAAGATAAACAGTTATAATATCATTATTAAATAATGTTAGGATATACGCGTGAGTCTCGTAGGTATGTTAATGCGTTACTTTTGTTTTTTCCAAACCTCCAACCTTAGATCTAATCTTTAAGTATTTCAAGTTTATAGAGGTTAGTACCAACTGAGAAGGGTATTTAGGCAAACCTAGATATTTATAAATTTGTAATCTATTCCTTTCATCCTTTTTCAATCTCGAACTTAAGATATTTAAAAAATATGTCCCAGGTTTGAGACTTGAAAAAGGAGAAAAGAATACGTTAACCTATCTCAGATTGGAGATAAAATCTACGGATTTTTAGAGTATGTGACCTACACGGATATTCTAACAAATAATATTAATTATATTTTAATAAAATATAAATATCTATTAAATTTATCACTCATATATAATTAATGATTAGATATAAAACTTCATATAATTTTTAATACATGTTTCCTTACAAATTAAAAAAGAACCGGAAGGGAAAAAAATCTTTTACTAATAGCAGTAATAGTTACTTTGGCACGTGTTTTTGCTAACCATCAAAGGTAACATATTTCTCTCTAGGGATGTTGAGTACTTGCTTGCTTGCCTTATCATTCTCTATAACCTGAACAAAAGCCCTTGCTGAATCCTGCAGTTGCTAGGTTCTTGGGTGGGAGGTTACATTATATTTTTTATTTATAGAAAATATATTATTTATTATCTTAATTTTAAAGAGATAATATTTAGTTTATTTAATTATAAAAATAATATCAAAAAGAGATATTTAATAATTTTAAATTTATTTTAAAAAATAAAAATTATCAAGGATATTCTAGTCATAGAACTCAGGTAAAAGATGGTATATCTTCGTTAGTTATGTTTGTAATTTTTTTAGTTTGATAGGATAAAAATAAATGATAAAAATACCCTCATTAATATATATTTAATTTTTTTTATCAATAAGTCTTTTTATGACACTTTTTTTTATAAGAAAAAAACTAATGAGTACATTTTTTATAAGAAAAAAATTAATGAGTATATTTTTTATAAATAAAATAACTAATAAACATATTTTTTTTATAAAATAATAGACCAATAAACATATTTTTAAAATTAAAAGATAAAATAATATTTTTATTATAAAAAATTACCCGTGTCAATTTTTCCTTAATTGATATTAACATGTATAAATATTCTCAAAGAGATGCTCAATAATATACAAGGACGTTCAAGTCCACAGCTTTAAATTCTTTGCTTTCGATATAAACTTGACATGCCATAAATTTATTTGTGATTACTAATGTTGGAAAAATGAAGTTTGTAAATTTTTTTTTAGTAAAGTCTTTTTCACATTGATTTTTCACGTTATTTAAAAGATGTATAAATAGTGAATAGTTGGTTATTGGGATTAAGTTCCAAAGGGTATCCACTTTTGTGAAAAAGGGAGAGGATCTAGGCAAATGTGATACCACGCGCGTTGTCACCGACTGACGGGCCGAGCCGAGCTGAATGGGTGAGGTGACATTTTATTTTTTGGAAAAATATTGAATGTGGTCGTTGTTTTCTTTTATCAGAATATGACCGTTAAATGACCATTACTCGTCTTTACTCACAAAAATGTTCGTTACTCGTCTTTACTTAGAAAATGGTCGTTACTTTTCATTACTCAGAATGGTTGTTACGCTCTCCATCTCCAGACATTATAGTTATTATCATAATGACTACACGGTTTCTGAAATCTATAAATAGAGGGCCTTAGCTCTCAGTTTCTACACAAAAATCTGTAAACTCATCTCACTAAGAAAAAAATTCTCTCTACAATTCTAAGTTATTTTTCAGTTTTCCGAGCAACAAATTTTTCAGGTGTAGCATTCCGGTCTTCATCAGTGTAATGAAGTTTTGAGATAAAGAAAAAGATTCTAGGCTGTTTTATCCTGAGGACGACGGGGTTGTGTTTGCTTGCACAAAATTGGGCAGAGCCGCGAAACGTCTTAAAGAGAGCGACCTAGTCCGCGACTCAACCCAAACAGTTCATTTCAAGTTATCGATAATATTGTTTCAACACTGTTTTAACAAACTTATATCAACATCTACAATGCCAACCTTTATGCCCAAGTAGCAATACTCATGTTCTAGCATCGCCAATGCTCTCAAACACATGTAACCACGATCAATAGTAAATAATTAATTAAAACACATTTGAAAGTATGTTTTAAATTCTAAGCGCATGGATCTGAAAGGAGAAAGTGTTTACTATATGTAAAAATCACATTTGAAAGTATAAGATGTGATCGGAAGAAAAGGATTTAAAATAAACTGAGAAGAGATAGATAATTAAGAAAGAGCTTTTAAAGAGATTTTTTATAAATATAATTCTTGTTTTTAAATTTGGGTGATAGATATGGATATTTATAGTTGAATAATTAGATTATACACAATTCTATTAATTATTTTAGAAATTACCTCTACGTCTTGAGACCAAGTAATTAACTTAGTCAGATAATTTTACTTGCTCACAAAATACTAATCTTATCTACACATTTTTACTTACCTGTCAAGTTCTTCTAAATATTTCTATTACATTATTCTAGAACTTTTAAGAAATAACTTAATAGTATTGAATATTCTAAAGTCTTGGAAAAAAAATAGTTTACTTTTCCAAGAATGCCTCCTTTAAATCAAATTTACTATTGACTCCAAAGCGTCCAATGTTGTTCTTAAACAATTATGCTCCCAATGGCTTGGTAAACATATCAATGAATTGATCATCACTTTTGGAATAATCCATTTGAACAAGCTCTCTTAGGAAATGAACTCTCATTCAAATATGTTTTGTTCTCATATGTAGGAAAAGCTTTTTGGCAACAAAGATTATTGATTTATTGTCATAAAATAAAGTCATTGGTCCTTTTTTCTTGTGTTTGATGCTTTCTAATATTCCTTTAAGCTATACAAGTTAACATGTTGCAGTAGATGCTACTATGTACTTTGCTTCAGTGATAGAAAGAGCCACTATTTTTAAATTCCAAGAAATTACACCACTTCTAATATTAAAGACATAGCCTGAAGTGATTTTACTATCATTTATGCTTCCTACAAAGTCACTATCAATGTATCCAAAAGAAATGATTAAAACATTAACTTGGTAGAAAATGGCATAGTTAATTGTTCCTTTTGTATATCTCAAAATTCATTTTGTAGCTTTCCAATGATTTAAATAAGATTTCTCCTTAAATTTGCTTACTAAATTGAGATTTTGTTTGACACAAAAATCTTAACTTACAAAAAGAAAAAAAAATTATTTGCTTATTGTTGGTTGTTTCTTGAGTTGAGATTTTGTTTGACACACAAATCTTAACTCACAAAACGAAAAAAAAACAAAAAAAATTAATGTTATAGATGCTTGCTTAATTTATTTTTCAATTTTCTCGTAAGTTGAGATTTTGTTTGACACACAAATCTTAACTTACAAAAAGAAAAAAAATTGAGAAGTCAAGCTGACGACTATAAATCAAGCGCTTCTTGGGAGACAACGCATGCGTTTTATTTCTTTTATTATTTATTTTCGCATTTATTAAATTTTATATTTTGTTTTGTTATTTTATTTCATTTCATTTTTTTTCTCATAGGTGCAAATTGGAGGAAATGAAGCGATTTTGGATTAACCATTCAAATTAAACCAGGAAGTTTCTTTAAACACATCTCATATGTTCTTTAACTTTAACACATTGAGGACAATGTGTATATTAAGTTTGGGGGTGGTAGATATATTGAACCTAATTGAAATACCTTCTCGATGTTCTTGCTTGTGAATTTTTTTTTGTTTGATTGATTGAAGATATTTTGCTATGAATGGTGATTTATTTTTGTTTCTTCGGTTTAAATGATGCATAGTTTTTTGAAAAATTTGAATATTGTCTAAGCGATGAATAATGTTTACGTATGTTTCATTTTTACAAGAATAAATATTCATGAGCACTAGTCTTGATTCTTGAGTTGCTATGATAGTTTATAGAAGGTTTGTGTGAGTATGGAATTTGATTGATTTTTATGGTGTCACAGTTCTTAGAATTTGTTTGATTTTCTCTCGAGGCGAAATTATAGATAACATTTAACTAAGAAAATAATTTAGACCATCTTTGGATCGTTTGAGCCTTTCTATCTACCTTCACATGCATTATCCATAATATACCCCCTTTGAGCTTCAAAGTTTATATATATATTTTTCTCATTTCAAAAGCCTACTCTAATATATATATATATATATATATATGTGCAGATATATCTATTTTTCTTTTGTCACTAACATGTGACAATTATTATTGAATATTTGAAGATATATTGAAAAGGAGAGGATACTAAAAAAAAGAGATTCTAAAAAAAAAGATTCTGAAAAAAAAGAAGAAGAAAAAAATATAATTATTGTATGTGATGTTAAATCCCAAAGTGAAAAATATTTATTTTCACGATAGAAGATCTCTTGTTTCAATTCTAAAATAATGTGTTTAGGAAAAATTGAGCTAAATATTATCCTTTACCCTACCTTTACCTAAGCCATACATTACAAGCTTAATAAAGTCTTATTGATTCTAGGTTGTGTTTTTCTACATTAGTGGAGAGATAAATGAAAAATAAACTTATGAGATTTGTGACTTCATTAAAATCTGTTTGATTGTATATTTGCATAAATTGATCCGGATTGCTTGTGATGAAATATGAAAAGACTTCATACACATACTATAATTCTTTGTGAAAATGTAATATATTTTTAAATTGATTTTAATACTTAGATAAAATTCTTTTATTTCTTTGAGTTATGTAATTTGGAAAGACCAAAAAGAAATATTTTGAAAATCACTATTTTAAATGCAGTTATCTTTGTTTTATTTCCTTCCTTTTGCTCGAGGACTAGCAAAAACTTAAGTTTGGGGATGTTGATAACTGTATTTTATATAATTATTTTCATCTATTTTATTAATTATAATTGCTATGTTCTTCATATTTTTAGTTAATTTTAGTTTAATAAATTAGTATTTACTGTTTTTTATATATTTTAAGAAAATTAAATAATTTGTATCGAAAACTTACTTAATTACAAATTTATGTCCAAAAATATAATTTCAAATAAAAGAGTGCTTAATTACAATTAATAAAAGTTGGAACCTAATAATAAATAAACAAAAACACAACCAGAAAATATGAAACTAATTAGATAACCAGAAGCTTAAAATAAATAAAAAAAAACAATAATTTAAGTGTTTTAACTTTTCAATGTAAAAAATCTATTCTATTAAAGAGGATATACCGAATAAAATTCACTAATAATCAAATGGAGATATAAACATTACAAAATATACCAATAAAACAAATACACCTAGAAATTTTTTTCATCTAATTTATTAGTAATATATATCAATATAAATTAATAAACTTGTTATTAAATCAAATATTACCATTAATTTATATATATACCACTCACTAGTTTATGCAACGATTGCATGAATTGTGCCGAGCAGTTGGCGTCGGTAGAGTAAGAAAGAAATTAACAGCGTCGTCAATAAGCCACTAGAGCAGATCTGTGCTGGACGAAGAAACTACTTTGGTGGTCAGAAAACGTTGTGTTCGTCGGACAGGAGGAGAGGTTCGAATGAGGGTGGAGGTCATGCGACTGGTGTTGGTTTGAGACGAAAATAGAAGCTCTGTCTCTCGCTGCCCTTTTTTTTTTCCTGTTTTCAATAGCCGGATAATTTTTTTCTTTTCAGCAAAAAACAATGGCGACAACGCATCTACTGAGAAGGAACAAATGATATCAAGAGGAAAGAATTTAATATTTGAATAGACTTAATATTGTTTTGAGTTTTGGCCAATATCTAACACTACTAAATTGATAGCTCTCACCCTTATGCTTTGTTTGCTAAATATTCTACGATCCTTCCAAAGTTACGTGATTTGTTCTTTTGGATGAACAATGCATTACCAGCAAAACCAAGCCTTTTTAGTACTTTCAAAATCAATGATCATTTCATTTTGTTATAATTAAGTCTACTGGTATCAATCTTTATTTCCAATAATGATTATTTTATTATTATTATTATTATTTTGGGCTTTATATGATGTATTATTTCCTAAGAAATTATTATATTTTTTTTATATCTATTTATTTGAAATAAGAGCTGTTTGAAAAAATGATATAAATCTATCTAACAAAGTATCATTCTTTTGACTAAAAATTTTAAAATGATTTTGTATGAGACATTGTACAGACTTAGGTATCATTCTTTTGACTAAAATTTTTGAAATGACTTTTTACTGGACATAAATGTGATAAGTTTGTTGGGTGATTTTAAATTTTTTTAAAGTAATATTAATACTTTGAAACTAAGAACTTAATTATAGGGATTATTATTTTTCCAAATGGGTAAGGACTCTTTCTTTTTTGTCTTTAGTGGTATAAAGGTCTTATATTAATGTATTTGTACTATTTTATTAATATACCAGTATTTTTATTAGGAAAAAACGACGTTAATGAGGAACTGTTAATTGTCTCAACAAATTCTTAAATGTGCAACATGAAGCTTATTAAATAAAGATCAGTTATATAACGTGGGTTTATATTATTAACGTACCAAACATTACCATAACACTCTTGATTTGATGGACATAAAACTCATTTTTCATTATATACACATCTATTTTCACTTTAATTATCTTTTAACGAGATATAAAAATTAACCAAAAAAAAATTAGGAGTAAGAAAATGATGGTGTTAGGATACATAAATGAGTATAAAATTATGAAAATATCTTTTCTTAGAGTACCCAACTTGTGGTAATAATTAAAAAAAAAAAATTCTTGACTGTTCAACACTAATTTTATTTTTTGAAATTTTTTTAAAATAAAATAATATTTTAAAATTTATTAAAAAATAATATCTAATAATATTAAAATAATTTAATATAATCTTAATTTAATTTTAACATATTCAATTTAATAATATAAAAAAATTTAATGATGAAAATATATAAATTAAATATAAAAGATATTATTTTATAATTATAGATTTTAAAAATATTTTTTAAAATAATTATCGACATTAATTTAATGAATTTATTAATTAATGATTAATATTTTTATTTATAATAATTTCTTATAACGTGTCGGTAATTAAATTTATTATTTTAATAAATAAATCACAAATATATTAATTAATTACTATGTTATAACATATTATTGGAAATAGAGTTTTTTTTATTACCCTCAAGAAACTGATGTGTCAAAGCCGCATTTAGTGCCATGGAAAAAGGATAGTATTTAATTACATCATCCGCCGGAAATTAGGGTCGTTTTCTCTAGACTTAATTTGTACAATGGAATAGTTTAAAAGATAGATGGTTATGTGATATAAATTTTATTTTGTATTAATATTATTTAAAAAAATTATATTAATTTTTTAATTTTTAAAATAATTATAATACATTATAAAATATAAAAATTATACGTTAAAAATTAAATAATATTAATATTTTTATAACTTAATAATATTGTTGCTGCAGGAACTCTAAACCATTATTGTTGTTAGAATTACTAACAGAAATATTATAAATATAATTAATTAACCACGGTTTACTTTGATACATTTTTATATATCCAATTGTATTATATAATATATCATAAATTATTGTTGGGCCTCATATATATATATATATATATATAATTTGTGCAAAGTTTTTTTTTGTTAAGTCACATTATGTAGCAAAGGTTGCATTAAGAGATATTAAGGTAGTGGCTGTGCCAAATCACTTTACAGGGACGAGAATTGATGAAAGCACAAGTGTTTAATTTGATTTCTCTTCTTGGGTTTAGTAGTTAATAGGAAAAATTATTTTTTATTTTTATAATATATAATGATATATTATTTTAGGTCAATAAATGTAATAGTAATATAATTGTTTTTTGAAAAAATAAATATTTGATATATTATAAAAAGATAAATATATAATTAATAAAAAATATGTTTTAAAAGTAATAAATAATTAGTATTTAAGGTAAGTGTATATATATATATTAAGAATGAGAACCAAAGACAATGGAAACCTCAAAGTGTTGCTGAAAATATGGTTAGGAGTCGTATATTGATTGCCATATGTACATGATCACGTCGCAGCCTACATTAAAATAATAATAATAATCTCCATGTTATATATATATATATATATATAATTTCATTTTAATTACAAAATAAATGGCGCAAATTCCAAAAGTTATATCATTAAAATCCTCTGTTACTTTCTGCATGGATTCACGGAGTCACCTTGAGTACAGCTTTTGGAATTTACTGTTAAATTCTTATATCATAGTCTGATTTTATTTGTCTTTTGGTACAGAAAATACTATGCTCGCTATTAGAGCAGTATTATAATTTTATTTAAAAATTTGAGTTTTATTTTAGAGGTATTATTATTATTTTAAAAAAATTAATTAGATATAATTTATCATTTAATTAAAAAAATTTCACATATATAATAGTATATGTGATATTTTCAAATAATAGATTCATTAAACAATATTTATAAATTATTTTGTGATAATCGATTAATAATTATTTAAAAATATTAATTAATTTTTTTAAATTATAATAAATTACCTTAAATTAATATTTTTTTAAACAAAAATAAGAACTCCTCCCCCTTCAACATTTCGGTCCTTACATTTTTACCCCACTTGTTCATTTTCTTGAGTGCTTCATATTTTTATTTTATCAAATAATATTTAGTATACTTAAAAACATTAGCTTAAAATGGAGAAAGAGAGTCTACTCTTATCATTAAAATCATTAGGAACTTGTTTGTGTAAAGAACTCTATTTTTTTATATTTAAAATTAATTTTTGTTGGAGTGATTTAAATTAATCAAACAATATATTTTAAAAAAATATTCTTTTAATACAATTATTATTCTCTATTTATTAATAAAAAATAGATATTAATTTAATATAAAATATTATTCGGTATTTGAATAATACTCCATAAGAACTCCACTTGGAATTAAAATTATTTTATTAAGACTTGTCTATTATAAAAAAATTGATTTGGTTATCGGAGTAAAAACAACACCATTTTGTTTTAATGTACCTTATTTTGTAGGATCAAAACCCCAATTAATGCCAAAAATAAGATGAATAGAAATCAACTTCAATATTTTTAAAGAAAATATAAACTCATTTATGAACAAATTCTCTTTTTTGTTTTCTAAGGTATGAAAATAGAAAACAAAAAACTGATAAGTAAAATTGTATTTCATATTCTCTTTTCTATTCAATACTAGCTAGTTTTTGCTTTTTATATTCTATTTAATTGGAATTTTAAACTCATATATTCTATTCTCACTAAGGAATAGATTCGCTGACAAAATCACAAGCTCTTACCTTGGTTTGTAGTGTCAAATCATATAGAATAACTTGATTTATTTATCTCGTTCCAAAAAAGACCAAACAAAGTTGAATAAAAAAGAAAAAGAAAATTACCAAAACAACGAAATCAAAATGCAAAATGAATAAATATTAATTGCAGATAACATGTATACATTTAATGTTATATTAACATAATTTAAATTATTATTATTTTATTAAACAATAATCATATTTAATATAAGATTGTGATATTATCTTAATTAAATTTATTATTACATTAATAACTATTTATTAGTATGACATTAAAAAAAAACAGTAGTGATGCACTCTGCCAAGTCCACCCTCTCCCATTAATTACGTTCATAAATATACAAGCTTTGGAATCAATAAAAAAAGCAAAACACATGCATCAAAACCAACCACAAGTTTCTGCAGATTCCTCCTTTGAGTGAGTTATAATCAATCTATCAAAGCACAATCTTCCCTTTCACTTTCTCCATCTGAGATCTCCAATTCTTGATTCACTTCTTTAACCAAACTCACACACTCATACTATCTGGAAAGAAAGAAAAAAAAAGTTGAACTCATTGAAAATCACCAACAATGTCAGTACTAGCCAAGACTGACTCAGAGGTAAGCAGCCTCTCTCAATCTTCGCCGGCACGTTCACCTCGACGAGCCGTCTACTATGTTCAGAGTCCATCTCGAGAGTCATCTCACGATGGTGAAAAGACCACAAACTCCTTTCACTCAAGTCCAGTTCTTAGTCCAATGGGATCACCACCTCATTCTCATTCCAACTCTTCACTTGGTCCTCATTCTCGTGAGTCCTCTTCCACACGTTTCTCTCGTTCTCGTAAGCACAGTAATAATGGGTCCCATCGTAAAGGTTGGAAACCTTGGAAAAGTCATGATGATGAATTTGGTGCTATTGAAGAAGAAGGCCTTCTTGATGATGAAAATGGCTCACATGGTTTTCCACGTCGTTGTTACTTTCCAGTTTTTGTTTTGGGCTTTTTTGCCCTTTTCTCTGTTTTTTCTTTGATTCTCTGGGGTGCAAGTAAACCTCAGAAACCTACTATCACTATGAAGGTAAGAACTAAGAACTAAGAAGTGATTTTTTTCTGCATTCTATTGACACTTTATTAGATAAATAAACTGAAATTGCTACTTTCTTTTCTTCTTTTTTAATAAATAGGTGTTTGATTTTATTTTATTTTTTAATTTTATTTCTTCCCAGAGCATTTTGTTTGATCAATTTGTGATCCAAGCTGGTGCTGATTTCTCAGGAGTGGCCACCAATTTAGTATCAATGAATTCGACCGTAAAGTTCACATTTCGGAACACTGCTACATTTTTTGGGGTCCATGTAACATCAACACCTCTAGATCTCTCCTATTCTCAACTCACTCTGGCCACTGGAACAGTATGAGAACTTCTTCTATCATATCAATTCTATGACAAATATAAATTTGGTAATTGTTTTAATTAAAAAAAATATTTATTTTTTTGGTTGTGCAGATGAAAACATTTTATGAATCGAGAAAGGCTCAGAGATCAGTGATAGTAATGTTGAAGGGAAGCAACGTTCCATTATATGGAGGAGGAGCAACTTTAAGTAGCTTAAATGGGGCACCTGTTCAACCAGTGCCACTCACACTAAAATTCATGGTTAGATCAAAAGCTCATGTTTTGGGTAAATTGGTGAAGACTAGATTCTATAAAAGGATTGAGTGCTCTGTGGTTATGGATCCTAAAAAGATGAGTGTGCCCATCAAGCTCAAGAACAAGTGCATTTACTAGTAATAGTTACAAAGAGAAAAATTATTGATTGGTTTCTTCTTAGGCATCATAAAATGTTATAAAGTTTTGTGTTGTATATGCATCCCAAGTCCCAACTATTTCCAAAACTTCTGAAATAAATCTACTTTTTCTCAAAAAGGGCAATAAGATTTTGATGCAACTACTTAATGATCCTTTATGGCTTAATTTCTTTTAGTTATATTTACATTTCGATCCGGATTTGTCTTTTAGTGAGTTTGTTACAGGTTGCTAGTAACTTTTGTCAGATTGTGGAACGTGGCCAATGCTTGCATATGGCTCAACATTCTCTGCGTGAGAAAGCAATTAAATTTTTTTTTTTTTTTGGATTTTCAATTTTGTACTTATTTCTTTAGCCTGTTGCTTTTGAAATAAGTTTTTTGATAATTGGTTCGAAGAAACCATTCTTTCTTTTTCTTTTTCGTTTGATTCTCTTCAAAATTGGAATCTGAGCAAATGGTCTTCCCTGTGACCTCGACGACTAATTTCGATGATTGCAGTTGTTTTAGCATTGATGAAACATTCATCAACAATCTCATTGGCACAAAACTCAATAAGCGCGACCAAAAAATTTACGATAAGCTTGACTCCGTCATAAATGGTCTGACAACATGTTGCTTCCATCACTACCGCAAGAATTAGTAAACCTACCAGTCAGAGACCAACTGACCAATAACCTCCCCGTGAGAATCAACAACCTTCCAAATCCAACCCCTCAAACTCGCATGGTCGATTTTTGGGCCAGCACATGAACCATGTTTTCCCTTGTAATCAGATCTGTTGGTTTGGTTCCTCAAGTTCGACGCTTAGAAGTATTTCTATCAAACTTATATGTACCAAAAGGAATAATAAATGATAATAAAATAAAATAACGATTATCAAACCAAGAACCAAGAATAATTATCAAATCAACAATTCAATAAAATAAAAAATACAATCCATTTTTTTTTTGTTGAAAAAGAACTAAAGTAAATTAAAAATTAGTTAATAAAATATGTAAAAAATAGGGTTTTTGTATTTATAAATAGAGCACCTAATATGTATTTTGTATTATCTAATTGAGAGAAAAACTTAGAGAAAAAAAGGTTTTAGTGAGAGAAAATTGAGAGTAATTTTCTTAGGTATAATTGGGTTGTAAGTTGTGAGTGTTGTAAACACTTTATATAATTTATCTTTTTTAGTAAAAAGATCTGTAGTAGGTCCAGAGACGTAGACAAAATTGACCAAACTTCGTTATCAAATTTGTGTGTTATTTTGTTAATTTTTGTTTTCTTATGAATCTAGTTTATAGATAATTTGCGTAATTTCTACCAATTTTTACAAGGTTACTAATACACGGTGGCTCGTAGGAATAGTCAAAACGATTTGGAGGAATTCGGATTTGAGTGGGAGCAATGACCGTAGATGAATGAAAGGTGAAACTTAAAAAATTTGATGGCAAAGATTTTGGGTTTTGGAAAATAGAGATAAAGGATTGTCTCTATCAAAGAAATCTGTATCAACCTCTCTCAGGAAAGAAACCAGAGGCTATGAAGGAAGAAGATTGGAATCTTCTAGATAGGCAAGCCATCAGAGTTATTCGATTGACACTATCCTAAAATGTTGCTTTCAATATAGCAAAGGAAAAGACCACAATGGATCTTATGGTAGCTTTTTCCAATATGTATGAGAAGTCATCGACCTCAAACAAAGTGCACCTGATGAGACGTTTGTTCAATTTGTGAATGACAGAAGACACATCGATAACTCAACATTTAAATGAACTTAACACAGTCACAACCCAATTGAATTCAGTTGAAATTGAATTCGATGAAGAAGTATGAGCATTGATACTTTTATCTTTTCTACCAGAAAGTTGGAACGCTACTGTCACGGCTGTGAGTAGCTCATTAGGAAGCAATAAGTTGAAATTTGATGATGTTCGTGATCTAGTTATCAATGAAGAAATTCGACATAGAGAACCGGGTGAATCGTCAACTTCTTCAGTTTTATATAAGTGTTAAGAGGAAGAAATTCAACCAGGGGGAATGGATGTGGCAAAACAAACTATCGAGGTAGATCAAATGATAGGAGGTCCAAATTCAGGAATCCCAATAATTCCCATAGCTCGAAGACTATCGAGTGTTGGAATTATGGGAGAATCAGGCACTACAAAAATCAATGTAAGAGTGCACCGAAGGACCAAGAAGCGAAGGCAGAGGAAAATGTTAGTTCCATCTTAGGAGGAGATGATGCATTGATATACTTTTTGGATAGCAAGGAAGAATATTGGGTGTTAAACTGTGGAGCATCATTCCATGCTACTTTGCAAAAAGAATTCTTTGAGAAATGTCCCCAGAAACCTTGGAAAGGTATATCTTGGTGATGATAAACTGTGTGCTATTATTGGCAAAGGTGTAGTGAAGATTAAGTTGAATGAGTCTGTTTAGGAGCTGAAGGATGTCAAGTATATTCCCCACCTTAGAATGAACTTAATCTCAATAAGGAAGTTGGTTAGTGAAGGCTACACTATGATCTTCTATGGAGATGATTGGAAGATTTCAAAGAGTGCAATGACGGTTGCTCGAGGCAAGAAATGTGGTACTCTTTACATGACAACAGAGGCATGTTGTTCGATCACAATCATAACAAGAAATGAAACACCAAATCTGTGGCACTAAAGACTAGGCCATATGAGTGAGAAGAGGATGAAGATTATGCACTCAAAGAGAAAACTTACAAGTCTACAATCACAAGTCTACAGTCAGCGGAGATAGACAGTGCAAAGATTGCATACTTGGAAACGAAAAGAGAGTCAGCTTTCAAACAAGTGGCAGAGCCCCAAAGAAGGAAAAGCTAGAGCTCATTCACTCTGATGTTTGGGGACCAATGATAATCTCATCCATTAGTGGGAAACACTACTTCATGACTTTCATCTATGATCACTCTCGGAAGGTATAGGTTTACTTTCTAAAGCATAAGTCTAAAGTGTTTGAGGCTTTCAGGAGATGGAAAGCTATGGTTGAAAATGAGATAAGTTTGAAGATCAAAAAGCTCAGAACTAATAATGGTGGTGAATATGAAGACACTAGATTCAAAAATTTATGCTATGAGCACGAGATCAGAATGGAAAGAACTGTGCCAAGCATGCCTCAACACAATGGTGTAGCTGAGTATATGAATCGAACGTTGACAGAAAGAGCCAAAATAATTTGTATATAGTCAGGTCTACCGAATAAATTATGGGAAAAATTAGTCACCACGGTAGCTTACTTGATCAATTGAGGCCCATCTATTCCATTGAAGCACAGAATAGTAGAAGAGATATGAGTTAAAAAGAGTTAAAACTATCACATCTAGAAGTTTTTGATTGTGTAACATTTATGCATATCAGTGATCAAGACAAGAATAAGCTTGATCCTAAATCCAAGAAATGCACCTTCATCAACTATGGTTAGAATGAGTTTGGCTAGTGCATTTATGATGACGAAAACAAGAAAGTGATATATAGTAGAGATGTGATTTTCAACGAAAGAGTGATGTATAAGGACATGCATGAAATAGACATCAACGACTCAGAGCAGAATGAGTTAGTATTTGTAGATGCAGATAATATGTCAGATAGTCTCGTAATGAAACAAATTGTAATATAAGTCCTCAACCAAAGGAACCCGTTAGATAAAGTAATACGTAGTAGTCTGACACACCATAGCCTCCTACTCCAACTCTTGTATTGAGAAGGTCTTCTCGACCTCATATGCCTAACAAGAGATACATAAACTATATGTTGTTGATTGATGAAGGAGAGCCTGAATGCTATGATGAAGCTTGTCAGACTCAAGATGCTAGCAAGTGAGAGCTTTCCATGAAAGAATAAATGAAATCTCTCATCTCCAACCAGACATAGGAACTAGCTGAGTTACCAATGGGAAAGAAGATACTTCATAAGAAATGGGTGTACTAGATGAAAGAGAAGCATGGTGGTTTTAAGAGATACAAAGTCCGACTAGTTGTCAAATGATTACATCAGAATAAAGGAGTTGACTACACTGACATTTTTTCTCCCATTGTGAAGCTCAATACTATTATATCAGCGTTAAGTATTATAGTCATTGAAGATCTTCATCTTGAATAGTTGGATGTAAAGACTGCATTCCTTCACGGAGACTTAGATAAGGAGATATACATGTACTAGCCCAACTCTTTCTTAGAAAGAGGGAAGAAAAACATGATGTGCAGACTTAAGAAGAGTTTGTATGGCCTAAAACAAGCCCCGAGATAATGGTACAAAAAGTTTGATAGCTTCATGCACAAGTAAGGTTTCCAGAAGTGCAACGCCAACCACTATTGCTACTTCAAGAGATATAAGTCTAGTTATATCATTTTACTACTTTATGTTGATGATATGTTAGTAGCAAAAGCAGATATGGATGATATCAAAAGGTTGAAGCAACAATTGTCAAAGGAGTTTGACATGAAAGACTTGGTCCAGTAAATAAGATTCTTGGAATGCAAATCACAAGAGATAAGAAAAAAGGATCCTTACAGTTATCTTAGGCAGAGTACATCAACCATGTTTTGCAGAGATTCAACATGGATGATGCCAAACCAGTTAGCACACTCTTGGCTAATCATTTTTGCCTATCTAAGGATCAATCCCATCAGACGAGGGAAGAGAGGGAATTCATGGCTAAGGTTCCTTATGCCTCAGCCATTGGAAGTTTGATGTACACAATAGTATATACGAGACCAGACATTGGCCATGCCGTAGGAGTTGTTAGCAAGTTTATGTCAAATTCTGGGAAAGCTCATTGGGAAGCAGCCATGTGGATTTTGAGGTATCTATGAGGCACCGTAGAAAACTGTTTATACTTTGGTAAAAGAGAGTTAAAAGTACAAGGCTACATAGATGTAGACTTTGGAGGTGAAGTTGATCACCGAAGAAGCACCACTGGTTATATATTTATTATTGGAACTACAACTATTAGTTGGATGCCATAAATACAGAAAATTGTCACTTTATCAACTACAGAGGCTGAGTATGTAGCAGTGACTGAAGCTAGTAAAGAGATTATATGGCTTCAAGATTTGTTAACTGAGTTGGGATTCAAACAGGAGAAGAATGTTCTGCATAATGATAATCAAAGTGCAGTACACTTGGCAAAGAATTCAATATTTCATTCTAGAACCAAGCTTATTGGGCTTCGTTATCACTTCATCAGATCTCTATTAGAAGATGATGTGTTAATACTAAAGAAGATTCAAGTAAGCAAAAATCCAACAGATATGTTGAGTAAAGGCGGTGGCTATTAACAACTAAAGTTGTGTTCAACTTCAGTTTGTCTGTTAGAGTAACAAGAATAGAAAAGTTGCTGCATTGATCAAGGTGTGAAGACAAATTAAAGTAAGTCTTCAAGTGGGAGATTGTTGGTCAAACTTACATGCACCAAACAGTGCAATAAATGATAATAAAACAAAAGAGTGGTTGTCAAGCCAACAACCCAAGGAAATTGAATGAACGGTGTATCCTTTTGTTGAAAAATGAGAAAAGTTAATTAAGAATTAGTTGGAAAAACATGTAGAATAGGGGCTTCTGCATCTATAAATAGAGCACCCCAATAGGTAATTTGAATTATCTAATTGAGAGAAAAACTTAGAGAAAAAAGGCTTTAGTGAGAGAAAATTGAGAGCAATTTTCTTGGATGTAATTGGGTTGTGAGTGTTATAAACGTTTTGTATAATTTCTCCTTTTTAGTAAAAAGATCTACAACAGGTCCGGACACGTAGACAAAATTGGTTGAACTCTGCTATCAAATTTTTGTGTTATTTTACCTATTTTTATTTTTGCATAAATCTAACTTATTGAGAATTTGCATAATTTTTCAATAACAATAACCTTGAGCGCAACACTATCATGCTAACAATGATTTTAAAATTAAAGATGGCATTCCCAATTTCCATGGCCATTTTGATCTATATGATACCTTGAATGGGAACAATCTGTTGAAAGTTTTTTTGACTGTATGGATGTCCCTGATGATAAGAAAGTTAAAGTTGTTGCTTATAAATTGAAAGAGGGAGCTTTAGTTTGGTGGGACCGAGTCCAATCCAATAGGCATCTGTTAGTGTTGGAACAAATATGTGAAAAACTATGTAAGAATAATATTACTGATAACCTGAAATTAACTGCTTGGGTTGAGTCGCGGACTAGGTCGCTCTCTTTAAGACGTTTCGTGGCTCTGCCCAAACTTGTGCAAGCAAACACAGCCTCGTCGTCCCCAAAATCTTTTTTCTGTCTCGGATCTTCAATGCACTGATGAAGTCCAGAATACTACACCTCTTAAATATTTATGTTGCTCGGAAATTTGAGAAAATAATTCTGAATTTTCTTTGCTTTGATTTTGCTATGAAAAACCGTATTACTGTTTTTGAGTTGTTAATTTTTTTTCTAAACTGAGGGCTATTGCCCCTATTTATAGTTGAAAAAATATGTGTAACGGTCATATAATTATGAAAATAATGGTCATAAAAGTAACGGTTGCATAATTATGAAAATAATGGTCATAAAAGTAACGGTCGCATAATTATGAAAATAACGGTCATAAAAGTAACAGTTACATAATTATGAAAATAACGGTCATAAAAGTAACAACCACATAATTATGAAAATAACAGTCATAAAAATAATGGCCATATAATTATGAAAATGACAGTTACATAATTTATGAAATAACGGTCATAAAATAATAATAAATTTTTTTTTATTTAAATTCATTTCCAACAATCCCCCACTTGAATTTTAAATAAAAATAGCTTTCATCGAGCAACCGATCAATTAAAGTATAAGATTGTTGATAAGCAAAAGGTGTCTATCAACTTGAACCTTTGCATAGTGTTGATGCTTTAGAATATACTGGAGTAACTCGTAGTTTTGAAATTTATCTCTAACAACATTACACACACAACCTTTCCAAGTTGTAGTTCGAAAAGCCCGTGCTTTATGGCCATGCACGTGTATCCTAGTATAGTGAATGCTCTAGTAAATTTTGCCCAAAATTTCCATAGGAAGCAACCACACTTCCATATTCACATAGGTGAGTCTATCAAGAGTAATCATGTAGCTACGTACTGCACTCCATATAGAGTATAGAACTCATTAAGAGTTTAATAATTAACTCATCCTTTCTGTCGCTTCAGGACTTCATACTTCTAACAATATAAATGGGACTTAATAATAGCATTATTCATCTCATATCACTTCATGACTTGTTATTACCCATTGAACTTATTTCTTAGGATCTCCAGTCTATAAGTTGGGTTACCATCATGAGTGACTCTTCATTCTAAGGGCATCAGTCACATTCCTTTCGAGGTTTTTGAAAACCTTTTCTCTTGTTAATCCTTTCGTTAAAGAATTAGCCAAATTTTCATCAGTACATATATGATCCATTCTTACAGCTCCTATAGAGAGAAATTCTCTAACAGTATTGTGTATCTATCGTCTCTTGTCGTTATAATAACGGTTCTAAATCTTTGCAATAGCCGCGGTACTATCGCTATGGATCAAGATAGTTGGTATCGGTCTTTCCCATAAAGGGATCTCAGCTAACAGACTTCTTAGCCAGCCTGCTTCTTCACTAACAGTGGCTAGTGCTATCATTTCAGACTTCATTGTAGATTGAGCCAATAATGTCTGTTTCTTAAACTTCCAAGAAACAGCTCCATCAGCTATGTTAAATATACAGCCACTAGTTGCTTTGGAGTCTCCTAATAAAGTTTTCCAATCTACATCACTATATCCTTCTAGAATAGCGGGAAAATTTTTATAATGTAATCCAAGGTACATAGTTCTCTTAAGGTATCTCATAATCCTTTCAATAGCATTCCAATGCTCTACACTAGGTCTACTGGTAAACCTATATAGTAGTCCCACAATATAAACTATGTTTGGTCTAGTGCAATCAGTAGCATAACGTAAGCTACCAATGATGCTCACATACTCAGTTTGTCTAACATCGTCTCTGGTGTTCTTGAACAACTTTACACTAGGATCATAAGGAGTACATGTAGGTTTGCAGTTAAAGTAATTATATTTCTTTAAGATCTTCTCAATGTAGTGAGATTGATCTAGAGGAAATTTCCTTTTCAGACCTAGTTATCTTTATACCAAGGATTACACTCGCTTCTCTGGAATCTTTCATATCAAAATTAGCACTTAACAAAGTTTTCACATTGTTCACAACATGAATATATGATCCAAAAATAAGCATGTCATCTATATATAAACATATAATAGTGGAAATTTTATCTTCTAATTTATAATAAATGCATTTATCACTTTCATTTATTTTGAATTCATGTGAGATAACTAGATTATCAAATTTTTCATGACATTGCTTAGGTGCTTGTTTTAGACCATAAAGAGATTTATCTAGTTTACAAACTTTATTTTCTTGACCTAGGATAACAAAACCTTCAGGTTGATCCATATAAATTTATTCTTCTAAATCATCATTTAAGAAAGCAGTTTTAACATCCATTTGATGTACTACTAAATCATGGATAACAGTAAGAGAAAAAAGTACACGTATGGAAGTTATTCATGTGACTGGTGAAAAGGTATCAAAGAAATCTACATTTTCCCTTTACCAATACCCTTTAACTACAAGACGAGCTTTGTAATTTTCAATAGTACCATCGAGTTTTAATTTCTTTTTTAGTAAGCATTTACATCCAATGGTTTTGCAATCAGGAGGTAAGTCAACTAAATGCCAAGTCTTATTATACTCAAGTGAGTCAATTTCATCATTTATGGCTTCTTCTCATAAGTTGGCATCTAAAGAAGATAATGCTTCTTTAAGAGTTTGGGGATCTTCCTCTAAGGTATAAGCATAAAAATCAGATCCAAAATCCTTAAGGGTTCGAGCTCGTTTACTTCTTTTAATTTTAGTGTTTAATTCTTCATTTTGTTCACTAGTTCTAGTTATGGGTAAACTACTAGAAGACGAGCCCCCACTATTTTTAAATTTAAAGGGAAACCTATGTTCATAGAAGTTAGCATCATTTGATTCTATAACTACATGATCATTTAAGTCATAGAATTTATAAGCTTTATTATTCACAATATATCCTATGAATACACACTCATATGCTCTACTAGCAAGTTTATTTCTTTTAGGATCAGGGATCCTAACATAGGCTAAACAACCCCAAGTTTTAAAATAAGTTAAATTAGGTTTCTTATTTTTCAAAATTTCAGATGGTGAAATTTTACTAGTATATTTAGGCACTATATTTAGCACATAGCAAATAGTTCATAAAATTTCCTCCCACCAATGGGAATCAACACCAGAGTTTAATAAAATTGCAATAACTGATTCATCAAAAGTTCCAATTTTTTGTTCAGCTTTATCATTCATTTCAGGAGAATCAGATGTAGTTTTTTCATATATGATTCCATGATTTAAAAAAAAAACATTGAAAATATTGGAATATGCCTTTATCACTTAGAAATCTTTTTATTTTCTTATTAAGTTGATTTTCAATTTAAGTCATAATTATTTTAAACATGTCAAATGCTTCATTTTTATTTTTCATTAGATATATATAAGTATAATATGAATAGTCATCAATAGAAGTTATAAAATAACGTTTTCCATTTCTTGTTAAATTTCTATCAAGTTCGCATATGTCAGAGTGTATTAAGTCTAAAGGTTCAGATTTTTTAACTATTGATTTATGTGAAATTTTGGTTATTTTAGCTTGACTACAAAAGTCACATTTTTCAAATCATTTAAAGATAGTTTAGGAATTAGTCCTAAGCTACTCATGTTCTTGATTATGCATTTATTAACATGATAAAAGTCTAGCATGCTAAATATTAAAAGAACTCAACATTCAATTTAAACATGCCATTAGTGGCGTACCCTTTCCCAACAAAAAATATTATTTTTAGTTATTATATATAAATAAGTCCTTATAGTTTGAGTAAACCCAGCTTTGTAAATAAGATATCCCGAAACTAAGTTCTTTCTATCTCTGGAGTATGCAAGACATCTTTTAAGATGATAGTCTTTCCAGAGGTAAACTTCAATTCCACCTTACTAGTTCTAACAACTTTAGTAGAGTAGGAGTCGCCCATCAACACTTTCTTATCCTCATACTCAAAGTAGGACTTGAATATATCTCGACCATAGTAAACATGGCTAGAAGCACCAGTGTCCACCCACCACCCCTCAGATCCACCAACAAAATTGATTTTAGATATCATATCAATAAGTTGATCTTCGGTAAGGTTCGCCTGCGGGGCAAGACGATTCCTGTTCCGGTAGTTCCTGGCCAAGTGGCCAGGTCTATTACAACTATAACACATGAATGTGTTATTCCTTAAAGGGGTTAAGGCCCATTCTGGGGAGGATAGTTTTTGTTTCTATTTTGATGGTTACGGTTTTGGTTATTATTGTGATTCTGAGTTTTCATATTTTTACCTTTAGGTTTCAGAATTTCAGATGAGGGTTTCTTATTGGTACTGTTGTTTAAGACAACGAAAACTTCATCTCTTTGGTCTTATTTTCGCGCTTCTTCTTCTATTCTTAAACAGGTTATAAGACTTTCTAAAGAAAATTCCTTAGTTTTATGTCTAAGTGTATTCTTAAAATATTTCTAAGCATGGGGTAATTTATCTATAATAACAGCTACTTGAAATTGTTCATCTAAAGTCATACCTTCAGAAGTTATTTCGTGCGTTATATTCTGCAGTTCGTGTGATTGGGCTTCCATAGATTTGCCATCAATCATTTGATACTTCATGTATCTACTGACATCATACTTCTTAGTTCCAACTTCCTCAGTATCGTACTTATTTTGAAGTGCTTCCCAAATTTCCTTAGCAGATGATATCAGAGTTATAATAATCATACAGGTCATCAGCTAATCCATTAAGAATAATTTTTTTTTGCATAGAAAATGGTTTTCTATCCAGGTGTTTAAATCCTTTATTGTAGCTTCAGTATGAGAATTAGACAGTGTTGGTTTTTCAATAATAAGAGCAAAAGCGACATTTTACATTGTTAAGAAAAATAACATTTTTTTACTCCATTTTTTAAAGTGTAGTTCTTCAAAAGAAATGGTTTGTTGAGATCAACAGTTAACATTTCAGTAGACATGGAAGATAGAATACGTCTTAAAATTGTTAGTGTTGGAACAAATATGTGAAAAACTATGTAAGAACAATATTACCGATAACCTGAAATGAACTGCTTGGGTTGAGTCGCGGACTAGATCGCTCTCTTTAAGACGTTTTGCGGCTTTGCCCAAACTTGTGCAAGCAAACACAGCCTCATCGTCCCCATGATAACACAGCATCGTCGTCCCCTAAATAAAACAACCTAGAATCTATTTCTGTTTCGGATCTTCATTGCAGTGATGAAGTCTGGAATACTACACCTCTTAAATATTTATGTTGCTTGGAAATCTGAGAAAATAATTCTGAATTTTCTTTGCTTTGATTTTGCTATGAAAAAACGTATAACTGTTTTGAGTTATTAAGTTGTTTTCTAAACTGAGGGCTATTGGCCCTATTTATAGTTGAAAAAATATGTGTAACGGTCATATAATTATGAAAATAACGGTAAAAAATAACGGTCGCATAATTATGAAAATAACAGTTAGTTAGTTATTTATTTAACTCATAATTTTTGACCATTAATGAAGGATATGTTAAGGGAGACTTTCTTGCCTCAAGATTGGAAGCAGATTCTCTACCACCAATACCATAACTGTGGGCAAGGTAATAGAATAGTGCCTGAATATTTTGCTGAATTCCTTAAACTTAGTTCATGTAATCTCCGGGAATCTGATGCACAATTGACTATGACTTTATCTCTGGCTTGAAGGATGTGATCCATGAAAAACTCGCCCTATATTGAATCTTAATGAAGCAATCTCCCTTGCTACTCGAGCTGAAGCTCAATTCACTAGACAAAGGCCTGCTTACTCCATAAAATCCTCTATTAAAAAGCCCCATGATTCATCTCCACTAATCTCTTCCCAAACAGCATTCTTTCACAGAGCACCAAACCCTATCCTTATGCCAACCACAACCTCCTATATGTTACAAATGCAGACAACCTGAACATAGGTTCAATGATTTCCCTCAAAGGTGTATGGTCAATTTTGTTGAAGGGGAAGATTATTTTACTGAATTTGAAGAAAAGGAAGAACCTTATAGGAAAGTTATTTTCTCAACTGGTAATGAAGGTGATCATGTCAATCTCATTGTTGAAGGGTCATGCTCATTGCCAAAGAAGACTTGGAGGCATTGCATTTTTAAAACTCATTGTACAATCAATAAACGTGCTTGTGATATCATTATAGGCAGAGGCAACAGTGAAAATATTGTTTCCAAAACTTTGGTTAAAGCGCTAGGATTGAAAGCGAAACATCGTCCAAACCCTTACAAAATTATAGTTGGTTTAGGAAGGGTAATGAATCTCATATTAAAGAACTTTGCAATGTTCCATTATCTATTGGCAATTTGGCAGGCATTATCAAGATGTCATTCCTTGTGACATTTTGAACATGGATGCTTTCCATATCTTGGATGTCCTTGACAATATGGTATGAATGCCTTCCACAAGGGTAAACTTAATACGTATGAGTTTGTTTGGAAAGGAAAAAAAGTTGTTTTGATGCCTTCTACAAACAAGTTAGTTACTTCATCATCTTCCCTGCAATCACTGCCAAAGGTTCTCTTTAGTAATTCCACCTCTAGCATTTGTGAAGAAATTGATGATTATCAAGGTCCTTTGTTTCTCCCCATCAAATTATCAAAGAAACCAACTTTGAGAGCACCAATATTCCTTCGGCCATTCAAACATTGATAGACGAATTGTCAAATTTGGCTCCAGTTAAACTACCTGCGGAGTTGCCTCAAACGAGAGATATTCAACACCAATTTGATTGTTCATGGTGCCATCCTTCCAAATTTACCTCATTATTGCATGAGCTATCAAGGACACAATATGATGCAATAGTTGATGATCTATTGCCAAAGAAATTAATCAAAGAAAGTATCAGCCCATGCTTTGTATCTGCTTCTTTGGTACCAAAGAATAATGGTTCATGGCGTATGTGTGTGGATAGCAGGGTAATAATAAAATCATAGTTAAGTATAGGTTTCCTATTCCTAAATTGTAAGAAATGTTTGATAAACTTGTTGGATCAATTGTATTCTTGATATTAGATTTGTGTAATAGATGCTATCAAATTAGAATCGGCCTTAAGAATGAATGGAAGACAACTTCCAATATAAGGGAAGGATATGATTTGATTTATGCAACGCTGTACATTCATGAGACTTATGAATCATGTACTTAAGGTTTATTTTGGCGATATCTTGATTTACAACAAATCTACTCATTAGAATATTTAACATTTGAAAATGGTGTTTGAAACCCTTAGAGCCAATAAAATGTTTTTGAATCTCAATAAATGAGTTTCTTTTAGAGAGAATACTATTTTTAGGCTTCATAATTAGTGACAACGATGTTGAAGTTGATGAAAAGAAGGCTACTGTAATTAAAGATTCGGCAACTCCAACTGGAATCACTGCTGCCAGAAGTTTCCATGGAATTGCTACCTTCTATCCGCATTTTGTTAAAAACTTCAGCACAATTGCTACTCCGTTGACTGACTTCTTGAAGAAAGGCAATTTCATTGGGGCCCAGAACAACAAGCAATTTTCCAAGAGATAAAAAACAAACTATGTGCAACACCAGTATTGGATCTTCTCGACTTTTCTAAGGCATTTGAGATTGAAACTAGTGTCTCTATGCATAGAATTTGCGTTGTCTTGATGCAGGATGGTCATCTTTTTGAATTTTAATGTGAAAAGGTCAATAAAGCCCGCCAAAAGTGAAGGACTTATGATCAGGAGTTATATGTTGTTATTAGAGGTCTACAACATTGGGTACATTATTTAATTTCCAATAGCTTTATCTTATACATTGACCATCATGGCCTGCAATTCCTCAAATCTAAGAAGTCCATGAGTAGGCTTCATGCCCGCTAGCTATTATTTCTCGATTGATTTACTTTTGTTTTTAAACATAGAGCAAGAAAAGATAATACATTGGTTGATGCATTGAGTAGACGTCATCACCTGTTTGTCGTCCTTAAAACTGAGATCACAAGCTTTGATTTCCTACCTTAGTTATATCCAGTAGAGGAAGACTTTGGTCATATATGGGCGAAAGGTATTAACCATGACAGAGTACTTGGAACGTTCTATATTCAAGATGGTTATTTATTTCATGATAATCAACTTTGTATTCCAAGGAATTCTATGAGGGAATTGCTTATTAAAGAATTGCATTGTGGAGGTATGGCAGCTCATTTGGGGCGTGATAAAACTTTAATACTTGTTTCTAACAGGTATTTTTGGCCTCATCTAAGGATAGATGTTCAGAGACTTGTCAGCTTGCAAAGGGTGCTTCCCAGAATACACATCTTTACTTTCCTCTTCTAATTCCCGAGAATATTTGGGAAGATCTCTCAATGGACTTTATTGTGGGTTTATCAAAAACACAAAGGCACATTGATTCCATCTTGGTTGCGGCGGATCGCTTCTCAAAGATGGTCCATATTGTTCCTTGTAAGAGAACCGCTGATGCAAGTAACATCACCCATCTCTTCTTTTAAAGAAATTATTTGTTTGCATGGCATTCCAATAACCATTACTAATGATAAGGATGTTAAATTTGTGATTCATTTTTGGAAAGAAATTTGGAAAATGTATGATACTTCATTGCAATTTAGTAACTCTTATCACCCCAAAGAAATCGTCCAAAACAATGGGATTTGGTCTTGCTACAATCAGAATTGGCTTTCAATAGTTCCTTTTAACATGTCTTCCGGCCATTCTCCATTTTCCATTGTATATAAAAACTTGCTAAACTACCAATTTTTTTGATCTTCCTTTAACAAAAAATAATGTTAGAAGTTGTTGAGAAATTAATTCTCCCAAAAACTTAAACTATTAAGAGAAGTTTAAACATTGTTTTTATATATTTATTATTTCCCTACATGTTAAAAATCAATAAAAACTCAATAAATGGAGTGGTTGAAGAAAGTTTTTAAGAGAAAATCTACAAAGATGTAGAAAAGAGAAGTGTGTAGAATGTGATAATATTTGTGTGACTAGAATTATTTCTTAGTTTTATCTTTGTGTAATGTAGAATACATGATGAGTACTATAAATAACCTACCTTGCATGTAGTTTAATCATCCCATAAAAAACAAATAAGTCTTTGTATTCTTAGTTTGTGTATGAGTTGAGAATTTTCTCTTTAAGTGAGTATTTCTCTTCAATTTGTGAGTTATCTTTTAAATGTTTTATAATGCCTTTTTGTAGGTAAAATACAAGTAGTTTCTTAATTAAGCTTGTTCGGTATAGTCGAAGTCTTATTGACACGATGGTTGACCTTCAAGTAGTTGGAGAAATCAAGAAGCTCAACAACAAAAACTATAACACATGGGCAACATATATGGAGTCTTACCTACAAGGTCAAGACCTATGAGAAGTTGTTAGTAGTGACAAAGTTACATAACCACCAGTGAAAGATGCAAACAGCATCTTACGAAAGTGAAAATTTAAAACAGGTAAAATGATGTTTGCTTTAAAGACCACATTTGAAGAAGAAATGTTAGAGCACATTTAGGATGTCAACACACCAAAGGAGGAATGAGACACTCTTGTTACACTTTTTTCAAAGAAGAATGATACAAGCTACAACTTCTCAAGAACGAGTTGCTATTGATGGCGCAATGCGACATGTGATTTCCCAATACTTTCACAAAGTGAAGTCATTATGCTACGAAATTTCAGAGTTAGATCTGAAAGTTCATATTAGGGAAACCAAGATAAAGAGAATAATTATACATGGTTTGAAATCTAAATATCGAAGATTTGTTATCGCTATACAAGAATGGATGACACAACCATCTCTTGTTGAGTTTGAGAATTTGTTGACTGGTCAAGAAACTATGGCTAAGCAAATAGGAGTAGTCTCACTGAAGGGTGAGGAAGAAGTGCTCTACACTAGAAAAAATAGAGGCACTTTCAAGCGATGCAATGATAATGGATCTAACAAGGATGGCGACAAATGAAAAATTCCTCAAGGAAAATGAGGCTTTCGTCCAATGGGAGCTTGGAAGAATCGCGGTAACAATAGACAATTTGATGGTGAGTGTTACAATTGTGGGAAGATAGGTCACATGGAAAAAGATTTTTGGAGTAGGAAAAAGCCTATTTAAAGTAATACAACTACTTCTAGTTCTAAGGAGAATAGAAAAGAAGGTTGGGATGCCGAAACATTATTCACTACAGAGGAAGAAGAATTAGCTCTCACGGTAACAACATCAAAACTTGTACATGAAATTGTGGAAAGCAATGGCAATGTGAAAACCATAGAGAACAGTAGTGGCACGAAAACCAAGGAGAATTCACAGTTAACCCAAAAGATTTACGATGTGCTGATAATAAGTGGTGTTGTTGCTCCTCCAAACTTGTTTACAAAAAAATATGTAGAACAAGTAAATCGAATGACATCTGAGGCCAAGTGCCCAAGAGAACATAAGGAACAAAACAGTGAAGCATGTGGGAAACAAGAAATTATGAGTGAAGATAACATTAGTACTACACGATATCTACCTCCTCTAATTCCCAAAAAGGTGCACTTTAAAGCATGTCTTCTTTGTCAACCAGATCATTTAAACTCTGTAGAAGGTCTTAGGTTTACCCTTCACTTGATGGTCAATATATGACAAGATAGGTTTCCTTAGCACAAAAAGAAGAAAATTCAGTGAAATATGCAAGAAACGTCCCAATTGTTACTGCAACAACAACGGTAGCAGTTGTAATTGCATCTTCTATGGTGGTTGTTGCTACAAAGTCAAATAGTGATTCAAATTTTGAACTCCTAGTAGCAACTACTGCTACTACAACAACTACAATAGTGGTTGCAACAACTACAGCTATCAGTAAGCAGTATGAGCAAGGCACACAAAGTGATGGAGACACAGATGGTGCGATGTGTGAACCATAGGGTAGTGGTAACCATGAACAATGAACCTCTTTTGCAAAGTCTGATGGTGACAAAAAATTAGATAGATCGACAGGGAGATCAAGTTATGATAGCACAATATCTAATGTTGCAATGGAAGATGTTACTAATTATGAGATTATATGATAGGAAGACGATGAGATCCAATCGCATCCTTCACCGAAGAGTATATCTTCAAAGCCATCTCAAAGGTTGAACGGTTTGATAATGGTGATGATGGCATTCATGGCACCTTTAAAACAAAAAAATGAGTTAGAATAACCTAACCCTAGCCTTGTCGATCCTGCAACAAAAATAGATGAGGAATGGTAGTGGAGGAGGTGAAAGAGAGGATTATTGGAGTGAAGGTGCTACGACGATATTGATCGATTCTTGTGGTGAAAGATATGTGGAACTGAGTAGAGAGAATTTCAATTAAAAGCATTGGAAAGAGGTTATTGATATTGTGAATAGTAAAGAGGACTATTCAAAGAATCCTAAGAGTAATATTCAATATAAGAATCAAATTGATATTGTGAAGAAGAAGTATAAGAGTGAGAAGGCTAAAATAGCTACAAGTGGAGGACCTAGCAAGTGGCATTTCTTTGAATTACTTGATGAGTTAATCGATCCTACAGTAAAGATAGCTACAATAATTTTAGCCTTCTCATTCTTATACTTCTTCACAATATCAATTCAATTCTTACATTGAATATCAGTTTTTGGATTCTTTGAATAGTCTTATCTACTATTCATAATATCAGCAACCTCTTTCCAATGGTTTTGCTTGAGATTCCTTCTACTCAATTTCACATACCTTTCACCCCAAGCATCGATCAACAATATCGTAGTACCTTCATTCCAACAATCCTCTCTTCCACCTCTTCCATTACTATTCCTCGTTTGTTGTTGTTAGGTTATTCTGACTTGTTTGTTGTTTTGAAGGTGCCATTGATGCCACTATCACTATTATCAGACCATTCGACCTCGAAAATGACTTTGGAAATCTACTCTCCAACAAAGGATGCAATTGGATCTCATTGTCTTCCTCTCACGGAATCTCATAATCAATAACATCCTCCATTGCAACATCAGATCTTGTGCTACCATAACTTGATCTCCTTGTCGATCTATCTAATTTTTTATTACCATCAGACTTTATAAAAGAGGTGCCTTGTTCATAGTGGGAATCACTGTTACCCAGGTCTGTCCACCGGTCAGATGGAACACGAAGCCCTTCTCCAAAGGTTTTTATGTTTGATTTTTTTGTCCAATGGTTCATCATGCGATTTTCACCAAGCTCTTTATCTCCATCTCTCCAATGATCTTTGGGCAAAGCGGAATCGGTATCTCTTTCCTCATCACGCCATCGATCATGACTACCAATTTATATATCCAATAAGAATGGCCTGAACACATTCTTTTTTCAAGATATCATTAACCTTCTCACTATTTCCTGATAACTTCGTGATGTCGGAGTGATTTCCAAATGAAGGATTTGAGCTAGGAAGGTTTCCCACAGTTGTCTTTGGTGGCTTAATATCTCCTGGCTTTGGATGAAGCCATTGTGGTGAAAATGGAATAGGATTGTCAGATCCTAGAGCATCTGTCTCTTCCTACTAATTGTTGGTTGAACCACTGGACATTGTCTTTTTATCCCATTCAACATGTAGATCATAATATGTTTTTTTCTCAAGAGTAGTGTTGCCAGCATTTTTCACAGTTGTAACTGTTAAAGCTAATTCTTCTTTCTCTAAAGCGAATAATGCTTCAGCATCCCAACCATCTTTGTTATGCTCCTTAAAATTGGAAGTAGTTGTATTACTTTCAACAAGATTTTTCTTACTCTAACAATCTTTTGTCATGTGACCCATCTTCCCGTAGTTGTAAGATTCAACATCAAATTTTCTATTGTTACTATGATTCTTCCAAACTCCCCCTAGATGAAAGTATCTATTTCCTTGAGGAATTTTTCCTTTGTCTCCATCCTTCTTATATCCACTACCATTGTACCTCTTGAAAGTGCCTCTGCTTTTGTTGGTGTGGAGCACTTCTTCCTCACCCTTCAGCGACACTTCTCTCATTTGCTTAACCATGGCTTCTTGATCGACCAACAAATTCTCAAACTCAATAAGAGATGGTTGTGTCGGCCATCCTTATATAGCGGTAATTAACCCTCAATATTCAGGTCTTAAACCATGGATAATTATTTTCTTTATCTTGGTTTCCCCAATAGGAGCTTTCGGATCTAACTCTGAAATTTCGTGACATAATAACTTCATTTTCTGAAAGTATTGGGAAATCGTCATGTCGTATTGCACCATCGATAACAACTCATTCTCGAGAAGTTGCAATCTTGTATCATTCTTCCTTTAAAAGAGTGTAATAAAAATTCCCCATGCTTCCTTGGTGTTTTGTCATCCCAAATACGCTCCAACATTTCTTCTTCAAATGTGGTCTTTAAAACAAACATCTCTTTACCTACTTTAATTTTCCACTTTTACAAGATATCGTTTGCATCTTTCGCTGCTGGTTGTGTAACTTCGTCACCACCAATAACCTCTCATAAGTCTTGAACTTTTAGGTAATACTTCATACATGCTACTCATGTGTTATAGATTTTTATTGTTAAGCTTCATGATTCCTCTAGCTACTTGAAGGTCACCCATTGTGTTGGCAAAATTTTGACTATATCGAAAAAGTTTAACTAAGAAACTTGTAGAATACCAAACTCCTCACAACTCAAGATAGCTTCACTAAGAACAATCCCTAACCATCTTGCTCTGATACCAATTATTGAGTAAAATTTAGAATACATAATTTTAAATTTACTAATATTGGATTCAAACAAGTAAACAAACTACTTGTATTATACCCACATTAAAAGACACTATAACATATTTCAAAGGCAACTCACAAATTGAAGAGAAATATCAACACTCAAAGAGAAAACTCTCAACTCACACTTAAACTAAGAATACAAAGAATTATTTGTTTTTGATAGGATAATTAAACCAAATACAAAGTAGGCTATTTATAGTACTCACCATGAAATCTACACCACACAAATATAAAACTAAGAAATAATTCTAATCACACAAATATGATCACATTCTACACAATTCTCTTTTCTATATTCTTCAACCACTATATTTATTTTTCTATATTTTTCAACAATTACATTTATTTTTCTACATCTTTCAACCACTCTTTTATTGAGTTGGTGTTGATTTTCAAAAGAGGACAATCATGATGCAACTTCATAATAATCCTTTATATATGGCTTAATTCCTTTTATTTCTTTTAGATTCTGTTCCTTTTATTTATATTTACATTTTGGTCCGGTTTGTATTTTGTTGAGTTTACTACAAAAAACGGTTTAAAATACCTATTTTCATAGAAAATAAAAAATTGACACATCCAGACATAAATTTTATAAAAATATCGAAGATATTATTATTATCAACGAAAATTTTAAAAAATTTATGAAAATTACGAAAACCTTATCAAAATTATAGTATTTTTTAATAGAATTCATAAAGCATCAAAACAATCAATTATATATACTTTAAATTAATTTTTTTTATTTAATACACATTTATAAATACTTGTGGTATTTATTTTAATGACTAAGTCAATTAATTAATCAAAATATCATAAAACAAGTAATTAAAATATGAAATAAATATTTAGATTGTGATTATAAAAATATTATAAATAGATAAATTTATATTATATATTATATAATTTGAATTATAAAAAACAAATACTATAAGTAAGCCTAGCAAAGTAAACTTGATAATGAAGTAGAATAAAACAATATATGAAAAAAAGCAACAAATTTAAAGAAATAATAGTTTGATTGAAATACAAAATTATAAGTAAATAAATTTAAAATTAAATTATTTAGAAAAGAAAAAAAATATAAAATAACTTTTTTAATAAAAAAACAACATTTGGTGGCAATGTCACGACAAAATCTATAATATTCATGATATATAATTAAAAATATATATGTTCTGGACAACTACTATATTTTATCCACATGTCACGGTATTTTTGACATTTTAAAATCTAGACAATGTTATAATATCAACTATTTTTCAATCTGTGATTACAGGTTGCTAGTAGCTTTTGTTAGATTGTGGAACTTGTACAGTGCTTGGCATATATTCAACATTCTCTGCTCGAGAAGGCAGTTTTTTTAGGATTTTCAATTTCGTACTCATTTCCTGAACTTGTTGCTTTTGAATGAAGTTTCCTGAGAATTGGTTCGAAGAAACCATTCTTTCTTCTTTTCTCTTTTGATTCTCCATCAAGATTCAGAGAAACTACCAGAAAAGAAAAACACCAAATTTTGTGGTGTAGCATCTTGGTTTTCTATACCGGTGGTGTTTTAACTCTTAATTAGTGTTCTAGAAAAAATTCTGGTTCGCATCCAAGCCGAGATTATATTAAAAATATCAATTATAGTAAGTCTTAATTTGATAGATACAATCATTATTGAAATATTTTGAATTAAATTGTTAAACGTTTTTATCTTATATCAAAAACAAAAAAAAATTATTTTTGAATTAAATTATCTGTTTTTGAAATTTTTCGTTCTATTCTTTACCATTTTTGTTTATATTTTTGAATTAATTTCTTCCATTGATCTTCCTCTTTTCTAGGCGTTTCTCTGCATCAATTATCAGTTTTCGTTGTATATTTTATATCTAGAGTTAGGTTCTTTCGATATAGTTCAAACATTTTAAAGTTTGTAGAATAATAAACTATGATGTAAGTTTATTATTATTTAATCGTTGTATCTTGTGAGATATATTTATGCCGTTCTCAAATATCCACGGTCAGTGAAAAAATTATATTAAGGATATTGTGTGATACACAGATCTCGATTAATTTTTTCGTTTAATTTATATATTATTAAAAAAATTTATTTATATATATATTTCTAATTTTAATAATATAATTTTATTTTTAAATTATTTATCTGTGTATTATTTCTTACAATCGTAAGATAATTTTTTCTCTTAATTTTCAAACAAACAGATTATTTATAGTACGTTATATTTATTTATTTTGTTACATATATGTTATGTTATATATATTCTATTATAATTATAATTATTATTCAATTTTTACATCTTTATTAATTCAATTCATCATATATTTAATATTAATTTTTCTCTTATATTAAATTATTTACACTTTATTTTACTTGATTTTATCGCTTTCTGTATTATTGTTATTATTAATTATTTTATATAATTTCAATGTTTTTTAACACCGATATTTTATATTAAGTATTTTGTTCTCTTTATTTATTTTATGTTACCAATTTTAATATTCTTTACTTTATACTTGTATTTTTTTACTATATATATTATAATTTTATAAATAAATAAATTATTTTATTTTAAA
The DNA here is from genome assembly GCA_030763125.1 of Hippophae gyantsensis. Lineage (NCBI taxonomy): Eukaryota > Viridiplantae > Streptophyta > Magnoliopsida > Rosales > Elaeagnaceae > Hippophae > Hippophae gyantsensis. The sequence continues at coordinate 28,404,056 of CM061031.1, read as the reverse complement.
ATTATTTAATCACTATAATTAATAAAATTACAAATATATATGTAAATTAACATATTTCTATGATTTATTTAATATATATATATATATATATATATATATATATATTCTAATCTATAAACTTTATTGGATAATTTTTAAAACTTGAATTGTTATTTGTGTATTGAACAGAAAATATAAAGAAAAGATTATGCAATCTGAAATGAAAATTACAATATCTCAAATTAAAAACCTAAATGTGAATCTTGTTTACCTTATTGTAGATGGTTATATTGTGAACCAAATGATGAGACCTTTTATGGCTCATGGGGTAACCCCAATGTTACCAGTTTTTGTTTCAATGAACCATGTTGAGGTAGAGAATTCGAAGAAGTTTAATGGTTTGAACTTTAAGAGATAAAAGAGTAAGATGATGTTCTATCTCATCACCTTGAATTTAACAAGGTTCTTGACTGAAGAAGCTCCCGATCAACTTGAGGGTAAACAATATTTTCAATCTTCTAGTGTTATAGAAGCATGGAAGCATTCTGATTATCTATGTCAAAACTATGTTCTAAATAGTCTAACCGATTCTTTGTATAATGAGTACAATAAGGAAAAGATGACCAAAGACTTGTGAGAATCATTGGACTGGAAATATAAAACTAAAAATACTGGTGCCAAGAAATTTTTGGTTAGTTACTTTCTTGGTTATATGATGGTGGACTCTAAATCAATATGCAATCAAGCATGTGAAATCCAAGATAGTGGACTCTAAATCAGTATGCAATCAAGCATGTGAAATCCAAGATATCATAACAAAGATGTATGATGAAGAGATGGTACTTAGTGAAACCTTCCAAGTTGCATCTATTATTGAAAAGTTTCCCCCTTCATGGATAGATTTCAAGACCTACCTTAAGCACAAGCGAAGTGAAGTGTCTTTGAAAGACTTGCCAATAAATTCAAAGTAAAAGAAGACAACAAGGCTTCTTCTAAAAGAGGTTATATCTCATCAACACCGAAGGCTAATGTGATGGAATATGGTCAAAGTTCCAAATACAGTAAGAATAAGAGCAAGGGCAAGCTGGGTAAAGGGTCTAAATTGGGACCTAAAGAAGCAAATTTTAATAAGTCAAGATTCAATGGGATTTACTTTAACTGTCAAAGGATGAGGCATAAAGCCCCAAACTGTAGGTTTCTAAAAAGAAATAGAAATTGTGAGGCAAACATGGTTGATGAAATCTCTCATGATATCTCTAATATTGACTTGTGTACAATCATTTCTCAGGTAAACTTGATGGGATCAAACCCAAAGGAGTGGTGGATTGAGACTAGTGTAACAAGGCACGTATGCTCAAATAAGGGGTTATTCACTACTTTTGAAGCAGTGAAAGATGAAGATAAGCTTTTCATGGGAAATTCTGCCACATTAGCCTTTAGAGGGCAAGGGTAGGTCAAATTGAAGATGACCTCTGGGAAGGAGCTTATATTAAACAATATACTCTATGTGCCTAACATCCATAAGAATCTAATTTTTGGCTCATTGCTAAACAAGCATGGATTTTGGATAGTGTTTGAATCTAACAAGATCGTTATGACCAAAAATGGGATTTTTGTGGGGAAAGGATATGTATCTGATGGGCTATTTAAGTTCAATGTAATGACTATAAAAGCTAAGAATATTAATAAGATTAATTCTTCTATTTATATGCTTGAGTCTTCCAACTTGTGGCATGGTAGACTAGGTCATGTCAATTACAATACAATGCATAGACTAATTAATATGGAACGCATATCCGTATTCCAAATATATTCAAAGTATAAGTGTGAGACTTGTGTTGAGGAAAACAAATGACTAGGTCATCGTTTAATTCGATTGAAAGGACCACTGAACCCTTTAACTTAATCCATAGTGATCTATGTGATTTGATTTTTTTTCAAACAAGGGATGACAATAAGTATTTTCTTACTTTTGTTTATGAGAGTACAAAATATTGCTATGTGTATTTGCTTAAAAGCAAAGATGAAGCTATAGAAAAATTTATTCTTTATAAAACAGAAGTTAAGAATTAACTCAACAAGAAGATCAAGGTACTACATAGTGATCATAGTGGTGAATATGAGGCATCGTTTTAGTGAATTATGTGCACAACACGGAGTTATTTATGAAACCATAACACCTTATACAACTCAACAAAATGGAGTTGTTAAACGTAAGAATCGTACCTTCAAAGAAATAATGAATGCAATGCTATTAAGTTTTGGGTTGCCACAAAACTTGTAAGGGGAATCTATTTTGTCAACTAACTACCTTTTAAATAAGGTATCTCAAAAAAAGACATAAGACACCGTATGAATTATTTAAAGAAAGGGTACCTTCCTATAAATATTTACGAGTGTAAGGGTGTCTTACAAAAGTGGCTATACCTATACCTAAGAAGGTGAAGATAGGTCCAAGAACAATAGATTGCATCTTCAATGGATATGCACATAATAGTAGTGCTTATCAATTTCTTGTGCATGAGTCAAAGATCTCATAAATACACAAGAACACGATAATGGAATCAAGGAATGCATCATTCTTTGAGCATGTATTTCCAGGTAAATCTCAAAGAGAATCAAGTCATCTAAAAACACGTATGACACTATGAATAAAGATAGTGAAAACAAAGAACTTAAACAAGAGGTTTAGGATAAGGTTGAGATTGAACTCAAACGTAGCAAGAGGGTAGGACAAAAACATTGTATGGTCCAGATTTTCTGACCTACTTCCTAAAAAGTGAATCTCAAACCTATGAAGAGGCTATGAATTCTTCTGAAAACCTCAATGGTAAGAAGCCATTAATAGTGAAATTGATTCCATTGTGCAAAATCACACTTAGAAACTAGTTGATTTATCTCCAAGTAGTAAAACACTAGGGTCTAAGTGGATTTTCACAAGAAAACGTAAATTAGATGAATCAATTGATAAGTACAAGGCTAGACTTGTAATTATGGGATACAAACAACGACATGGTCTTGATTACTTTGATACTTATTCTCCTGTGACAAGAATAACATCTATAAGAATGATAATTGCTATTACAACTCTACGAAATCTTGAAATACATCAAATGGATGTAAGGACAACCTTTCTAATTGGAGAGTTAGATGAAGAAAACTACATGGATCAACCCAAGGGATTTTCATACCTAGGGAAAGAAGGAAAGGTTTATAAATTGGTGAAGTCTTTATATGGCTTGAAAAAAGCACCAAAAAATGGCACGAAAAATTTGATAATGTCATGAGGACAAATAGCTTTAAAATCAACGAATATGACAAATGTGTATATGTCAAGGACAAAGAAGATGGTTATGTTATCTTGTGTCTTTACATTGATGACATGCTAATTATGGGTAGTAATGATCAAATGATCAAATCTACTAAGTCTATATTGAATTCAAGATTTGATATGAAAGACATGGGGCCTACTGATGTAATTCTGGGAATTAAGATATCAAGGATATCAAGCGATCTCATTTTAATTCAATGTCATTATGTTGACAAAATACTTGAAAAATTCAACAAGGGTGATTTTGGAATTGTGAGAACACCAATAGATGTAAATCTACATCTATCTAAGAATAAAGGTGAGAATGTGTCTCAACTAGAATATTCTAGAGTGATAGGAAGTCTTATGCACTTGATGAGTTGTACAAGACCAGACATAGCTTACGTTGTAAGCAAACTAAGTAGATATACTAGTAATTCAAGATTTGAACATTGGAAAGGTATTACAAAACTACTTAGATACTTAAGATATACACGTAACTATAGACTGTACTACACAAGATATCCAATTGTATTAGAAGGATATAGTGATGCAAATTGGATATCTGATATGAAAGACTCAAAAATTCTACCAATGGATTTGTATTCATACTGGGTGGTGCAGTTGTTTCATGGAAGTTCTCTAAAGAAACGTGCATTGCTAGATCTATGATGGAATCTGAGTTCATCGCTTTGGATAAATGTGGCGAAGAAGCCAAATGGCTACATAATTTTATAGAGGATATTCCTAAGTGGGTGAAGCTTGTACCTATAATATGCATTCATTGTGATAGTCAATCTGCTATTGGTAGGGCATAGAGCAATATGTATATTGGTAACATAGACATAATATCATTAAACAGCTACTCTCAACTGGGGTTATCTCTATTGACTATGTGAAGTCAAAGGATAACGTAACCGATCCTTTAACTAAATGGTTAAATTGAGACTTAATTTATAAGTCATCGAGAGGGATAAGAATGAAGCCCATTAATAAATAAGGATTTGCAAAGGAAATCCAACCTATTTGACTAGAGATCTCAAGATCTAGGTTCAAAGAGACAACCTAATTGTAAAGACTTAGTGAGATCATTGTGGGGGTTTACCCTCAAGTCCATTCCTATGATTATTACAGTGATACTCGTAAGATACATGATAAGTTAAAGCTTTTAATGATTCTTCTAAAGAGAATACTGAGCAAAGTATGTGGGTTACTCTTTGTGGATTACTTTTAAAGATAAGAGATCACCTATGTAAGAAAGGAGTGGGGCCGCTTCAGAAGAGAATTGTATAGGGCTCAATTCTTTAGGGACTCTCACAGAACCATGCATATATTCATAGCCAAAACAAACATAACAGTGAGAACTGAATTATGTTTAGAAAGATTCTTGTGTGAAATATGTCATCGCTTACATAAATGACAAAACAGTTTAAAGACATACCATCTACTTATCAGTCAATAAGATAAATATACTTTCACAATGGAAGGTTCAAAGGGTAACACCTACCTATCTTATATAGGTTTCGATCTGTTGAACTCTATTTTCGTATCAAATTTTTGATTTAAAATTTATATCAATTTTATTCATGTAGGGGTTGTTGAAATATTTTGAATTAAATTTCTAAATGTTTTTGTCTTAAATCAGAAAAGAAATATTCATTTTTGAATTAAATTGTCCGTTTTTGAAATTTTTCGTTCTGTTGTCCACTCTTTTTGCTTCTATTTCTGAATTAATTTCTTATGTTGCTCTTCTTCTTTTCTAGTCGTTTATCTGCATCAATTCTCAACTTTCATTTCTGTATGATTTTTCTATAAATAAGGAAGAAAATTTGAGAAGAAAATAGGTGGTGAGAAGAAGAAGAAAAAGAAAAGAAAAAAGAGAGACATGAAAAAGGTAAAATATATATGTATATACTATTTATTATTATTATTATTATTATTATTTAGTTGTATATTTTCTATCTAAAGTTAGGTTTTTTCGATAGAGTTCAAACACTTTAAAGTTCGTAAAATAATACACTATAGTGTAAGTTTATTATTATTATTTAATCGTTGTATCCTGAAAGATAAATTTTTATCGTTCTCAAACACTCACGATGAACGAAAAAAATATTTTTATAATACATAGGCCTCGATTAATTTTTTTTAAATTTAATTTATATATTATTTAAATTTTGTATTTATATATATTTATATATATATTTTTAATTTTAATAAAATAATTTTATTCTTAAATTATTTATGGTATATTATTTCTTACAAATACATTCAAGAATATAAGTAAAATAAAATCTTATATAATTTATTGAGGAATAATAATAATGACACATATATACAAGTCCGTTGTCCTACTTCTTCAGCTCCTAATTTATTTGTCCACATCTCTTTCGTATAATTTTGCCGGCTCTGCAGTCCGCAGCTAATTTTTTTTTTTTTAAAGTACTCTTCAATCTTCTAGCTAGCTCACACCATATATCCAAAGTAATGCTTATACTTCCTAAAGTTAGTATTTAACATTTTTGAAGCCACAGTTCCAGAAAAGCTACAAACAAACAAAAAAAGGCAACCAGAAGGTGGAAGTCTGCATGAACACTTATGCTTTTTTGCTCTTTTGGGTGTTGGTTAGATTTGCCTTTTTCTATTTTTCTAATCTATTTCCATTTGTATTATGGGCACAGGGAACAAATGGGTAGCGAAGTGAACAATGAAAGGATACGGAAGAGAGGTTGTTCTTGTAGAAAAGAAGATTTTTTTCCTGAAGAGTCGTTTCAGAGCTTAAGCAATTATGTTAGAGCTCTAATGGACACACGGTTTCGTTTAAGAGATCGGATATTGACCCGGTCCACGGACAGCATAGAGTTGGTAGATATGAAGGCTAGAAGCCAGCACGTGATGAAAAAGAATCTCAACTGGTGGGACCTTATTTGGTTCGGCATCGGTGCTGTTATTGGCGCCGGAATATTTGTCCTCACTGGTCAAGAGGCTAAGCTACATGCCGGCCCTGCCGTTGTCTTGTCTTATGCAATTTCAGGTGTCTCTGCCCTCCTCTCTGTCTTTTGCTACACTGAATTTGCCGTGGAGATCCCTGCAGCAGGTAATTTAATCATGTCTATTGTGGTTAATGTCTTATGCTCTTGTGTCTCATAGCATATTTTAGCAATAAAACAGAGTTATTCAACAAATTTGTATTTGTGTCTTGTTTCAGCATTAATCATGTCATGTTCATTTGTTAGTTGAACGTGAAAAAACAAACTTAATTTTTTCATGCTGTCTATTAAAGTAGGAAATAGCAACACCGAACTGAAACAATTGTTGAACAATTACACTAAATAATGCCGTGTTGTTTTTATCTCAAGCATTATCACCCCCTCCAACTTTTACTTGCCGGAACTGCAAGAGTACTTTACTTTTATTGTAGGTGGTTCATTTGCATATCTAAGGGTGGAGCTTGGTGACTTTATGGCCTATATTGGCGCCGGTAACATCCTCCTTGAATATGTGATAGGCGGGGCAGCTGTGGCACGTTCTTGGACTTCATACTTTGCCACACTTTGCAACCAAGAACCAAACAGTTTTCGCATTCCAGCTCATGCTCTCGCAGAGGATTACAGTCATCTTGATCTAATTGCAGTTGTTGTCCTAGCTATTGTGTGTGTTATTGCTGTCCTAAGCACAAAGGCTTCTTCTCGTTTGAACTATGTTGCCTCCATTGTTCATATCATTGTCATCTTGTTTATCATTATTGCTGGTCTTGTAAAAGCTGATAGAAAAAACTTCACTCCATTTGCTCCTTTTGGCCCAAAAGGTGTTGTCAAAGCATCAGCAGTTTTGTTCTTTTCTTATATTGGGTTTGATGCTGTTTCAACTATGGCCGAAGAAACCAAAAATCCAGCTAGAGACATCCCAATTGGTCTAATTGGCTCGATGACTATCACTACATTGATATATTGCTTGCTTTCTGCAACACTATGCCTAATGCAACCATATCAACAAATTGATAAAGATGCTGCATTTTCAGTAGCATTTCAAGCTGTGGGAATGAATTGGGCAAAATACGTTGTAGCTGCTGGATCATTGAAAGGAATGACAAGCGTCTTGCTTGTTGGAGCAGTGGGTCAAGCTCGATATCTCACGCACATAGCTCGTACGCATATGTTGCCTCCATGGCTAGCTCAAGTCGACGAGCGCACTGGGACTCCAATCAATGCCACTATAGTTATGCTTGCAGCAACTGCAATCATTGCCTTCTTCACAGAACTAAAAATTCTTTCCGACCTTCTTTCACTCTCAACATTGTTTATTTTCACACTTGTAGCTCTTGCTCTTGTTGTGCGTCGATACTATGTGAGTGGAGAGACAACAGAAAATGATAAAATCATGCTAATTTTGTGCCTTCAAGTTATATTTGGAGCTTCAATTGCAACTGCTATATATTGGGTTGAGAGTGGAGGTTGGTCCAAAAGGCACCTAATAACATTGCCCATTTGGTTCTTAGGAACTGCAGGGCTATGGATATTGGTTCCACAGGCTAGAAAACCAAAACTTTGGGGAGTACCATTAGTCCCATGGTTGCCATCTGCATCAATTGCCATTAATATTTTCCTTCTTGGGTCAATAGATAAAGCATCTTATATAAGGTTTGGAATATGGACCGGGGTTATTTTGATTTACTATTTTCTATTTGGATTGCATGCATCTTATGATACAGCAAAACAATCACAAAAGAAGGAAGAGGAAGATAGAATTGAACTAGTTGAAGAAGGGTCTCTCTCTGCCCATTGAAGCTTTTTATGAGTCAAGTGGTGACCAAGTTCATATATTGTGACGATCCTGTTATCTTCCTCTTCATATGCTGAAGTGATTTTAATGGTAATGATTAACCACAAGTGATTGTTTTTCATACAGACTCCTTTAATCCTCTTATATGTCAGAAAAAATATGTACCATAAAACTCCAAGTGATTGTTGTTCCTAAGAAACTCCTTTGGTCCTCTTACATATAAGGAAAAAAAATGTAAAATAAACTTCTCTTCTATGCTTGATGATATTATGTAATTGGTGAGATTCGATATTATCCTCTACAGTTTAAATGATTCTCAACATTTGGCATGAATTTATAGACAGTCATAAGTTATACTCCCAACAAAATTATTCACAATGTATAGTTTATTATGATACACACAAGTTGTAACACGAAAAGTAGAAAAGCTAATAGAGAAAATACAACAAAATAATACCAATTTTCAATGCACTTCAAAAAAAATTCACTAGTTATGCTGGAAACTCATCTACAGTATGGACGTTCTCAACAAGAACAAAAAGTATTTTATGGAAAGTATATGCATCAGCATCAGCATCACAAAATAGTCATATAGTTATGAATTTTATGATATGAACATAATCGATATCCCACCTAATATATAGCCTTTTTAATACCGTTTTCTGTGACAACTAACTTTTATACTAGTCAAAATACCTTACAACCAAAATTTTATTTGACGTAATTGATAATACATCACAATTCACAATAAGTCTATTAATCTTAGACTTTTTTTTCATGTGTTTAATTCTAATTCCTTTCCTTTTGAAACAAAAAAAAAATCTACTTCGTTTCCTAAGAACACTTGCAATCAAATATACACATGCACCAAATGAATTAGGATATATAGCCCAAATGATATCGTGATTGGTACAACATACATTAAGTTATTAATTTAAATCGTGGGATTAATCAATTCATTAAAATCATTCCAACAAACGTCATTTGGTAGTTCATGTTGATATTCTATATATGACTATTATACGAAGACTAAACATGTAACCGTTCTTTTATTCTGATAAAACTAATTTATATATATATTAATGTATATCATGTTATGGCTTTTAAACACATTTAATTTACTTGTACCTCTTATATAAAAGTATCATATATATTCCTTAAGATACAGAATACAATACAATCATTCAGTATTTTTAACATGGTATCAGAGTCATTACTCTAACCTTTCTTTTAGCAGTCTTGTCTTTTCTTTACTCTAACCTTATCGCTTTCGTCGTCACAATAGCCATTGTAGTCACTTACCGTTGAACCTCCAACATCTCTCAGTCGTTGTCCTTGGGTTACGGGCTTGCAACTGTCGCCATTGAGAAGTCTCGTACCACACAGCCCACTATAATCATTATCTCCGTTGTGCATCTTGCTTCGATAACTTTTTTATAGGTACCATTGTGATCGGCTCACCCAAATATACATAATCGTGGAAGTCTCGCAAGCATTGGAGCCTACATGCGCCCTCATGTGCCGTCAATAGAAGCCACGTAACAGATTCACACACCACACTCAGATCTTGTGATGTCATCTATGACATCATACTACCACATCATCATCCCCTTCAACTGACCATCGTTGATCGTTGTTGACCATCATTGACCAGAGTTGATCATCGTTGACCATGACCAGAGTTGACTTGGCCAAGGATTGACTTTGACCATTGACTTTTCTACAGAGTTAACTTTTGCAAACCAGGTTCTCCTTACCCAGTTTTTCACGTAGACTTCATTTTTACTGTTTGTTTTTGTATATTGTGTTTCTAAATGGATAAAAATGATATTTTTCTTCCTCATCCCATCAATACTGTATTGGAAGGGACCAAAAATTACTTATCTTGGTCTCAAACTATGCGTAGTTTTTTTAAGCGTCGCATACTCTGGCATTACTGTACTTGTACAATTATCATTCCTGTCAAAAGAGCAAGTGAAGAAGATGCTACCTTCCTTGATAGCGTGATTGAATGGGATATTCATAACCACATAATCCTCACATGGATTCAAAATACTTTCATTCCCTTCATGTCTAATCTATTGGGCAGCTTTAATGATGCAAAATCAACATAGGATATGTTGGCCAAAAGGTACTCCACTACTCATGGATCCTTCATTTTGATGTTTGGGGACCTTCTCTTGTTACTAGTATTGGTAGATCTTGTCATTTTGTTGTTGTTTATTGATAATTATTCTCGTTATAGTTGGATCTTTCCAATGAAATCTCTTTCTAAAATCTTACCAATATAGAGTAACTTTGCAAAAATGGTTGAAACACAATTCTCCAAACATATCAAAACTTTTTGATCTGATAATGCTCTTGAATATACTTTATATGCTTTTCAAGCTCTGTTATATTCATATGGCATTGTACATCATCTAACCAGTTCAAGCACCTCTCAACAAAATAGTCGAGGCGAAAGAAAACTTCGTCATATTCTCAACACTGTCCGTGTTTTTCTTCTTTCTACCAAAGTTCTTGCCCTATTTTGGGGTAAAGTCATTCTTCATGTTATTCATGTTATTAATCGCATTCCAAGCGTTGTCATTCATAATCATACTTCGTATGAGCGCCTTTTTGGGTCATCCTCTGACTATTATTACCTTTGTTCCTTCGTATCTACCTATTTCATTCTTTTTCAACCTCATGAGCATAAAAAACTTGAGCCTCGATCTAGACTTTGTTGTTTTCTTGGTTATGGTGAAACTCAAAAAGGGTATCGGCATTATGATCCTGTCTCTCATCTTCTTCGTGTTTCCCTTAATGTTGTCTTTTGGGAACACCGCTTATTTGTTGAACTCTATCACTTTCATTCTTCCCTAACTAACTCTTATGTTTTAGAAATCTTTCCATATGAGTCTCTGGTTCCTTCTACATCTACCTTTGATCCTCTTTTAGACTTCTATATTTAATCTTCAGATATTTTTGATGATTCTCCTAGACAATTATAGATGAATAGATTGATGACGAGCTACCCTACCTTGAGCCTAGGTCCCCTACTCCTGCTCTGCCTAAAGATCCTCCACGAGACATTCCACCTCGCCACTAAACCCGGGTAAGATCCATTCTTGCACATTTACTTGACTATCATTGTTACACTGCCCTTACTACACTTCATAAGCCTCACACCTATCGTGAGGCATCTAATGACCCTTTATGGTAGATTGCAATGAAAAATAAAATTGATGCATTAACCAAAAACCATACTTAGGATCCGGTTACTCTCCCTCCTAGTCAGTCTGTGATTGGTTGTAAGTGGATCTATAAGATCAAGACTCACTCTGATGGGTTCATCGAGCGCTACAAGGCTCGTCTTATTGCAAAAAGTTTTACACAAGAGTATGAGATTGATTATGAAGAGACTTTTGCTCCAATTGCCTATATCTCCTCTGTTCGTGCCCTCTTAGTTGTTATCGGTGCTAGTAAATGAAACCTTTTTTCAGATGAATGTTAAAAATGTCTTCCTTAATGAGGATCTGTATGAGAAAGTCTATATTATCTCTTTTTGATCTTTATGTTGAAACAAACAAGGTTTGTCGCCTTCGACGTGCACTTTATGGCCTTAAACAAGCTCCACGAGCGTGGTTTGCCAAGTTCAGCTCCACCATCTTTCGTTTGGGTTACACTATCAGTCCTCATGATTCTGCATTATTTCTTCATCGCAATGATAAATGCACTATTTTACTTCTCCTATATGTGGATGATATGATCATAACTAGTGATGAACTCAAGGATTTTCTTAGTTAGCAGTTTGAGGTGAAAGACCTTGGACATCTTAGTTATTTATTGGGACTTGAGATTACTCGCTCCACATATGGTCTTTATATTACTCAAGCCAAGTATGTATCTGACCTTTTATCTCGAGCTAGACTCATTGACAGCAAGATTGTTGACACTCCAATTGAACTTAATACACATCTGACACCTTCGGGGGGGAACCATTGTCTAATCTCTCTCTTTATAGACGATTGGTTGGCAACCTGGTTTATCTCGTAGTTACTCATCCAGACATTTCTTTTGTTGTTCATCAGGTGAGCCAGTATCTGTCTGCTCCTAGATCGACTCATTATGTTGTTGTTCTACGTATTCTATGATACTTGAAGAGCACTCTCTTCCATGGAATTTTCTACTCAACTCAGTCTCCTCTTGTACTCCATATATTCTCTGATGCTGATTAGCCAGGAGATCTCACTGATCGTAGGTCCACTACAAGTTATTGCTTTCTCCGTAGTTCTTCTCTTATTTCTTGGCGAAATAAGAAACAAACTTTCGTGACCCGTTTCAGTACTGAAGTAGAATATCGTGTTTTTGTTGATACGACATTTGAGCTCATTTGGCTACAATGACTTCTTAAGAATTTGGGTGTGTCCACATCCTTTACTACTCCCCTTGATTGTGACAATCAAAGTGTCATTCATATTGCTCACAATGATGTTTTCTATGAACGGACTAAATACATCAAGATTGATTGTCACTTTATTCGTTCTTATCTTGTCCATAGTGCTCTCAAGTTTTTCCTCATCTCCTCCAATAATCAACTTGCAGATATCTTCACCAAGACACTTCCTAAGAAATACACTCGTAATTTGGTTAACAACCTCAAGCTGGTTTCACATCCATCTTTAATTTGAAAGAAATTGTTAATATATATCATATTTGTTAATATATATCATGTTATGAACTTTAAACACATCTAATTTACGTGTACCTCTTATATAAAAATATCATATATATTTCTTAAAGATTTTTAACCTATATATATATATATATTTGTAAATTAGGTATTCAGTATAATGCAAGAGACAAGAAGTCATGTATATATTAATTACAAGTAAATTCAATTAGTTTGGATCGAATGCAAAAATGGTTATTATCTCGAAGGTGCGTGGTTCTAATCTTAAAAGTGGCATGTGCTTTTATCGGACATATAAGTATTAGCTATTTTAATAGCCTGTGATTGATAATTTTTTAAATTTGTCAATTATCTAAGATGTATGATATATGATTGCCTAATTTTGTTACAATCATTTAAAGCTGTGAAATAAATCCTTGGGATAATAACGAAGGAAAGACAACATCTTTTATAAAATCACTTAACAATAAGAAAATAATCGCTTAATAATTTTTATTTTTTTCTAAATCAATAAAAATAATATTTTTAAAATTTATAATTATAAAAATAGAATAGTTTATTTCTACTTATATATTTTTATTATAAAAAAATATAACATATTATTTTATTTTGAATATAATGCAATTAATTGTTTAAATTAAATTATTATTATTTAAATTTATTTAATATTAAAAGTTTTTTAATTAAATTTTTTACTTAATGTAATTTTGCTTCACTCCTTCAGAATTTAGAACAAAAATCCACCTCCAAAATTATGTTGAAAGGTTTACGTTTATTTCAAGTTAGTGTTTTTTTTTTTTTTTTGTCAAATATTTCAAGCTGGCTTCTATGATCTCAAATAATCTTGGGTCTACATAACTTCTAGAAAATAAGTTTTGAAATTTAAACTAATCCTTACATTTTCGCAAGAGTAGAAAGACGAAATAAGTTCCAAACAAAGCCACAATTTTACGTAAAAATGAACTGCAATCCTCTGTAATTTCATAATTTCATAAGTCATTGAATCAAAATTGATATTGTATGTACAATCCTATCACTCACCCAAATAATGCCAATTAGAATAATTCAATAAAATCAAGTCATAGCAGACTACTCAAAAACATGTCTCTTTCTAATCCCTATGTTTACAATTAGGAAAAAATATCAAGAAAATATCACACAAGCCTACCCAATGAATCAGAACCGTTGAATTGATTTTAATGAAAATATTCCCAGTAGCAACTAGTAAGCACCAACTATCTCCTCCTCTCCTCTGTTCTAGTTCTTCACCTACTCTGCCTCACAACTGCCAAATTCCGATCACCTAACAGTGATCCAACTCTCAGAATCTGACCAATTGGGCATTTGATCGGTCACTAACAGCCGGACCTTTTCTTCCCCCGTTTCGCTTTCCGGCAAATTATCAAAATCCAATGCAAATTCTGGCGCGAAAGCAAAAGGCTCTGGATTTTCTACCACTGATTGCATTGAAACCCAGTCTGGAAAGTCGAAAGGACATCTTGGAGAAGTGGATAAATCCTCTGTTTTCTTCATTGGAACTATCTCATCAGCAAAAAATGGATGATTCAAAAGATTCTCAGCAGTCCATCTTTTTCTTGGATCTTTCATGAAACACTTTCCCAGAAAATCTTTCCCTTCCTTAGACAAATCCTCTGGAATTTCCGGTAATTCATCCCCAACCCCAATTCGCATTAACAACGCAAATATATTCGATTCCGGTTTGTGATTCCATGCGGGTTTACCAGTCATCATCTCAACCACGGCACACCCAAGAGCCCAAATATCTGAAGGGGTTTCGTATTCATTGTAGTTCACTGATTCTGGAGACATATACAGAGGAGTTCCTCTGAACTCTAACTTGTGCTCTGTTTCTATCTCTGTCACCCCTGTTTTCTTCGCCAATCCGAAATCCGCAAGTTTAACAACGCCATTGTCATACATGAGAATATTCTGAAGCTTTACATCGCAGTGAACAAACCCTTTTGCATGAATATGTGAAATACCTCTGAGCAACGTCTTTGTGTACCGTCGAACATCGGATTCCCGCAAACGACCACCGTTTTTTTTAATATGATCGATCATACAGCCACCAGTAGCGTACTCCAATAAAAGATTATGAAATTCTTCGCCCTTTTCAACACTAGAATCGTAGCCAAAACAGCGTATGATTTCTGGGCAAGTTCCTAAATGATAAAGAACTTCTCTCTCGTTTAACAATGTTTTGCATCCAAATTCCTCAGAAGATTTCACGGCTATAATCGAAGGTACTTCATCTGATGCTTTTATTGGCATGGCTAGACTGATGGTGGCAAAACTTCCGCTACCTATTTCTTTTCCACGAACCCACTCCATCGGAGCAAGACTAAGCTTTTCCTCTCAATTTCTTTTGTTTTTCTTGGTGAGGAAGAATTTTGAGAAGGAACGAAAGGACAAAGGAGAAAAAAAGTCGGAGTCCTTATTTATAGTAGAAAAAATCTGAAATTTGGGGGATTTTGGGTTTTTCTATAATTCTAGGCTGCTGGGACGGTAAATTAAAACACGTGATAGTCAAGTAGGTAATTTCTGAAGTTTAGAGTAGCTTTCTTAATTTGTAGTGAATTAGTAAACTCTAGTTTTGAAACTTGTTTGATGTTGTTTTACTATGTAATTATTTAAATATGTTTTTAATGATTTTTTATTTTTAAATATGATTCTTATAAAAAATAAATTGAATATCATAAATTACTGTTATAAAAGCATTAACCTCCACTTAAAAGGAGTTTTTTTATAAAAAATAAAATTAAGGGCTTTTATTTTGAAATATGATTTTTATAAAAAAAGTAAATTGAATATCATAAATTATTGCTATAAAAGCATTGACCTCCACTTAAAAAGAGGAAATAAAAGATTAAAAGGAGCTTTTTTATAAAAATAAAATTAAGTGCTTATTGTTTGCTGGTGATAGAAATGGAAATGTAACAAATTCTAAGAATTGAGATTATATTTCTTTGCGTGGAATTGTCAGTTAAATAGTTCAGTTGAATAGATCTGATACTAACTTTTGTTAAAAAAAAATCAATATGATTTGATATATTTTTATTCATCAAATACATTGATAAAATATTAATCTATATAGATAATTATGATATAATTTAAATAGTTTTATTTTTTTATTTTTTAAAATTAAAACATTATTTGATCAAATATATTATATATTTTAAATTAAAAAATTAAAAAATAAGAGAGCATATAGTAGAAAAATATTTTATTATTTTTTTAAGAAAATTTCTTACATATTTATAATAAATATATGTCAAATTTTATTTAACTTTTTCATTGATGTTAAAATCATATAATTTAAAAAAATTTATTATTTTTATAATAAATTTGTTTTACAAATTTTATATAAAATTTTAAATTAAGCATAATTTACACATTTATAAAACAAAATTGATAAGATTTCTTTTTATTCATAAAAAAAATTAAGTTAATTACTCAAAAGTTAGAAAAATAATAATATCATTTATATTAAATATAAGAAGAAACAAATAGTTATTAATATGATTAGATTTCAATTTTGGTTTAAATATTTTTTAAACAATAATAGAAAGATTTATAAAAAATTCAATGGAAAGAAAGTTAAATTTATAAAAATGTAAGAGAAATGTTAAAAATGATTATCCATAATATTAATTTTTTTCAAATAACTAGTTTTAAAAATAGTTAGAGTTGGATTAATCTCATTTATCTCAATCCACGGATTGATCCATCATAATCAGATCCGATTTATTGATCTTTTATGTAGATTATGATCATATTTTAATATGATTCAAAATAGATTACATGAAAAAAATATTTATGAAGCTTCAATTCGATGAAAATTTATCATCCTTATTTTTAAGAGATTGTTACATTAAGATTGACATGTGATAGATTCAGGTAAATTTATACATAAATTAAGTTGGGTATGTGTTTGTTTTGATTTTTTAATAGAGAAAATTTTAGTTATAATAGACAAATTTATATATTAAATTAAATTATGAATCATTTAAATTTTAAATTTTAAGTTTTTATTACTTAAAAACTTATTCTAAATCCACTAATTTAAACATATTTATAATAAAATAAAAGATATAGATTTTTATTCAAAAAAAAATCATTATTATAATAGTCACATTTGATCTAAAAAATTTAATCATGATCTTTTTAAAAATTGAGATCTTATGATTTTGGTCACGATCCAATAAAATCAATAACCATAATATATACATATAATCTCCGTTTTTATCAAACACCATGAAAATAAAATAAAATATAAAAACAATTACAAATAAATAAACCTTTATTCATAGTTATTATAAAATAAAATATAAATATAATTACAAATAAATAAACCTTTATTCATAGTTATTATAAATTAAAATATAAAAATAATTATAAATAAATAAACCTTTATTCATAATTATTATAAATTAAAATATAAAAATAATTACAAATAAATAAAATCTTTATTCATAATTATTATAAATTAAAATATAAAAATAATTATAAATAAATAAACCTTTATTCATATTTATTAAATAAATGTGAGTTAATAATATAATCTCATTTTTTTATAAATTGTGATAAAAAAAATTATATTGTGTATTTTAAGGTTTTTTATTTTTTTTTTCTAAAAAAAGAAGTATGTTTAATTAAATAAAATTGTGATTAAATGATGGTATGGTCACAATATTTCACAAAATCATGACTAAATGATACGTGCACGATCACGATTAAAAAATCGTGATTATATGTGAGAGTTTATGATCTCTATCATTAATATCTCGATTTTTATAACTGTGATAAAAAATCTACAATCATAGTTAAAAATTATGATTATATATCAATATTATAGTAATGTTTTATATAATGTCTAATCCCAAATTTGTAATTGTTAAAAGTAAAAATGAAATCAACTTATAAATAATTTTTTTTAATAAACAACCTACGTAAAGGAAGAGAAAAACAAAACAATGATTAATATTAAATCTAACATATAACTCACTTTTGGATATGTTTGTTACATATGTATGATATATATACTAACATAAAATAACACACTTTCAGCACTAGCCGAATGACAAATATTAAAAGATTATGATGCAAAACATACTACAAAGAGAATGGGAAATTAATAAATAAAAATCTCATAACAAATGAACTAATTAAATATCTTATGGTACTTTTGCTAGATTCTGTATTTTTAATTTACTTTTTATTAACATTCAATTCTTTCTATAATTTTGATAATGAAAATATAGTTAATGAGAATATACCTTTCATCATTAAAGATTAAGTTGGAAGAAATTCAATACTAAATGGGTGTATAATGGGTTGAAATTCACAAGGACATTCATGATGCTATTTAATGTAAGTATTTGAACTGAGATTTTTTATAATAAAAATTTATAAATTAAATTATTATTTTTTATAGTTATATATTTCAAAGATTGTTATAAATGTTATTTAAAAAATTGTGTTCTAAAAAAACTCCGAATAAATTAACACATCAAAATCACATTTAATGTATTTCTCCTCACATTTTCGATGAAGATGAGGTATGGAAATTGTTATTTATAAGTAAGGATGTGATTGTTTTTTATGAAGTAAAGAAACAGACAATAAAATAAAAAATAGTAAACGAAAAATAGATATATGTATTTTATAATATTAAATGAGTAAGTACGTAGATTGTACTCTTAATTTTATTTTTTGAAATTATATATCATATCTTAATAAATATATAAATATTTAATATTTTTATAACTTTAATTACATTTAAACCTAAAATAATCTATATATTATATATTTTTTCTTTTAGTTATATTTTTATTTTATTAAAATATCAATAATTTTTCTTTTATAAAAATTAATTAAATTTTTTATTTAAATTCTAAAAATCTAAAATCTTATAATTATTTTATAATTTATTTTTATTGTTTCAAAATAATTTATAACAAGATTCTATCAATATTGTTTAACATAAAATGATTATATATTTATTATTATATATATTTTACTTTTCTTATTTTTATATAAATTTTTTTTATTTTTTATTTTTTATTGACTAAAAATATTATTTTTTCTATTATAAATTATTTATTATTTACTTACTTATGTTATAATTTTTTTTATAATAAAAATAAAAGATTAATAAAAAATAAAAAATAATATTTAAAATATTATTTAAATCTTTTTTTCTCATTTAACGATTTCGTTTTCACCGAATATCCTTAATATTTTACTCTTATAATTTTAAAAAGATATAAATAATAAATTCTAAATTCTAAATTATGAACGAAAAACGAGCAGGAATCTCCCGCTCCTACGAGTCCCATTTATAACTCTACAATATGTAAGTCGGAGAAAAATAAATAATATTGTTTAACATAAAATGATTATATATTTATTATTATATATTTTTTATTTTTTTTTCTTTCACATAAATCTTTTTTATTTTTTATTTTTTATTTTTTGCTGATTAAAATTTTATTTTTTTTATTATAAAATATTTATTATTTACTTACTTCTATTATAATTTTTCTTTTATAATAAAAATAAAAGATTAATAAAAAATAATAAATAATATTTAAAATATTATTTAAATCTTCTTTTCTCATTTAACGTTTTCGTTTTCACCGAAAACGAGCAGGAATCTCCCGCTCCTGCGAGTCCCGTATACAACTCTACATTTTGTAAGTTGAAGAAAAATAAATGCAGTTTTTTTTTTTATTCAATGATACTCTTGTAATAATGCTCAAGTTCAACTTAATTAGTAATTTAATAGCCCGTGCATATACTTAAATGAATTGATTTTCAATTAGTTGAAACAATGATAGAAAATAATTAACATGAAAATTAAAGTGACAGAAACACGTGTTTTGAAACAAATATTTCCAGTTGGGGTTGTGTGTAAGAACAGCTCACACATCACAATATGAACATGAGCTCGTAATATTTGTGCATCTTTCTGCTTTTCCTGCAGTACAAAAATTAAAACCGACACCTTTTTTTCTTTTAAAACCGACACTTTTTTTCTGTTAAAACCGACACTTTCGCTACCATACACATGACACATCTAACTCTCATAACTAAAGGCCAAACTTACCTAAATAACTTGGTTAAAAAGCATATTTATTTATTTTAAATAATATACTTTACTTCCGTTAATTAAAATCTAGTTTTGGATGTTTGTATATGTTACTAGTACTTATAGAAATGTTTTTAAACGTGTCAAAATAAGAGGGAGTACCTTGCGGTGGAATTCCTTTAATTTATTTGTTCATGAATTTCTAAAAGTTATATGCTCAATGGAAAAAATGTGATCAATATCTTATATCTATCATTAAACACCAATCACGTCACTTGTTCTTAAAGGGACGTTAAAGTTAAACAGCAACACACAAAGACAGTTGTATATAGGAACAATTGAACTAATGATTAAACAGTTGCTTAATTTGTGATTTTTAATTAAGTGGGGGATATTAAGAAGCTTCGAAAAAAAAATTAAAGGGAAAAAAAATAAGTTAAAAGAAACAACAAATCCTCAAATCCAATATGACAGGAAAAGTTATAAACTTAATTATCATCTATCTTAAAAAATTTATACTAAAATTATCAATATTATTTTTATACTTATAACATTTCTCATAAATATAAGTTTTTTTTAACCATACTTATCAATACTTATAATTTAATAATTTATGATTATTAGACATTAAACACAATACTTTTAACTATAATATTATATTAAAAGTGTATTGATTACCGACTCTTAAAAAACTTAATTTATTGAAAAAATAATTAACATTACTTATGTATATATATTAATATTTATCATGCATTCTAATATTTGTAATTAAATAACTTTAGATTATTAAATCTTGTACATGTCATTTTTAACTTTGATATCATATTAAAAAAATTTAATTATTATTTTTTAAAAAATTTAAATTAAAAAATAACCAACGTTATTCTTATAAATATATGATACTTATATTATAATGATAGATGCTTAATTGGATACAAATTAATGATGTGCTTAGAAAATTCGATGTGATTAGAAAATTGGTTTGGTACAAATTAATGATGTGCTTAGAAAATTCGAGTCTATGCTTAAAAAATAGAATTGGTTTGGTACAAATTAATGATGTGCTTAGAAAATTCGATGTGATTTGCTCATCGTCACAAAACACATTTGAATTTATAAAAAATTTAAAATTTGAATATTAATTAAGAATGCATGAATAATGTATAATTATGCATGAGTAGTGTATAATTATTTAAAAAACGGAAAACTTAACGAAGGCAAATGGGGATAGTTAAAGAGATACATGGCCGACTTTAGTTTTACCAGTTTTTTTAATTTTTATTACTCATTTTTTTAATTATTTAAAAAAAATTATATTAACATTAACTGTCATATATTTTTAATAAAATATTTCGAAACATATATTGATTCAATTATGTTAGTCATGCATTTATAATTTTTATAAATACATGTTTTCAACATATATTATTTACACCGAATGTGTTAGGGGAAGAAGTTATTTTTAAAATCTCTTAAATATGTAGTCATCATTTAAATAAATCATAGATGTGCGCATTAATACATAGCGAAATAAAAACAAGTCAGATTCATACACATGCATTGCATGTGTTGTTCGCAAAGTAAATTAAAATGATGCGGGTTTGAGTTTTACAGTATCTATTATTTGTAGTTTTTCTCGTACATTAATACATGAGAGGCTTTTAGAATAAAAAGATAAAGAATTAAAGAATAAACTAAATGGCTAAAAATATTTAGGTATAACATAAAATATGGTTTCGGAATTCTTATCTCATTATCATGGATCTAAATTCAAAATTCAAATAATATTCGTATAATTTTTTATTTATTTAATAAAAAATGAAATTAAATATCCCTTAAAAATATAGTTCAATTTTTAACTCTATATTTTGTAGGTAAGTTTTTTATAACATGAAAAACACGTATTTAATACATATTTAAATAAATATATGTTTTTTATAATGTAAATCATATATAGTATTTTTAGTTTTTGTTGTGAAATTATTTTAAATAATATCTTAAAATTTATAATAATAAAAATTATTTTATTTTTTAAAATTTAAAGGATATGAATTAGTGTTATTCTGTTGCTTTTTTGTTATAAATTTTAGAGCTATTAGATTTATTATTTTTAATTTTTTTTTTATAATTGCATTATTTGCTGTCATAATTAAGTGATCATATTATAACAAAATATATTTTTTATTATTATTATCACAACAATAATATAAAATTGTCTATTTTACTTGCCTTCGCTTAACGGTATTCTTAAAGGCATTTAATAGGCACCAGTACTGGTTATGCTTAACTTTAAAAATACCCTTTCCAAACCCCTTTACTAGATTGGGCGGCCTAGCAAAATACCACTAAAATACTTTTTGATATGAAATTTTAGGAAAGCCCCTAATTTTTTATATATCTTCATATATATCCATGATTTTTATATTTAATATTATTAATGTCCTAAAATATTTAATAGTATTAATTTTACATTCAATTATGTATTTTCTTTCTTATGGTTCTAATACCAAATAATTTTAAAATTATATTAATTTTTTTATTTAAGAATTTTGAACATATAGATATTGATTAATTTTCTGAATTTAGTATTTTGATTAAATAAATATTATTTTTAATAAAGGGATTCTAGTAGTGTGTCTAATTTTATCTTGTTTTAATGAATATGGATCCACATCCATCTTTTGCTACTTCGCGTTTGATCTTTAATTATCTTATTAAAAGGCTCACCTTTTGGATTGGGAGCAATGACTTTCTGTCTTCAACCAATGGTAGGATACGTTTTTTTAATTAAAATATAAAAAAAGATAATGGGTTTTAATAAAAATAAATAAATTTTCATTAAGAAAGTGATATCATTATAATCCTAATTTTCTACTAATTTACTCCATAAGAATTTGTTTATATATTTTTTTAAGGAGAGAAAGATGTTTGGGTTTCATGGTTAAAACTTATTATGTACTTTTTCCTTACACATGAGCCTTTTTATAAACACAAGAGTAATTATTTTTCATACATAACCTAAAAACATGTGAAAGAATAATGATTACATCTTATCTTTATCTTTTTTTTCATTTCTAAAATAAAGACACGTGGAATAATAAGGATTACATTTTATCTTATCTCTTTCATCTTTTTAAAAATTTATGCCGATACTTATTTATTAAAAATCACTTAGCGACATGCATCCTCTTGATACTCAAAATTTAGATCTATCTCTATCCTTTATACAATAAAGGCACTTGTGATCCTCAGTTTACTTTCTTATGAGTTGACAAAATTCATGTTTGGTTTCTTCAACAATGTTGAATCTGCTACATATGATTGGTTTTCTTCTTGATGTATAGACTTTTTGTATTGTAAAATATTTCATAGTTTCAAATTGATCTTATCTTGATTTTCTTGCTAAATTATAAAGATTTAGTTATTGGTTTGGTTTTTTTTATCTTTCATTTTCTTCCTTGAGGATAATAAATATATCATCTATTTTCTTGTAAATTATTGGCCTTGATATCTTTCCTAGTATTGTGTATAGTTACTTTCTAAATTGGCTACTACATCACTAGATTTGAGAAGCTTAGAAGTTTTGAAATTGGCAAAACTTTCTTATGCTTCAATCATATTAGTGAATAATTTGTGTGTTACATCAACAAATCCAATTATTGCTCTATTTACTTATGGTCATGTCTTATATATTCTTGGAGCTGGTCCATTGTAGACAACATAATAATTTTCTTTTTCTTCTTAATTCTTTTCTTTAAACTCTTCCTCATCTACATTTCATACCATAAAACTTTTAAGGAATTACCATTTTTCTTTTTTGGTTAGTTACGAGGTCTTATCCTTTTCCTTTGATATTTTAATCTTTTTCTTCATTAAAAAAACTAGACTCTTACTATTTTTCACATATGAGTGACTTTTTGAGACATAAAATCTCTAATTGATCTTTTAAAACTTTTATTTTCTTTTCTTTGGTTTTAATTTTTATATTAAGATTATCCATCTTTCTTACAATTGTAGAAATTATTGTTGTCACTAATTCTCTAATTAAAGTATCATCTAAATTATTTTTTTCCTAGTAGGTGTTCAATATCAAATTTATAATGTTTAAACCACTATTGTCATATTATTAATTTTATTTATTTGTAATATCCTATGATATTAGTTTTCAAGAAATATCCAAACTTTTTATTGTTTGTTCTGATAATAAATCTTGAAAATATTATATATATATATATAGCAAACTTTTTTACGACCTTTTTACAGTTAAATATTATTATTTTTTATTAATATAGTAATAGTTCATCTTCTTGAAAAATTTCTGAAATAAACCTACATAAATATTTATCTTTATCATCTACTCTTGTTTTTAATGTCTCCCAATATTCTTGTAAAATGTCTATTTCTATTAACATTTTGTCATCTAGTCTTGGATAGTAAAGTGTTGGTAAATTTTTTATCTGTGTTTTTACCTTTTTTATGTACTAAGTATCTTGATCAATCTATTTTTAGATATAATTTTTCTTAAATTTTTCTTGTAAAGGTTTTCTCATTTTTACTAATTTCCTAATGTATGCTTCCGTATATGTAAAGTATCATAAAAACCTTTGTAATTGGTTTTTGTTAGTGATGATACTAAAAATTTATTGTATGTTATTTAGCACATGAGGTTCAAGGTGGTGTTTTTCATCTTTTAAGTCTTAAATATTTGATCTTTTGTTAGGTTAATATTGCCTTTTTCTTAGAAAATTTTATTCTTTCTTTCTTACATTTTGTTAGGATTTTTAATATGTTAATATAATACTAGTTGATATTATCACTAAAGACTAATATATCATCAATATAGTCACAACAAAAGAGGACATATTCTTTAAAAAAATGATGTTCATATATCGTTGAAATATTCCTAGTGTCTATTTTATTCCAAATGGTACAACAATCGATTGAAATTATCTTTGTAGATAGCTAAAGGCTATTAATAGTTGAGATTCTTTATCTAATCTGATTTTTCAAAATATCACTCTTACAATCAAAACTAAAAAAATATTTATTTCTTTTGATTAAGGCCAATAACTCTTTATTTTTAAGGATAAAGTATTCATCATTTATTGTTTATTTATTTAGTGATTTAAAATTTATCACTATTATTTTCTTTCTTTATCTTTTCTCACCTTCTTTTTCTACTAAAAATGTTGGGCTTAAGTGT
Source organism: Hippophae gyantsensis (assembly GCA_030763125.1). NCBI lineage: Eukaryota > Viridiplantae > Streptophyta > Magnoliopsida > Rosales > Elaeagnaceae > Hippophae > Hippophae gyantsensis. Next base: position 28,378,999 of record CM061031.1, on the reverse strand, counting down.
GGACTCATGCTTGGTTTAATTACTCGTAATTTTAAAAATTCTTAAATTTGTTTACTAAATTTTTCTCGATCTTTTGAAGTGTATACCATAGGTTTTTCTCTTATAACTTTACGAGAGTCTTTTAGTTTTATTCTTGCTACGTATTTAAGCTTTTTAATATTTGAATCTAAATAATTTTTTAGCTTATTATCTTAAGTAATTTCTTTATATTCAATAACCTCTTATCTCTTTGTATTTCTTTTAAAAATTGATTTTATTGATTATTAAATTCTATGTCATCTTCATCTAGTATTTTTCCTGTGTTATATTTTTTTAAATATGGTTTCTATTTTTGGTACATCTCACAACTTTTTACTTTGTATGTTGTTTAATAAACTTTTTTGATGACACACTTTTGACATTTTTAACCTTTTAAATATATATTATTTCTCTTTCTAATATTGTTAAACTTAGCTTATCTATATGTTGTGTAAATGATTGATATAAGTTTAAGAAGTTATTTCATATTAAGAAATCAACTCTCGTTTTCTATAGATATATTGTAAGGATATGTAACATTTCTCATCCTATTATAATACCAATATCTTTTATAATTTTGTTAAGGTTAATTGTTGTATTATTTATTATTTTTACTTTCGCTGCAGTCCAAAGTTCTTGTTAAAATATATATTTACTTGTTACACGCCTATTGTCTCTAGTATCTGTATAACATGTAAATTATATATATTATATACTTTGAATTTACATTCTATATTTATGTAAGTATTGCTAGGATTAGTTACGATGGATAGGTAATTCATCTTAAGATGTTTCCTCTGAATCTGTTTATTCTTCTTTAACTTTACTCATTAAGTATGTTAATTATGTTTCATCATTCTCTGATTCTTTTATAGGTTCTAATTTCATCTTATATGTTTATTCTAGTAACTTTAAATTTTTCTTATATTCTTTTTATGATTTAAACTATTAAGATATTCTTATATTCTGACACTTGCAAGTTTTCTTGCCTGATGGATAATAGTTTGTTTTGTGAAATTTTCTTATTTTAAAATATTTTTTCTTATAAGGTTTATGGTTATATCTTCTTTTATATTTAAAAAATTCTTGTTTTTTGAATTTATATTTTGTTGAACATTTTATATTTTTTAGATTTTTTTTGTAAGGCTTTATCTATATCAATATTTTTCTATCATATGAAAATTCTTACTATCACAACATATTTTAGAATTTCTTTTAGCATAATTATATTAACTTTTTCTTTAACATTTTAAAATTATCTAAGCTTTTAGTTCTTTCATTATTCCTTCTAAAATATATGGTATTGTTACTGCTATAGTATTTCTATTTCTCTAATTTTTTTTAAGAGTTTTATATAGAATTCTTGGTAACTTTTGATAAAATATTTTCTTAAATTGTTGTTGTTATATTTTAGGCATCTTGTGATAATATATTTTATATTCATATATAAAAAAATATAGGTAACACATATCATATATATTCATATTTGATAAATGCTATTTAACCTTATTTATTTCTAATTCACTAGTGTTTAGTAATATGATGTCCGTTATCTTTCCCTATGAAGTTTTTGTATATTTTATTTATTATTTATTTAAATATTATTTTATAGTTGTAGAATATCCATGCCTCTTAAGATGTATGTTATCTAGTAGATTAATAAAACATACTATAATATTTTTAGTCATTTTATGGTTTCATAATATTCTACATATTGATAGGTTTGTATTAGTAGTTTTAGATATTGGGATTACTACACTCATTATACTAACCCATTAATCTAATGCATTTTTTTCTTTCTCTAATACAATCTAGTTTTAGATAATAGGTTTTATTATTATTTTCATGAAGTTTGATTTTCATGGTATAGATCTTTTAGTACCCTAATATAATCTTCTTCCATTTGGTTGTTGCCTTCTCCTATCTAGAGGGTTAGGTTTATTTAATCTTTGTCTATTCATTTCATTTATGTGATGACTAATTGTTTTTCCCTAAATTATAAAGGGCATTATGTGTTTTTTCATAGTAATTTTGAAATTTTCTTGTTTGTTGAGAATATGTTTCATTGATTACTATTATATCATCGTCTTCTTTAATTAAGCATATTTTTCTTCATAATGTTTTCTTAATTCCTCATTTGGTAATGTTAATAGACTTACTAATGTTCCTACATCTTTATATTCAAGATCCATAAATTATTCATTTACTTATTTTATATATTCTATTAAGTTGGAATTATAGATTTTTCTTTTTTCATTATGGAAATCATTTCATCAAATCTTATTGATGGTTCTTCTTTTAATCCTTATAATAGATCTCTTTTTTAAAATATCTAATTGTAATCACAACTATTTTTATTTCTTTAATGATTTCCTTGGATTTTAGTTATTTTTGTAATGATTCTATTTTTTCTTCTACAAGAATTAAATTTTTTACTATAGTTTTTTGGTTATTTTATGTATTTATTAGGTATAATAATTTATAAATTCTATTCCTTATAATTTGTCTTTTGACATTTTTATTTTATAGTTTAACACTTTTCTTGCTATTGTCCTATTACTTCATATATAAGATTTTTGTCTTTTTTGTCTTGTTTCAATTATTTTATCTTTTCTTCTTGTTCTCATTCGTGTTTACTTATTTTTGTTTGATCATTTATAAATTCAATTCATGATACATTACTTTTTCTTTCTGATATCATACTTTTTTCATCTAAATTTTATTCTTCAGATATTTCAAGTCTGTTAATATTTTTGATATTACGATTTGTTTAATTTCTTAAAAATATTATTTATTTCCATAAATTTATTTTTTATATATTGAAATACGATGACTGTTTGTTAATGAATATTCTACTATATAATGTACTGAAAAGTAGATGATTTCCTTATTTCATTAAATCTTTTCTTTCAAATTCATAGGCTAAATATAATACTTGATTAAGTTTTTATCATTAATATTAATGACAAATCTAAGAAAATCTCATGAATTTTAATTTCTAGTATCATAGGTTTTCATGGATCATTCCTAAAAAGTCATATTTTTTATTCTATTATTTAAAAGTGCTAATTTTATATCAATTACTTCTTTAAAATGTGATTATATTTATTCAAATGTTTTTTAGAAACTTCTTGAGATATCTCGTGTTTTTATTTTTATTATTTTTGTCATTTTTTTCTATAAAAAATTATTATTCACATCCATTAATTTAAACTTTAATTAAATTGTGAGTATTTGTGACATTTTTAAAATCTTAGGTGTATTTGTGATATTACTTCAAAGCTTGAGAATATTATTAATATTATCTAAAAAAATTCATAAAATACTTATTTTAATATTTAATAAGTGTAATTATTTTATTTTAATATTTTACTAAATTTTGTTTTTGAAAAGAAATATATCTTTAAATATATTTTTAAAAAAAATTGCTATTATTGATTTTTTTAAAATTTCATAACTTTTTTATCTTTATTAATAATTTAGTTCATAATTATATTTTAATTACTTGACCTAAAAAATAATATTTTAATATAAAATTAATAAAGTAAAATTTTTTTAATTTTTTAAAATTATGAATTATAAAATATATTTTAAAATCTAGGTAAATAAAACGTAACACTAAACTACTTGCCTGACAAATTACTTAATTTTTGTGTCAGCCTCTCAATCCCATACAATTTAATAAAGATTCAAAATGTTTTAAATAAAAACAAGAGATCGATCTCTCCTAAATATGACATCGAAATGATTATTTGCTTTGTTGTCATTTTTTCTAAAATAATTTTTTTATATTTTATAAGTTATAGGATTATAATGCTGGATTATTAATATATATAATTAAATTCACATAATTATATTTAAAAAAAACTATGTTATAATTATGATAAATTTATAATGTATAGAAATATTATTTTTTAAATATTAAAGTCTATTAAAAATTAATCGCCAAATATAAATGTCTAAATGCAATAGATATGTTAAGCATTTATCTCTAAGTATTAATAGCTAAGGAGTAAGGCAGTTCAGAAGCCCTCCTTTTTTTTTCTTTTTCTGTTTTAATCTGCAACATAACTCAAGTGGGTCCTGATAAACATGTCAACTTGCCTAAAGTTTGTCATATAAATGATCAAAATTAAACTTCACATGAAAGATATCTCTATTTTAATCTCAATAGATTGTTTTATGGTTTGATATTTTTAAGAGTAATGTTAGGATTTAATAAAAATGTGCTTAAATTTGTAATTATATTTATTATAATATGTGATTAGATAATTTTAAAAATAAAAAGAATTATATTTTAAAAAAAAAATTAACCACATATCAGAATATAAATGTAGCTGCATGTAAATTTGTATTACTTAATTTTTAATTAATTTTTCATATGTGACAGATATCCCAACGAATGGGGCACAAGCAATCCTCTACTTGAGAGTGAGCTTGTGCTGAAACTTATGCATTATTCCTGATTATATGGTCAAAGATATGACCAACCTCCTAAGTAATAATATGCTCATGCATATAATAAATGCCATGGGCTATAAGTTGCGGTTTAAAATCACTTGGTTTTTTGTGTGTTGTGATAGCCGCAAAATTGAATACAACTTGTGTCTTTCTAATGTGTAAAATACTAAACTAAAGTTTTTCTCTAAATTTTTGTGTATACTGACTATAAAATAAATACATCACATCAAACGATATAAGTCTTATTAGTTCAATCAATTTGATGAGGGTTGAGTTATCAAATTGATCTTTATACAATTTCAAATTTCTTATAGACATTAATATATTTTAGTCTTCTCTTTTTTTCTACAATTACTCATATTGACTTAATCATCCAACCTTATCTTAAAAAATATCACACCAATATCCCAGTTATGTTTATTGCATGTGTAGGTTTCAAAAGATTGGTGCAACACAACAGCATTATCTAGCACTTACTCCTATGTTGATAAGCTAACTCAGAATACCAAGATATTACACACTTTTTTGTTAAAAAATTCTTGAATTAAAAATTAATTTTTAATTTTTTCCTCAATTATTGTCTCTTCCGTTATTGTTTTTCTCTCCTCTATTATTCTCTTCCATTATTTATTTTCTCTTACTATATAAAGTAAAAAAAGAAAAGAAGTACGCTGAGAAGAAATAAAAGAAAAAACAGAGAGGAAGAAAAGAGAAGAAAAAGAAAAGTAAAATGAAGAAAGGAAGAGAAAGAGAGAGACTACGAGAAAGGTGGGAAAAAGAAAAAAAATATTTTCTAACGTTAAGTTCTTTCAATAGAATTCATATGTTTTAAAGTTCGTAAAATAATAAACTATATTGTAAATTTATTATTATTTAATCATTGTATATTATGAGATAAATTTCTATCATTTTCATATACTCATGGTGAGTAAAAAATTATCTTAAGTACACTATGTGATACACAAATTTTGATTATTATTATTTTTTTTATTTAAATTTTATATTTATAATATATATATATATATATATATATATAATTTTAATAAAATAATTTTATTCTTAAATTATTTGTCCTTATATTATTTCCTTAAATCTTAAAATAATTTATTCTTTATAATAGTTTTGAGATTTTGTTTAAACACCTTTCATTTTCTATACTACTAATTTTTGATATTTCATTTGAACTTTTTCATTTTCCAATTCTCTTTTCATGCATCATTTTCAAAGTGAGAAATTAAAAATGTTCAAAATAATAAGAAGTGTATCATACTTCTTGAAAAATTATTAGATCGAGTGTTTTGTAGTATTTTTTTTATTTCATTTTTTTACTTTATGCTATTATTTGAGATTTTGATAATTTACTTTATTTTTATTTTTATTAATTAAGATGGAGCTATTATATGATTTTTCTCATTATTATTAGTACTTATTTTAATTGTCTTTACATATTGGTACTACTATTTTATTTCTATCTCCAACATAAATTATATATATAAAAACAATATTTGTGAATTAATATTTGAAATTTTATCTGGCTCTTTGTTTAACATTTATATTGTTGATCAATTTTATACTTGCTCTTATTTTCTTGATATTTGGCTAAGAATATTAATAAGATTAAGTCTTCTACTTATTTGTTGGAGTCTTTCAACTTGTGGCATGGCATACTATATCATATTAATTACGATACATTGTGTAAACTAATTAATATGGAACATATACCTGTATTCCAAATAGATTCAAAAAATAAGTGTGAGATTTGTGTTGAGGCAAAAATGATTAGCTCATCGTTTCATTCAATTGAAAGAAACACTGAACCCCTCGACTTAATCCATAGTGATCTATATGATTTGAATTTTCTTCAAACAAGGGATGATAATAAGTATTTTATTACTTTTATTGATGACAGCACAAAATATTGTTATATGTATTTGCTTAAAAGCAAAGACGAAGTTATAGAGAAACCATTAATATTGAAAATCAACTTAACAAGAAGATTAAGATATTGTGTTATGATTGTGGTGGTGAATATGAAACATTATTTGGTAAATTTTGTGCACAATACGAAGTTATCCATTAGAACACAACATCGTATTCATCTTAGCAAAATGGAGTTATTGAACGTAAGAATCATATCTTGAAAAAAATTATAAATGCAATACTATCAGTTCTGGGTTGTTACATAACATGTAGGAAAAACTATTTTGTCATCTAACTATTTTTTAAATAAGGTAGTTTAAAAAAAGACACAAAAGACACCGTATTAATTATTTAAAGTAATGATATCTTCCTATAAATATTTACGAGTGTGGAATGTCTTGCTAAGTAGCCATACATATATCTAAGAAGGTGAAGATATGTCCAAAAATGATAGATTATATCTTCATTAGATATGCACATAATAGTAGTATTTATTGTTTTCTGGTGCATGAGTCGAAGATCCCAGACATACACAAAAACATGATAATAGAATCCAGGAATGCATCATTCTTTGAACATGTATTTCCAAGTAAATCTCAAGGAGAATCAAGTTCGTTTAAACAAATGTGTGAGACTATGAATGAAGATGATCAAAACAAAGAACTTGAACCCAGATGTAGCAAGATGACTAGGATAGAAATGCCCTATGGTCCAAATTTTTTCACCTACGTGCTAGAAAGTGAACCTCAAACCCGTGAAGAGGCTGTGAATTCTTTTGAAGGTTTTTAATGGAAAGAAACCATTAATATTGAAAACGAGTCCATTCTACAAAATCATACTTGGAAACTAGTTGATTTATCTTTGAGTGTTAGAAATTCTTGAATTAAAAATTAATTTTCAGTTTTTCATTATTGTCTCTTCTTTTATGTCTCTTTTGTTACTATTATTCTCTCCTCCGTTATTCTCTTCCATTACTAGTTTTCTCTTATTATATAAAATAAGAAAAAGAAGAAAAATGATGAGAAGAAAGAAAAGGAAAAATAGTGAGGAAGAAAAGAGAAGAGAAACAAAGCATAGAAAAATAAAGTAAAGGGAAGAGAAGATAAAAGAAAAAGGATGAAAGGAAATATAGAGAGAAAAGGTAGGAAAAGAAAAAAATTTATTTTATATCTAATTTTTTTTAATAAAGTTAAGATATTTTAAAATACGTGGAATAATAAAATATGTTTTAAGTTTATTATTTTTTAATCGTTGTATCCTGAGAGATAAATTTATGTCGTTTTTATATATTCATGGTGAACGAAAAAATTATCTTAAGAATAATACGTAGTAAAAATACCTCAATTATTGTTATTTTTCTTATTTAAGTTTTATATTTATAATTTTAATAAAATAATTTTATTTTAAAATTATTTGTAATTATATTATTTCCTACACTTTTCACCTTAATTTGAGGGGAAGCCACTGTTGTATATATTAATTTTCATAACATTAATTTGAGTTTTTTTTTTCCTTTACATAGTCTCGGTCTCATACGTTTCAAAATGAAATGACATTATACTTTAAAAATATTATATTTTTATTTTAAAGAAATCTTACATTTAGAAATAAATTATACTTGTAACACATTGAGATCCTTTAATTTAGAATACTTTATTGGTAATAAGTTATTATTTAGAATAATTTATTTGTAATATTAGTTTATTAGTTAAGACAAGCTGCTTTTTTCTTAACTTGATATTATATCATACATAATTTGTTGTTCTAAAATAAGATATTATAAATAGATTTTTTCCTTTATTCTAATAGTTAACTATTAGTCAATTTTAATCAATTGCAATTTATTATAAAAAAATAATTTTATATATTATTTTGTGATGTGTTAAAACAATTAAACTTTAGAATATAAATCTTTATGTAATTTTATTATTTTATCAAATTATTATTTCTCAGTTAAATGTATCTATCTTATTTTTTACTCACTTCCTCGTAAATACCATATATAGATCCTAAACCTATTTATTATATATATATATATATATATATATATATGAGGACGTAAAAATGAGGTGCTTATATTTAAATTCAAATCCTCTGGCATTTATTTTTAAATAGAAGAGTTGTACTAGTTAATCATGCATATGGTTAACTACTTTTTTTATAAATGATTTTAACCGATGATTTTCGATCATTGATTTGAGTATAGGTAAATATATCCATTTAATTACTAAGTTAGTTTGATTAATTTATTTATGAGTAAATTTTATGTTAAATTAAACATTTTATACAGATAATATGTTATATTTTATCTTAATTAAAAAATAATCAATTAATATATATTATTTTTGATCAAAAATCTTATAAAAACGTTTATAAAATTTGATTATTTTATGTTAGATTTATTTTTTAAATAATAATAAAATATTAATTAAATAACTATATTGTTTGGTTAATATCACAAGATAAACAAAGGAGATTTATACAAATGTAATCTAAAAGTCTTGAATAAATTATTAATTGTATTAAATATAAAGTTCTAATTTAACTCATTTAATTAATATTTTTATATTCTAATCAAACTTTTAATATAAAAAAAGGTGAGATATAGTAAAAGGTTACTTGGATTAAAAGATTTGTATCAATTAATTTTTTATATTGTAAAATATATCTTTTAGTCTCTTATATTTTGTAAAAATGAACCAAAGAATGATAAATTTTATTATTTATTTAATATTATAATATATTTTATGATAAAAAATTTAATTTTTACTAAATATTTTAATAATTTTTTATGAAAAATGTCATAATAAAAAGTCATTTTTACATTCTACTTATTTAATAATGCTTATTTAATAATAAAACAAAGTATTGAAAAAATTATATTATTTTATTTAGAATATTAATAATAAATAATTTTTTTCTTTAATATTTTTTATAAAAATATAATATCAAATGACATTTTTTTTTCAAATGGACTAATAGAACTATTTGACGTGATATAAGGGACATGTGCAGCATTTTTTTTTCTATAAAGAAAGCTAAACATACTATGGAAATATAACAATTTAAATTTATGTTGTCCTTCTATTATTATAAATTTAATTTAATTTTTAAAATATAATATTAAAATATAAAAAGAAAAAAAATAGACACATATATTAATTAAGATATATATTAAATGTATTAATACTTTTTGATTCATTAAAAACGTTAAATGAGGAGATAAAATTAGTCAAAAAAATTTAAACACATGTATACAAATGTGAAAAATCCTTAATAAAATAAAAAATTACATTATATTGATATATTTTTTTAATTGTAGATATCATTAAGGTACACCCGAAAAAGAGTAAAAAAAAGTAAAAAAAATAAAATTAAGGTAATATTAAAATACTAAATCTGCTTTAAAATCTAAATTATTTAACAATAGTATAATTTAGCTCAATAATATTTTTTAATAGTTTAATAACTTAATTTAATTAAGTGTCTTATTTTTTATTCTTTCAAAGAATTATATAATTATACATATTGCACGTACTAAAAATTGAACCAAAAAAACATAAGTTTTACTATAAAAAAATTCTAATGTTATTTTAAATTTTATATGCATCGATTGTATTTTTTTTTTACTTTTATAAAACATTATCTAAATATATAAATTAATTTTAAAAACAGTTTTTCTTATTTTTTTTGTTTTTCCTTACTTTTTTAAACACATATATTTGTTTTTTTTTTCATTTATATCTTGTTCTACCATCATTTGTTTTATTAGAATATTAATCTAAATGACTTATTTTATGTCTATACCTATTTTGCTTGTATTTTATTAAAAAACTATATCCTCTATTAGTTATATTTTGTCCAAGATCTTAAATATATCAAAAATCAATTATTTATTAAGAAATTCTAATATATCAATTCAAATATTCAAATACTGCCTGAGGAACATTTCAATAAGATGAATGATGAAAACTCAAGTTTTTCTTATTGTGCTAACGAATGTTTTTGTTTTTTATTTACTAATTTTAATTATTGATATATTAAAATGTATGAGATAATCTATATTGCATCTTTTATTATTATTATTAAAATTTAATTTTATTTCTCAAAAACACAATACACTACATATGATAGCATCAAAAAATGACCTAAGCTAATATGACATCGACATATTTATGTTAAACATTGATCAATTCAAAACAAAGTTTTAAAATATGAAAAGTAAATTGAGATGACATCTATACACGAGCTTATATTTTAGCAATTAGCAATGAAAAATATTAAGATAATATAGATTATTTTTTATTTATTTTTTTTTATCAATTTTTATAAATTAGTAAACAAAATAAATCAAAACTCATAATTTCATACTCATAAATACCAAAATATCCAAACAACGTAATTAAATAAAATTAAAATAAGATTAGATCTTACAATATCTTCGTTAGCCACCACTTGTAGAGTTTTTAATGACTATCACTAAAAACCCACTAGAATTTTGGTGATCGTTCTCAATGACCCATCAAAGTTTCGATGGTTGTCGTTGGTGCCCTATTGAATGTATCTTATTACATTAACATGTATATTTGTATGTAAACTATTACATTCACAGTATTTTAGAGACCCACTTGATGTAATAGGTTACATACAAAGATACATGTGGGTGTATCATGTTACATTTAGTGGATCGTTGGAACTATGATTGATGTAACAATTTGTATACAAAGATACATGTGGATTTAATGTGTTATATTCTATGGGTACTTTGTATGTGATATGTTATATCTACTATAATTTATACGACATACAAGATATAACTTATTACATCAACTTGCATCATAATCTGTAACACGTTACATCTATCTCTACTTTTATGTGCAACATATTATATCCTCATCTACTTTGTATAATGTTACATACACCTTCGATAAGGTCACTGGTGATGACTTCAAAGTATGATATAGTCATTGACAGTGACTATTAGAGCACCAATGAGATCATTAGAACTCTAGTGTCGTCATCGACAAAGATTTAATAAGATCCCCAACAATGGTTGTTAGAAATGTGATTAGATATGATCTTAATCTTATTTTATTAAAGTTATAAAATAATGATCTTTTAATTTTTTTAATATATAATTTAGTATAAAACAATGAGTTTTTGAATAAATTATTACTAGTTAAAAAAATTGATTAATTTATTAAAAATAAAATTACTTAATTTAAAAAATGTGAGAAAGAGCTACCATAACCCATGATTTAGGGAGTCATCGGGGAGAAGGAGATCTATAAAAGTTTCTAAAAACATACCATAATGTGCAAAAATAATTAGGGTGAAGGGATTAATATCTTAGTTATTATATTGATATTCTTTATGTTACATTATTAAAAGATTTTGTTTTAATATCTTAATTCAAATATTAATATACATTTTAGTTATTTTGAATAATATTTTCTCATTTTTAAAACATTGGCATTTATGAAAATTTAAGGAAAAATATAATAGAAAAAAATATCTAAGATTATATTCACACAAGATAAAAAATTAACGGTATGATTTTTTTATTCCAAATTTTTGTAACATTTTGTTAAATTTTTTAAACTCTATTTATTATTATTATTAATAATAATAATGTATCAACATATAAAAAGAATAATAAATTTAAATTATTCTAATTATTATGTTTTAGTACCATATTTAATTATTAGTATATTTTTTAGGTATTAAATTATTATTTTTGATATTGATTTTTTCTTTTCTTTTTTTAAATTTTTACAAATGTTATTCTCTAATTTCACAAAAAGTGGTACCAATATTTAAATTACGATACTAAAACATAATGTTTTAATAACATAATATATAAATTGTATTAATATTTAAATTAGGGTAATAAAATAATATATTTTAATAATATCAATATATTAATTTAAGTATGGTGAGATTCTTTTAAAGGATGTGCTTGGAGTTGTTTTGGATGTCTTCAGAATTATCCTTTTCAAAATCCCATTTTGATGGGCCAAATGGCCGAGTTTCTAGCTGTATACAATTTAACCCAGCAAGCTCTAGGTTAATGTTAAATACCACTTTTACCCTTTGGGTTTGCGCTGAACTATTAGTTGGCGCTATTTTTGGCTAATTTTGGACCGTACGCACATGTCCGAAATTTAAATTTATAAATATATAATAATATTAATTGTAAAATAAAATTTTTATATTAAAAAAATAAATAAATGTTTTTCCCTTAGACAGAGAACACTGTTACGACCAAACGGAATCATGGCCCCTGTTCCCCTAGAAAATGTTTCTTATTTTCAAGTGTAATACTCCAATAACTTACAGCATGTTTACTTGTGGGGAGTAGGAACGTGGGAAAGGGACTCTTTTCAATTCAAGATGTTTGGTTCGCTATTTTGGTGGGAAAAGGGGTGACAATAATCTTATAGTAGGATTCAACTTAATTTTGTATAACATATATTTTCATATTTTATCTATTGTATCTACTGTTGGTCATTTAATGACACTTCTAACTCATGAAAACCAAGTACCTCGTCCAATTTCTGTCATCAGAGTTTTTCAGCACTATGAGTATCTATGTCCGATTATATATGAGAGTGATGTTAATTGTGCGAACAGCTTAAGAATGGATAGAAGAGCTTTTTTAAAATTATGTGCCATTCTTAGAAACAAAAGACAAATAAAACCAACAAAGAATATGAATATTGAAGAGATAGAGTTGCAGTGTTCTTAAACATCATTGCACACCATGTAAATAATCTTATAGTAGGATTCAACTTTAGAAGATGAGGACGTAATATTAGTAAGTATTTTCATTAGTGTTTAAGAGGTGTCAAAAGTTATTTTGGAAAACACATGATTATGTAATAGGATTATGTGGATTCGAAGTAGAATTGGTTTAAGGTATCTGCTGCTTATAAGTTTAGATAATCCTTAACTCAATAAGATCTTATTGGTTTGAGTTAGACCTGAGTTTCTAAGATGATATCAGAGTCATTGCTCTGAACTTTCTTTTAACAGTCTTGTCTCTTATGGTGTTACTTCATCCTTATCGCTTCCGTCATCACAACAGTCGTTGTAACCACTCACCGTTGGACCTCTAATATCTTTCAGCTGTTGTCCTTGGGTTTTGGGCCTACAACCACTATCGTTGGTGAGTCTCGCACCACATAGATGACTGCAATCACTATTTTTGCCCTGCACTTTACTCCGATAACATTTTTGCAGGTACCATTGTGATCGGCTTGCCCAGATCTATACAATCGTGGAAGTCTTGCAACCATCGGAGTATGCACGTGCCCTCACACGTCGCCAACATAAGCCGCGCATCATATTCACGTGCCTTACACACACACACTCAAGTCCTATGACGTCATACTACCACGTTAACTAGGGTTAACATCATGGTCGGTGTTGACCATATCAGAGTTGACTTGACCGTCGTTGATTATTGACTACCGTTGACGAAGGTTGACTTTTACCATTGACTTTTCTATAGGGTTGACTTTGTAGAACAGGTTCTCCTTACCCAGTTTTTCGCATAGACTTTATTTTGCAGTCTGTTTTTGTATATTGTGTGTCTAAATGGATAAAAAAGATATTTTTCTTCCTCGCCCATCAATACTGTATTAGAAGGGACGAAGAATTACTTATCTTGGTCTCAAGCTATGCGCAATTTTTTTAAGGGTCGTATGTTTTGGCATTACTATACTGGTACAATAGTTGAATATATTGAAATATATTTTTATAATTTAAATACAATGAATGACAATACAAATATATATACAAGAAATGAGAATCTACTTTTAAGAAAAGTATATTAGTTGCATACAACTAATATACAACTGATAATGTTTAGGAAAAATATATTAGTTGCATACAACTAATATATAACTAATGATGATTTATTAACACTCCCCCTCAAGTTGACGCATAGATATCGATCATTCCCAACTTGCTTAGTGAGTCGTATAATGCCTTCTTGGAAACTCCTTTGGTAAGCATATCTGCAAGTTTCTCTTCAGTGGGAACAAAAAGAAAGCTAATAAGTTTGGCATCTAGCTTCTCTTTTATAAAGTGACGATCAACCTCTACATGTTTAGTACGATCATGTTGTATTGGATTTTGTGATATATCAATGGCTACCCGATTATCACAATACAACTGCATAGTATTTTTGAGTTTGAAACCCAAATCAAATAACAAAGTTCTTATTCATAGTAATTCATAAACCTTATGAGCCATACCTCTATACTCAGCCTCAACATTAGATCGCACCACCACTTTCTGCTTCTTACTTTTCCATGTAACCAAATTACCTCCCACAGACTTCAAGAGGATTGTTGTGTTTAGAGAACATTACTCCTCTTCCTAGAATCGATTTCAAATACCTTAAAATTTTCAAAACAACATTCATGTGGTTCTCACTTGGATTATGCATGAACTGACTCACCACACTTACTACATATGCAACATCTGGTCTAGTATGAGCCAAGTAAATCAAACACCCAACCAATTTCTTATAGTGAGCTCAATCAGTTGGTATCTGATCTGGATACTCTGCTAAACAATGGTTTTGCTCAATAAGAGTGTCAATAGGTTTGCAATCCAACATACCTATCTCTGTTAGCATATCAATAATGTACTTCCTCTGACACAGATATATTCCTTCTCTTCCCTTGACTACCTTAATTCCTAAGAAGTATTTTAGTTCACTTAAGTCCTTCATCTCGAATTCAGAGGCTAGTTGTCTTTGTAATTTATCCATCTCAACAGTATCATCACCAGTGATTACCATATCATCAACATAAGTGATTGGGGCAATTACCTTCCCTCATTGATGTTTGAGAAATAGAGTGTGGTCTAAATTACTCTGTCTGTAACTAACCTTCTACATCAGCTGTGAAAACCTTCCAAACTAGGATCGAGGGGATTGCTTGAGACCATACAAAGACTTTCTCAATTTGCATACAAAATTACCAGAAGAATCAACTACATACCTAGGTGGAAGACTCATGTACACCTTCTCGGATAATTCTCCATGAAGAAACGCATTATTGACATCAAACTGCCAAAGTGGCCAGTTTAGGTTAACGGCAAGTGAGAGCAGAACCCAAATAGTGTTCATTTTAGCAACAGGAGCAAAAGTCTCATCGTAGTCTACACCATACATCTGAGTGAACCCTTTTGCTACAAGACGAGATTTATACAGATTTACAGATCCATCACCATTATGTTTTACAGTAAACACTGATCGATAACCAATTGCCTTTTTTCCTTGTGGTGGTGGCACAAGTTGCCAAGTATCATTCTTCTGTAACGCCTTCATCTCTTTAGCCATTTCCTTTCTCCATATTGGATCTCCTAACGCATCCTGCACTTTGTTAGGTAGTGATACACTAGATATTTGATTCACAAATGATTTATATGACTTAAATAATATTTTAGTGGACATATAATTGGCTACTGGGTATTTTGATTTTGCATGAATATTTGGTTCATACCTTTTGGCTGGTTGACCTCGAGTAGACCTATTTGATAACACATACTGTCCAACATTAGACTCAATGCTATTAGTATCAGTGGGTGTACATACCTCAGATGAGTGACCTTCAGTACCAGAGAGTTGTTGATCAGGGGTAGGAGTGATGCTTGAGGGAATAGTTGTATCTTCAATTTCATTTGTTGTAAGCAAATTTGGTGCTTGAATACTTGGAGTATCTGCTTCTTCGATTACTGGATTCAATGGATTAGGAATCTCATATGGTCCCATCGAAACATTAGCTGGTGATTCTTCTAATTCATCCCCTTTCCATGATACAATTCTTCGAAATATGTATTCTCCCCCTAACGAGCAGTATCAGGTGAGGAAAAATAACTCATATCCTTAAAGAAGGTAACATCCATAGTGACATAATACTTTCTGGTCGATGGATGGAAGCACTTGTACCCTTTCTGATAACCTCCATAACCAACAAACACATATTTAATTTCTAGGGCATCTAATTTAGACCTTTGATTTTTAGGAACATGCATAAAAGCAACGCAACCAAATACACGTGCAAGAAGATTCTGGAAGGATGACAAGGAGACGTAAGATACGAAAATCTGAAATAGGATTTTTCCGTTAAGGACACTAGATGGGAGATGATTGATAAGATGGGCGAAAGCTTGTACAACATCACCCCAAAGATATTTTGGCATATAAGCACTAAATAGGAGTGCACTAGCCATATCAAGTAAATGACGATTTTTTCGTTCAGACACTCCATTTTGTTCCGATGTTTGTAGGCAAGTAGTTTGGTGAATAATCCCATATGTTTTGAAAAAATCTTGAAAAACATGATTAACATATTCTCCCCCATTATCAGAACGGAGGATCCGAATGATATCATTGTATTGTATTTGAATGAGGGTATGAACAGTTTGAAAAACTGAAAAAAAAAAACTTCATCTTTTATTTTAAGAAGAGAAATCCACGACAACCTTGTACAGTCATCGATAAACAAAACAAAATATCTCATACCCGATATAGTGGGCTCTTTAGATGGTCCTCAAACATCAGAATGAATTAATTCAAAATGAATAGTATTTTTATTAGAAATACTAGGAGAATAAGTAATACGATGGCTCTTGGACAAAACACAAGAACCAATTTTTGAACTCTTAACAAAGACTTTAAATTTTGGAACTTCATTAATTCTAGAAATCTGATGTTGTCTTGAATCTTTCATTGAAATAAATAATATTGTGCAGCGGAGTAAAAATTTTAGAACCTTTTTTTTTGGACCAGACTGGATTATGGATTGGGCTAGTAAGTGGGTTGTTTGATTATTGAGTGGGTTGATTAGTGAGTGGGTTGATGAGTAAGTGGGTTGATAGGCTGATGGGCTTAGGGCAGAGTTGAGTGAATATTATTGAAAACCTGAAAACTAAAAAAAGGCATTGCAGTGAAATGTGAGTAAATATTACTCACAAAAGAAAAAAAAACAAAGAATAGTGTAGGAGCTGGTGCGCGGGTTGGACATGCAAACAACTGATACGTAGACGGTTGGACAGGTAGACGACTGATGCGTGATTGAACAGGCAGACGGTTGGTGCGGGAATTGGACAGGCAGACAGCTGGTGCACGGGATGGACGACGCGGGTTGAACATCATGGGTTGGACAAATGATACGGGTTGGACAACGTTGGCTAGACAGTACAGACTGGACGATATGGGCTGGACAATACAGACTGGACGACGTGGGTTGGACAACGGATCTGCAACGGACGGACAGATCTACAACGGCAGCGCGAACTGTATAATGCGAGAAGATTAACAACACTGCATAAAAAATATTGACGACGATGCTACTACTGATGGAGACGCTACTACTGACGATGGCGTTACTGTTGATGGTGGCACTGTTGCTCGAGGACTGGTAAAAACAAATTATTTTCTTTCCCGTTTTGATGCCAAGTTGAATATACTAAAATATATTTTTACAATTTAAATACAATGAATGATAATACAGATATATATACAAGAAATAAGAATCTGCTTTTAGGAAAAGTGTTTTTAGGAAAAGCATATTAATTGCATACAACTAATATACAACTGATAATATTTAGGAAAAGTATATTAGTTGCATACAACTAATATACAACTAATGATGATTTATTAACAACAATTACCATTCC
Source organism: Hippophae gyantsensis (assembly GCA_030763125.1). Lineage (NCBI taxonomy): Eukaryota > Viridiplantae > Streptophyta > Magnoliopsida > Rosales > Elaeagnaceae > Hippophae > Hippophae gyantsensis. The sequence continues at coordinate 28,360,903 of CM061031.1, read as the reverse complement.
TGTCAAAGGAGAAAGTGAAGAAGATGTTACCTTCCTTGGTCGCATGATTGAATGGGATAATCACAACCACATGATCCTTACATGGATTTGAAATACCCATTCCTTCTATGTCCAATCTATTGGGCAATTTTGATGATGCAAAATCAACATGGGATATGTTTGTCAAAAGGTCCTCCACTACTCACGGATCCATGAAATATCAGTTAGTATTTGAATTGCATCAACCCCGACAAGAACCAGGGAAATCCATCAATACTACTATGATCAGCTTCACTTTCTTTAGGACTAAATTGACATTTGTGGTCAAATTTTGGCATGCTTAAAGGATTCTCGGCAATATGCTACAGTTAGAGATGAATTTCGTCTCTATGAGTTCCTAATGTCACTTCACAAGGACTTTGAACCCATCCGGGATCAGCTTCTCAATCACAGTCATCCTCTATCTCTTGATACTGTTGTAAACAAGTTGGTTAGAGAAGAAGCTCAGGTTGTAACCCTTCAAGTCCAGAATAAGTTCAATGTTTTGGCTATTACTCTTTCTGCTCTTACTATTGAGCAACCTCAGCAATCAGGTGATTCCTTTAGCTCTAGCAATCGTCTGCAATTATTGCAAGCATCCTGGACACACCATTGAGACTTGTTACCGTCGCAACAAATCTACTGCTATTGTTACTAATACTGAGCCTACTCTGTTGATGCCTTCCATTTCAACTGAGTCCCAGTCTTTTATATCCACTATCAACCTTTCCCCCACTGACCTATTGAAGATCATAACTCAGGCTGTTCATATGACTAGTAATGCATCTCTTTCCACTACTCTCTTAGTTCTGCTCGGTAAGTCTCAAACTTAGCTTTTTGATTCTGCCTGTTGTAATCACATGACACCTCACTCATCTTTATTCTCCTCCAATGATCAACTTACAGATATATTCACCAAGACATTTCCCAAGGGACACACTCTTAATTTGGTTGACAACATTTAGCTGATCTCACATCCACTTTGAGTTTGAGTGGGGGTTGTTAATGTATATCTGTTAATTTATATCATGTTATAGGCTTTAGACATATCTAGTTTACTTGTAACTTTTATATAAAGGCACCATGTATATTCTTTAACATACATAACACATTTTAAATTTAGTAATCACTTTTAATAAATTGTGTTTCGTAGAATTGCTTAGGAGCCTTGAATGGAACCCATATTAGGGTACGTACACTAAAGTTCGAGAAACCACGATGTAGAATAAGAAAGAATGAAGTGGCAAAAAATGGCTTAGGATAATGCTTTCAAGACATGCATTTCATATATGTTTTTCCTGGTTAGGAAGGTTCAGCACAAGATGATAGAGTGCTTAATGATGCATTTGTTGTTGCTGGTTAGATGGTCTAAATGTTCCTAACGTTAATATATACTAATTTTAAGTTTAAAAAAATCTTTTAACTTAGGCTTATGTTATGACTTTTTATGTTTGTTTGTTATTTTTACTTCTAGATTTTATTATTTAGTCTATTCTGATTATACAAATGGGAGAGGTTTTTTTGGCTCATTTTAGAGGGCAACGATATCACCGTAAAGTTTGGATTGTTGGACAGCCACCAGCAACAACAAAGGAGATCTTTAATTTCAAACATTCAATTGCAAGAAATATCATTGAAAGGTGTTTCAGACTCTTGAAAACACGTTCGGCAAATCTTGGAAGTCCATCATTTTATGATATCATCACACAACGTCGTATAATATCCATATGTTGCATGTTGCATAATTATATACAACAAGAGATGATGTTGGATTCTACGAAGCATCAGCTGGACAGCCAACATAATGAAATCAGGGAAGAGGAGGAAGAAGATAATGATGGCTTTACTTATTATATTTAGCCATCTAGTGATTGGACTGAGCGGAGAAGAAATTTGGGTATGAAAATGCTTAATGAATATCAAGGAAATAGGGTAATTTAAATAAATTTAGCCTATGCTTGTAATTTCGTGTATTTTTATTATTTGAAATGTGACTATGAATACATAATTTGAACCATGAAAGCAGTTTCAACTTGGATTAATTTGGAATTAGATTTTGAGGAAATGGCAACTTTTGGTGAAAATTTTGATGGTCCTATTAAATTTTTTTTCAACTAAAGATAGAAAGATTACTGACTTACAAGAAAGAGTTCATTTTGAAGTGAACAAACTTGAAGAGCTTGATGAATGTAGAAATATAGAGTTGCACGTGCCTTGATCAAAGACAGGGACATGTTAATATTGTTTCTTACATCATCAAAGGTCCAAAGTTCCTACATAGTGATGGATTTGCTGGAACCCCATGATATATGGTTACTTGAAACTATATGGCTACTGCTAGTAATATAGTTTATTTTAATACATAATTGTTGATTATCATACAACCAAAAACTTGTGCATTTTGTGAAGGTTTGGTTTGAGTTTTGTGATTTTGTTGCCATATTCTGGCTATGTAAGCAATTGTTGCTAATCATACAATCATAATGTCAGTATATTTTGTGTCAATTTTCTCTTTAGTGTTTTGAATTTTAATGTTATACTTTATCTTAAGACACTTTCGTCTTCTTGTTTTTTTTAATAGAGTGACAATTTGAACATTTTGATGGCTATTTTTTTTTATTGTGCAATAAAAATCTTATTTTTTCTTAAGCATGAGCATTGGATTCAAAAGCCTTCAATATCATGAGTAGGCTTGCTATTGAAACCCCACATTTGTTAATATATAAAAGCAAGTTTGCAATATAAAGAGTTGGTTCTGAATTTTAATGGTGCCTTTGATTTGTTTATATAACATGATATTAAAAATATTTTTAACATTAAAAAATATGTTAGTAATGGTTTACAATTTATAATTATAATTTTTATTTTTAAAAACAAACTATAAATAGTTAAGAATAATTTAATAAAGTCCTGGTTATATTGGTTTTTATCCTGCTTATTCCGATTCTAGAAACAGCATCAAAGGTTATGAAATATAATGTAATTATTCCGATTTCTTCTTTTTCAGATTTTTTTCTCAGTCCGGTTACATTTGATTTTCATTACTTCAAAGTAAACATGACATTATAGGATTAGAAGGATATTAAAGTCTTTGCTCCCTCATCCTCGATCGCCAAAAAATAATTCTCTACAATCATAGTCCATTGTTATATAACTTCTTATTTTATCTTATATCTTAAGATAATTATAAAGAAATAAATTTGTATTTTTATATAAAAATGACGATACTAATTCTAAAAATAACATGTTAAAAATTAATTAGTGAAATATATTGTAATTATCTATATGTGTTTGTTCTCTTATAATCTAATTCAATAGTAAATTAATTTTTATTTATCTATTTTTTAAATTATAATTATTATAAAAAATAATTGATTTTATGTGTTAATTAGGAATTAAAAAAAATCCCAAAAAAACTCAAATAATTTATCTATACGAGAAATAATAAAATTAATAATTTTCATTTATTATATTAGTAGTTTTAATAATTTTGTCCTTAGTGAAAATTTAAATAGAAAAATGAAAATACTCATAAAATTATAATAATTATTCATATTATAATGAAATTAAAAAAAAAAAGTAAAAGACTCTTGAAATACTATCATAACCTCAAAAATGATATTTTTAAAATTGATTAATTATATATAATTTAGCTATTCTATCTATTTATTTATATAATATAATTTAAGTATTTATCTATTTACATAACACAACATTTTAGCATTACGTAAACTTTTGGTTTTTTTCAACTAAAATCTGGTAATTAAACTTATTATATGAATATAAATGACACTTCATATTTAATATATAATTTGTAGAGATTTACGATATTTAATATTTGAAACATTAGTTATCAATAAATTGAATAATATATCATTTAATAAGTCTTTGGCCTTTACTATGATCTTCAATGTTAATATATATATATATATTCTCTTATTTAATTATAGTTATTATATTTATTTTTTTAAATAATAAATTTAAATTATAATTATTTTAATGAGATATTTATCATAAAAACAACATATTAAGTTGTTTTTTTCTTAATTTTTTCTATTTTTAAAATATAAAATAATTTTATAACTTAATAAATAGATATAAAAGAAATATAATTAATGATTCAACTTTCAAAATTCTTAATTAATATTATTAGGAGAGAGTTATAAAATTTTAAGAGATTTTATAACTTAATAAAAATGAATATAGTTAATAGAATACTAGTGTGTCAATTGAATATTAGTGAAGAATTACCTTATAAGTGTATTTAAAATTCTATATAAATAGAATTGTGTGAAAAAATGTTTTAACATATAAAACAATGTAATTTATTGAGAATTAGTAAACTAGATTAACAAATACTTTTTAAGTTCATAATGTTATAAAAAGATTTTTGACTATCCATTTGAAAGTGCCTCTTTAGGTCTAAACTACCTTAGCATGTCTATGTTCAAACACACTCATATCTCCATACTTATTTCTTCAAAATATTAGAAAAAATAATAAAAATAACATAATTAAAACTTATAATTATAAAAATAACATCTCTTATATTCATATTTTACATTTTCATTATTTAAAAAAATTACTACACATGATTTTATTTTGAATGTCTTTTAATTGAACGTCATTAAAATTGAAATGTAATTATTTAAATCTTTTTAATATTATTAAGTTGATATTTTTGTTATAAACTTTAGAACTATTATTTTTTTAATTTTTCAAATATATTTGAATCTAAGAATACTTCACAATAATTCTAAAGACTTTTCATATATGAAAAGTGACTCTTAACTACATAATTTATTAAGAATATTAATTTTTTTAAGTTACATAAATTTCAATAATTTTGTATTATTACTTTAAATTAAGTGTATTTATTATATACACCTTCTAACTCTTTTATCATTTTTAAAAATTTCTTATTTTTTTTATATAAGATTAATAATATTTGTTATTACAAATTTAAATACACATATATGCAATACACGTACTAATGCTTCTAGGCTAAAATCAAGCACTCATTAAACAAATCTCTTCTCTTATATGAAAAATATATATTTGATATGTTTAACCAGTTATGGACTTATTTTATATATATACATGATTATTTTTTTAAAATAATATATATTTATATAAGGGGAAAAGAAAGTTTTTTGCTTTCTAAATACCTTAATATACATGATTATTTTATTAAGATTTTCTACTAAATTATTGATCATGTTTGCCTAAATTCTCCAAAAAGTTATACACATGCCCGGTGGCTAGAATTTCATCACCATTCATTCTAGAGTCAACCCAAATTCAAAAAGCACTATAGAAGTCCAAAAAACAACAATCATGATCATATGATAGAAAATTTAATCAGATATAATACACGAACAACAAATGAGAAATTGTTTTAACATAAATACCACAAAACATTAATAATAAATTGTCTCACAACCAAAGTATCACGCAAACATTGCCTAATAAAACGATGTACCTTAGTTGGTGTTTTAATCTTTCATAATAACTTCCAAACTAATTTTATATGTGTGATGACAATATATACATACCCGAATGAGACATGTAAGAAGCTCATGATTGGGGTTGTGACAGTAGGTGCAGCCTTGATGTTTGAAGTCCTCTTTTGAACCTCCTTTAGGGCGATAAAAGGGGGTGGCAAGAACAGAATCTGTATGATGAACTTTGAAAACCCCCATCCGAGTTTCTTCAGAGCGAAGCTCGGTTACAGCAGTATCTAAGGATGAAAAAGGATTCCGATGGAGTAAGGAAGCCCGAACAGGTTCAAATCGATCATGAAGAGCCATGAGAAAAATAACAAGACGCTGGTGATTACGGTAAGTTGCAAACATCTCAGCATCAATCTTGTTCGTCCAAGTTGGTTCAGAGAGAGCGAGTTGATCCCAAATAGTATGCATTTCAGAGAGAAATTGGTTAATGGTTTGATCAGCCCTTTGGCGTTTGGTATGAAGAGTTGTTAGAAGTTGATATTGGTTGGCCAAATCTGTTGTAGTGAAACGAGCCTCAAGAAATTCCCAAACTTCTTTGGCAGTGTCAAAACGCCCAAATTCACCATGGATGGAGGGTAAGGTGGTGTTACGGAACCAGGTAATAATTTGATGGTGTTTACTCTCCCAGTCTTCAAGGCGGTCAACAAATAAGGAGTTGTTTTCAGTGGTTTCTTGGATGGGTATAGAGATATCACCAGTTATGAAACGCCATAGCTTGCGTCCTTTCAAGAAAATTTTCATTGCTTGTGCCCAGGCTAGGTAGTTAGTATCATCAAGGGTGGTAGAGATTGGTTTGGGGACATCATTTCGGTCCATTTTAACGAAATAATGGAGGAAATGTAAAGCAAATATATAGAAACAGTATAAAGGAGATATCCTTAAAAATAAAAAGAGGAGTTGAAAACAAGCCTGGAATCGGGTTGAGGTGAGCCGGGTTGGAATGAGTCGAGTTGAGATGAGCCGGGTTGGAATGAGCCGAGTTGAGATGAGCCGGGTTGAAGTGAGCCGAGTTGAGGTAAGCCGGGTTGAGAGTGAACCGAGTTAAGGTAAGCCGGGTTGGTTGGGATGAAGAGAGGCGAAATTTTGATAGAAATTTTAGAGGTATATGAGAGGCTCTGATACCATGTGAAGAGTATAGAGAGATAAGAAGAAAGAATGATTTAATGTTGTATTGGTGTGTCTTAGAATGTACATGGAGAACTCTATTTATAGAGTTGTAACAAGTGTAGTACAAATGTAGTACAAGTGAAATAGTAAGTGTAGTACAAGTGAAATAGTACAAGTGTAGTACAAGTGAAATAGTGGAAGTGTAGTACAAGTGAAATAGTAGAAGTGTAGTACAACTGAAATAAATATAACTTAACAATATGTATTACTCGTTATACTTGAGCATCCAAGAGTTAAGCCTACCCAAAATATTACAATAAGCAACATGATAGGCGGACATCACCAAGTACTATGTACCAAACAGTACGTATGATGATAGTAAAATGATTTAGAGAAATGAGAGCCGTAAAAAGAAAAAAAAAACATACATGACATTATTGGGGTAATATATTTTTTAATCGTAATTATTTTATGATTTAATTACATGGTATAACACTTATCATATATAAAATTTTATTTTTAGTTTTTTCATATTTTTTTCGTATAACATTTCTTTCAAAGTTATGTAAAATAAAAACGTTTTTTTTTATATTAACTTATTTTATTATCAATAATACTCATTTAATAAATAACTGACAAAAAATTGAAATAAAATAAGTTTCCAATAATATTCAAACTTTAAATAACATAAAAACAAACATTAAAACAAAGAAAAAAACAAAACAGTAGCTGCATTTTTTGCCCAAAAAAAAAACTCAAGCTGAGCCGATCCGATCCTCCATACCTTGATGGAGAGAGAAGTTTGAATTAGCTTGAATATGATTTTTATCTTGAAGAAATGGTAGAAAATAAGAACAAGTTAGACGACGAAGCTGCTGCTCAATTTGGAAAAGAGAGAGGAAGGATAACACTGCCAAGATGATGAAACAAATAGTTGTGACTGCCTGAACGAGAAGCCATGACCTGCGCTTTGTGTTCATCTCGTTTAGTTTTTGGTGGTTTTCAACTTGGATTGTGTTTGTGGGTTATCAATCAGATGGAGAAACTCAAAGTTTTCACTGTTGGCTTGCGTTGCATGTGTTTTGCATGCCTATCCATGTTTAGAGAAAACAGCAGCTTTTACGATATAACGATTCAAAACTTGGAATACCCTCGTGTATGGATGTTTCTTCTTATATAATTTTTTTTTTTCAATATTTTGTTCAGCATCAAATTTTTTAAGGGGGAATTTATTTATTATTATTTTATTTTGTATGTCTTTTCCGGCTTTTGTTTTGAATAATATCTTTTTCTATTATTTAATCAATGTATTTATCATTAATTGTATTGTGATACAACTATATATGTTGTTTGTGGTATACTGTAAGTCAATGATAGTGAAGGGTCAATCCTTCTGTTTATAACATTGAACCCACTTCATATAATACGAGATTATTTATTTTGGTTCATAACTACAAATTTATTGATCTCATTCCATGATTTGATAGTTAAACATGACTTCATGATTAGTGAAAAACCCAAAAACATATCATGTCATTTAAATAGTACTCTTTCCTTATAAACAAATTATCACTTAGCTTTTTAAGTAATGTTAGACATTGTAAGCACATTTATCATACACTTCCACCTATGAAGTCATATGTGATCGTAATAACACAAACCCACGTACACAAAGTTGGGTCATGACTTTGATATCAATATATTGATATAGGAGGGTTAGTATCTATGTTTATAGTTAAACGGGATCCACTCTACATAGTACGAGATAATTTATTTTATTTAATAATTTCAAAGTTAACAACCCACAACCATAATTCGACGGTCCAAGAAAATCTTACGATTTTTTTCTAGGAAGAAATCTCAAAACGCACGTGTTATTTAGAGAGTGTCTACCTTTTATAAGCATATCAATATTTAACTTCTTAAGTAATATGATATATATACAAATATATTGTATCATTATATAATATATAAATGTATAAATATTATTAAAAAAACATGCATTTAAATAAATAAAAAATACACACAAACTAATGTATTTGAGTTGGGCCTAAAATACTATATAAGCCTTGGGCCTATATATAACGTTAAAATTAAATTTTAATACAAAGCCCGGATATATATATATATATATATATATATTGTTTATCGTTCATTTTTTACCCCAGGTTTCATTTTTGACTACATGTAACAATATTGTTTATATGAAACTTTGTTTTACTTAGTCGTATATATATAACATTATTGCTTATGTATTGAGAGAAATAAAAAAATTAGAAAACTTGACAAGATAAACATAAAATTGAGTATAATATGTAAATAAAGAAATAACGAAAATGACATAGCTTAATTATATGGCAAATCTTAATTTGATAAATGGGAATAATAGAGAAAAAGAAAAGGAAAGTGTTAGTGTTACTAGGTTAGCTAGATCCTAAATACCACATCTTATTTTTATATGGATGTAAAGATTATAGTATTCCTTGTTATTATAGCTAATTTATTTAGAATTAAAAAAAAATCATTGTATTAAGTTTCAACCAACACGAGAATTAGGGATAGACTCAACATTATTATAAAATAGACTATTAAAATCGGTTAAAAACTGACTTTAAATCAATTTAAATTCGATTAAGTTTGATTGACTTAAAATTTAAAGTAGGTTTAACGCATGAATTGTCTTTACGTTTAAAGTCGGTTCAACGCGTGAACCGACTTTAAATTTTAAATTTTTTTTTACAAAATTTACTTATTTTTTATTATACTCAAATTAAAACTTGTATTCGATTATTACATAATAACAAGAAAAAAAACCAAAATCTGTTTAACAAATAGTTTAAATAATATAAATAATTGAAAAATTAAATATTAATTAATAGCAGAAAAATTACTATGATGTTGTCCTATGTTATTCAAGATCATCGTATTCTTCTCTTGATGTTATAATACAAAACCTACATATATAATACAAAAATTTATATAGATAAATAAAAACACATAATAGTAGAAAAAATATGAATAATAAGTGCGTAGGATTAATAGAAATACTTACAAGATTAAATTAAGTGACAAAATGAAAGAAATGAAGAAAAAATGGTGTTTTGTAAGTGAGAAATATGTATAAATTTTTTGAGTATTTTACTCAAAAAATAGAAGATCTAAAAGATAAGTTAGAGAGAAAGAAAACCCACTAACCGGCATTAGAATTGGTGGTCATAGGTAGCTAAAAAATGAGAAAGAGTGAAAGAGAAGTGGATGAGGTTTTGAGTTTTTGAGATTTATGCAGCGCTTGAAATAGTTTCTATTTGGGGAAGAGAGAAGAAAAAAGGAAATATCCACGTGTATAACGTCGGTTCTACGTGTCGAACTGACACTACGTTCACGTCGAACCGACGCTACACATGGACGTAGCGTCGGTTCGACACATCAATCGACGCTATGTGTAGCGTCGGTTCTACATCTAACTGACTTTAAATTCATTATAAGTTAGTTTTTTTTCAAAAAACCGACTTTACATATCGACTTAAATGCCACATTTTGTAGTAGCGCAAGTAGTAGCCCTCTCAATTGTTTTTCCAAATTCTTTTTATAATAATAATATTTGTAAACCAAACAATAATTAATATAGTCATTTACATCTATATATTTTTAAATAAAATGTTAACTCAATTTTGTTTTTAATAAACAATGGTTGCTTTTATTACTAAGTGTAAAGTTTATAAATGTTGGTAATATTCGTAAACAAAACATTTGAATGTAATTTTAATTTTTAGGTATCTCTTTTAAGAATATTTTTAAACCAAAGAAATTATTAACCTCTAACAATCACATCTTAGGTATATCTAAGTTCTCGTGCACATTAGATTTCCTATTAGACACATAAGAATATTATGTATATAGGTTACTCGATCAATCGAGCCATGTCTAAATCATCAAGCTTAATTACCTAGAAGAATTCATTTTTACATGATTAAATCGATCGAGAAATTAATACTCGAGAATCGAGTACTAGATTGATTAAGATTAATGAGTATTTCGATTCACTTATTTCAAAATGAATTAATTGTTTCTATAGATCGATCGAGCGGTGATGTTCTATCAATCGAGTTAGTTCTAGATTAATCGAGCATCCAGGTTTTCAAATTTGACCTAATTTTTACTCTAACCAAATTGTTTTATTATTATATTGTCCTTATGTTTTAAGCTCTTTTAAATATTTTTAAGATAGATTTTTTAATCATATAAATACATTATTGAGCATTATTCTCCCTCTCTTGTTTCACTAAAACTATTCAAGTAAGCTTTTTTCATTGAGTTAATTTTTCAAACATTCGTGGTTGTTGCGTGTTTTTCAACACACGAACTCGTGCAAGCATACACGGTCACAAGTAATAAAGATTTGTAAGTAAAGATCGATCCCACGAGGATTTGTTACCATAGTTTGTCGAGTACTAAAATTGTATCTCTCTGATTTTATCCAAAACAATCGTTGATTAATAAAAAAGTAAAATAAGAAAATAAAAGAAATCTAGGATTGCAATTTTTCACCAAACTCATCCACTCAAATCATGTTATTTTCTTTGGATTTATATTTTTTGGTACATTTAATTTGTCAACCGAAAACTTCTTTTTTTATTATTCATACATCTCTTTCGAGTTCCGTATAAACACACCTCGTTAAATTAATTTACTATATCTCTATGAAAATTAAATTTACCGAGATTCATTACGTTCTAAGTTTTCAAATGGCCACACATATAATTAGGGTATATCTCTATCCTTCATCATACATGTCATTCTATTTACGAGCAATACACACACAAATGCCTTTCTCAAGTTTATTCATGTGCCACGGATCGTTTTGATAAGATTCGTAAATAATCAAAAAGCATTACGCACAAAATAGAACGAACAAATCGAACGTCTTATAAATCTATCAAAAATAATTAAAATCAAGCTTCATAAATTTAGATCAAATGCAACCCTAGAAAAATTAAATTACTTTATAGAATTAAAATAAAAATTATAACAACTACAGAAAAATTAGAAGAAGCAGAAATAAAATTAAAACACCTCATATGAAAATATTTGGCACACGCAAAACACAACAAAAGCCAAAAATGGCTTCTGCGTGTTTTGCCGTCCACACACAAACACAATAAAAATTACAAACTGAAAAAAACTAAAACACTCTAAAAACTTTCGAAATTAAAACTAAAACTCTACTCCAAAAACTCTACTCCAACCAAACTTTTTTACAACTAAAAACTATCTCCTATTTATAGCAAAAAAAATACATTAATAAAATATTAAATTAAAATCTACGCGGGGGGACAAAAATGTATGGCGAAAATAATAAATTAAACGCGTGGGGGACAGAAATTGTATCGAAAATGGGATCGAGGGAGTGGGTGGAACGCTGCGCGTTCTATTTTAATTTTCTTCCACGCTGCCACGTGTCGCGTTCTGATTCGCGGACACAATTAGTGGGACACGTGGTAGCATCTCATTCGTTGAATGGAATGGGCGCACGTAGACTTGTCGCACGGGATTGGGGCGCGCGCAACGTTGCGCAACGGCTATAACGCGTGTGAGATTCTGTGCTTTTGCGTTCACCGATATGTGCCACGCGTCCGCTGATGATTCGTTCAAGGGAAAATTGGGACACGTGGAAGACTTTGATTGGCTGAGGGGAAGATTGCACGTGGTTCAGCCGCACGTAACAACGCCCTTGGCGTACGTGTGACCGACACGTGGGTCCCACCGCACGCCGGCCGCGCGGCAGTGGGGCCCACCGACACGCCGAGCCGCGTGAAAAATAAGTGACCTGCACCCACTCTCTTTGGTCGGGTGTGCTAATGACGCGCAAATCCGCCGTTGCCTCTTCGATCGGACGGCCCACGTTGGGCGCTTGGATGAGGCGCGTGGCGTCTCCTAGCTCTTGAGAAATATAAACTTTATTAATTCCATTTTTACCCACAAATATATTTCAAATTACATTTTAAACTTTCTTTAATTACAGTTAAGCTCTTTTCTAATTTTAAATTAAATTTTTAAACTTTTAATAATTAAAATGAAGCCCAAATTTAATTTAAATTATATTTTTAATTTTTAAAAATTGTAATTAAGAACTATATTATTTGAAATTATATTTGTGGACATAAATGTGGCATTAAGTACATTTTCGATACAAATTATTTATTTTTCTTATAATATATAAAAAACAGTAAATACTAATTTATTAAACTAAAATTAATTAAAAATAGAGAGAACATAGCAATTATGATTAATAAAATAGGTGAAAATAACTCTATAAAATACAGTTATCAACACCCCCAAACTTAAGTTTTTGCTAATCCTCGAGCAAAAGGAAGGAAATAAAACAAAGATAACTGCATTTAAAATAGTGATTTTCAAAATATTTCTTTTGTCTTTTGAAATTACATAACTCAAAGAAATAAAAGAATTTTATCTAAGGATCAAAATCAATTTAAAAGTATATCACATTTTCACAACGAATTTTAGTGCGTGTGTGAAGTCTTTTCATATTTCATCACATACAATCCGGATCAATTTATACAAATATAAAATCAAACAAATTGTCATGAAATCACAAATCTCATAAGTTTATTTTTCATTTCTCTCTCCACTAATGTAGACAAACACAAAACACAAAATCAATAGGACTTTATAAAGCTTGTAATGTATGGCTTAGGTAAAGGTAGGATAAAGGATAATATTTAGCTTAAAACTTTTTCCCGAGCATAACATTTCAAGATTGAAAAAGATAATTCTATCATCACAATAATTACTTCCCAATTTGGGATTCCTCATCACATACAATAACTATATTTTTTTTTTCAGATTCTATTTTTTTTTTAGAATCTCTTTTTTTTTCATCATCCTCTTCTTTTTTTTTGTTTTCTCTTTTTTTTTTGTTTTTTTGTTTTTTCAGTAACCCTTTTTTTTCGATATATCCTTCAACATTTACTAACAATTGTCACATGTTAGTGAGATAAGAACAATAGGTATATCTACACATATATATATTTTTTTAGATAGGCTTTTGAAATGAGAAAAATATATATGTAAACTTTGAAGCTCAAAAGGGGTATACTATGGATAATGTATGTCAAGGTAGATAGAAAGGCTCAAACGATCCAAAGATGGCCTAAATCATTTTCTTAGTTACATGTCATCTATAATTTCACCTCGAGAGAAAATCAAACAAATTCTAAAAAATGTGACTCCACAAAAATCAATCGAATTTCATACTCACATAAACATTCTCTAAATTATCATAGCAACTCAAAAATCAAGACAGGTGCTCATGAATATTTATTCTTGTAAAAACGAAACATACGTAAAAATTATTTATCACTTAGACAATATTCAAATTTTTCAAAGAATTATGCATCATTTAAATAAAAGAAATCAAAATAAATCACTATTCATAGCAAAATATCTTCAATCAACCAAACAAAAAAAAATTTCACAAGCGATAACATCCAGAAAGTATTTCAATTAGGTTCAATATATCCACCACCCCCAAACTTAATATACACATTGTCCTCAATGTGTGAAAGTTAAAGAACATATGAGATGTGATTAAAGAAACTTCCTGGTTTGTTTGATTGATTAAGCCAAAATAGCTTTATTACCTCCAATTTGCACCTACGAAAGAAAAAATAACATAACAAAATATAAAAACTAATACATGCGAAAATAAATAAAAATAAAATAACATAAACATAAAATAAAATAAAACACATGGGTTGCCTCCCAAGAAGCGCTTGATTTATAGTCTTCCGCTTGACTTCTCAATTTGTTTTTCTTATTGTAAGTTAAGATTTGTGTGTAACAAAATCTCAACTTACGAGAAAATTGAAAAATAAATTAAGAAAACATAACCATAAATTTTTTTTTTCTTTTTGTGAGTTAAGATTTGTGTTTAAACAAAATCTCAACTCACTAGAAAAATAAAAATAAAAATAAAATAAAACAAACAACCAACAATAAGAAAAAAAAAATTTGTTTTTCTTTTCGTGTATTAAGATTTGTGTGTCAAACAAAATCTCAACCCACAAGAAAATTTAAAAAAAATAAAATAAAATAAAATAAACTAACAATAAGCAAATAATTTTTTTTTTGTTTTCTGTTTTTTTTTTCTCTTTATGTGTGTTAAGATTTGTGTGTCAAACAAAATCTCAACCCACGAGAAAATTGAAAAATAAAATAAAACAACAATAAATAAATTTATTTTTCTTTTTGTAAGTTAAGATTTGTGTGTCAAACAAAATCTCAACTTACGAGAAAATTTTTAAAATAAAATAAATAAGAACAATAAGCAAAAAAAAAAATTTTAAATTGTTTTTTTTTTTGAATTAAAATCAAATTGATTGGTATTAGTATCAACAATGAAAATAGTAAAACAAATCCCCGGCAACGGCGCCAAAAACTTGTTGCGTGTTTTTCAACACACGAACTCGTGCAAGCATACACGGTCACAAGTAATAAAGATTTGTAAGTAAAGATCGATCCCACGAGGATTTGTTACTATAGTTTGTCGAGTACTAAAATTGTATCTCTCTGATTTTATCCAAAACAATCGTTGGTTAATAAAAAAGTAAAATAAGAAAATAAAAGAAATCTAGGATTGCAATTTTTCACCAAACTCATCCACTCAAATCATGTTATTTTCTTTGGATTTATATTTTTTGGTACATTTAATTTGTCAACCGAAAACTTCTTTTTTATTATTCATACATCTCTTTCGAGCTCCGTATAAACACACCTCGTTAAATTAATTTACTATATCTCTATGAAAATTAAATTTACCGAGATTCATTACGTTCTAAGTTTTCAAATGACCACACATACAATTAGGGTATATCTCTATCCTTCATCATACATGTCATTCTATTTACGAGCAATACACACACAAATGCCTTTCTCAAGTTTATTCATGTGCCACGGATCGTTTTGATAAGATTCGTAAATAATCAAAAAGCATTAAGAACAAAATAGAACGAACAAATCGAACTTCTTATAAATCTATCAAAAATAATTAAAATCAAGCTTCATAAATTTAGATCAAATGCAACCCTAGAAAAATTAAATTACTTCATAGAATTAAAATAAAAATTATAACAACTACAGAAAAATTAGAAGAAGCAGAAATAAAATTAAAACACCTCATATGAAAATATTTGGCACACGCAAAACACAACAAAAGCCAAAAATGGCTTCTGCGTGTTTTGCCGTCCACACACAAACACAATAAAAATTACAAACTGAAAAAAACTAAAACACTCTAAAAACTTTCGAAATTAAAACTAAAACTCTACTCCAAAAACTCTACTCCAACCAAACTTTTTTACAACTAAAAACTATCTCCTATTTATAGCAAAAAAATACATTAATAAAATATTAAATTAAAATCTACGCGGGGGGACAAAAATGTATGGCGAAAATAATAAATTAAACGCGTGGGGGGACAAAAATTGTATCGAAAATGGGATCGAAAAAGTGGGTGGAACGTTGCGCGTTCTATTTTAATTTTCTTCCACGCTGCCACGTGTCGCGTTCTGATTTGCGGACACAATTAGTGGGACACGTGGCAGCATCTCATTCGCTGAATGGAATGGGCGCACGTAGACTTGTCGCACGGGATTGGGGCGCGCGCAACGGCTATAACGCGTGTGAGATTCTGTGCTTTTGCGTTCACCGATATGTGCCATGCGTCCGCTGATGATTCGTTCAAGGGAAAATTGGGACACGTGGAAGACTTTGATTGGTTGAGGGGAAGATTGCACGTGGTTCAGCCGCACAGAACAACGCCCTTTGGCAGACGTGTGACCGACACGTGGGTCCCACCCTGCACGCCGGCCTGCGCGGCAGGTGGGGCCCACTGACACGCCGAGCCGCGTGAAAAATAGTGACCTGCACCCACTCTCTTTGGTCGGGTGTGCTAATGACGCGCAAATCTGGCCGTTGCCTCTTCGATCGGACGGTCCACGTTGGGCGCTTGGATGAGGGCGCGTGGCGTCTCCTAGCCTGCGCAGAAATATAAACTTTATTAATTCCATTTTTACCCACAAATATATTTCAAATTACATTTTAAACTTTCTTTAATTACAGTTAAGCTCTTTTCTAATTTTAAATTAAATTTTTAAACTTTTAATAATTAAAATGAAGCCCAAATTTAATTTAAATTATATTTTTAATTTTTAAAAATTGTAATTAAGAACTATATTATTTGAAATTATATTTGTGGACATAAATGTGGCATTAAGTACATTTTCGATACAAATTATTTATTTTTCTTATAATATATAAAAAACAATAAATACTAATTTATTAAACTAAAATTAACTAAAAATAGAGAGAACATAGCAATTATGATTAATAAAATAGGTGAAAATAACTCTATAAAATACAGTTATCAGTGGTCGTGTTTAATAAATTAACAAGCCTATACTATTTTTGATATTGTGCTTCAAACTGATTGTTTTAGTACTAGTTGATTTTGATTTATTTTATATACTTGTTAAACCATCTAGCTAAGATTATTTATTATTGAATCTACTGTATGACACACATTTTTACTAGTGTTATTGTGTTAACTTTTCAGGTACTAGCTATACGATTTCGATTAACTTGTGTGACTCGAGTTCATTAGAACATTAGTTCAGATCTGAACACATTTTTTGTAGAGACTATGATAAAAGCAGCGACTTGTACGTAAATTATTTGGGGCTTTATCTTGGTGGGTAGTATAAGACCTAGTCTTGTAATTTGACCTTATATTTTATAGTGGATAGTTAAGTGATCTGGTAGACTAATGGTTTTTCTCATAGGTCATTGGTGTGGCCTAGGTTATTTCAATATAAAAATCTTGTGTGTCATCTTTATGTTTTCACATTATTTTATTTACACGTGATTGCATGCTTTGTCGTCTACGAAAATTTTAATTTATCATATTTTTGCTTATTATCTATTTTTCCTTCTAGCTAATTAAATCTATAACTAAAAATAAAACTTTTCAATTGGTATCAGAACATTCACTAGATACACTTAGTGTGCCTAGGACCTTGTTATAGATCACTTGAAAGAGGATTCATCTACAACCTATACTCCTTACTTTGATGTGTTTAATTACCCATATTGGAAGGCTCGTATGAGAGCCTTTCTAGGTCTATAGATGAAAGTATCTAGAACTATGTGCTTTACAATTGAGAACCACTTATGGTTACCAAAGATAATATTGTTACTCCTAAACCTAGGAAATATTAGACCACCAAAGATCAAACTAGAAGTAATTAGAGTTAAAATAGTATAAATTCTATTTTTAATGCTATGTCTACCGATAAGTTTCATCATATTTTTCATACTAAAATTGCTAAACATGCTTAAGATATTTTAAAGGTTTCCCATATTGATACCTCATGAGTTAAACGAACTAAACTTCGCATACTTAGTACTCAATTTAAGAATATTATGATGAAAAAAGATGAGACTTTTTTTGAATTCTATGCTATATTATGTGATATTGTTAACACTTTTGTCAATCTTGGAAAGAAAAGTGATAATTGTCCTTTGTTTTGAGGATTATTTCTATTGAAGATTATGTTCAGTCTTCTGATCAAGAGTGTTGGTTCTACTCTTCATTGTCACCTTGTTCAATCATAGCAGTTTTGAAGGCAACACTTTTTTTCTTGGTGGGAGGACAAAAACTCATCTCAAAGGTTTGAAGTGATCCAACAAGTTCTTTTATTTTGATAGTGTTCACATCCTTGCTTTCATCAAGGGTAGTGACATTTGTATGGAAGTGATTTGGTAGTGATAAGAGAATCTTTCAAATGAGAGAACTCAAATCCAGGAGTTCTGATTGTAAGAAATCTAAACTCATTGAACCTTAATGTTTTGGTCACTTTACAGTTGACTATGCAAATAAGAAGAATAACACTAGAAGAGTTTTCAATGATACACTTACTGACTCATAAAGTAATAGCGATAATTCAAATGATTCAAAAAATAGTGATACAATTTTTTAGTATTTAGTGCAACTGCTAGTAGTGATGTTGAATTCTTACTTAAAAAATTGGCATTCATTATGATAATAATTAAAATGTTGTTGAATTCTTACTTAAAAAATTTAATGTCACTAATATTAAAGATGTGTTTATGGATTATGTAAGATGCAAAAAAGACAAAGATAAGTTGCTTACACAAGTAACTGGACTAAATGAAAAACTAATATCTTATGTGGTGAGTTCATTGATACAAAAAAAGAAAATATTGATTTGTCTGAACGTATTAATAGTCTCAATTTGAGTCTTGTAGGTTTAGAAAAGGAAAAAAAATATGATACAGGAATTTGAACAATCAAAAGAAGTAATAAAAATGCTATCAATTGGAGTTGAAAGGTTAAAAAAATTTCTTGATTATAGAAAGCCAGTTGGAAATAAAAGAGAGCTAGGATATGTAGATAAGCACAATATACCATCTTTCTAAAAATTTATTGAATTTGTAAAGCCTTTAGATATATCTTTCTCGCATGCTATACCTTCAATATTAAAACTAAATTGGTATAACTATTTATCCTACCTCTACACTTACTCATTATACTCAAAGAGCAGTTGCACTTGTAATTGAAAAATGTATTAAAGTCTGCTTGTCATAAGTGTGTTAGGAAATGACATATTAGATCACATTGTAGATTTCTTATGAAATATTCTTACTTTAACAATGCATTTTATGCTAGATATTCTATAATTTATTTTCATCATCCATACATGAATACTAAATCTCCATCAATGATTTAAAAGAGAAGCAAAAGTCAAAATAGGAATAAATTCAAAAATATATCTAAGTCAATTAATCAAAATCCAAAAATATAACGAAAAAATTTGAAGAAAGTTTATGTTAAGAAGGATTGTATTTTTTTGGTCAACTAACCATCTTTCTCTCTCACCTAAGAATTTTTATTTTATGCTTGATTGACCCTAGGTGAACAAGTAAATTTGATTGCTTAATTTTAATTTGATTTTTTAGTTCTTAATTTTTATTTTTTACATAAAAATTAGAAAATTAAAAACAAAAAAATCTTTAAAGGGAGTAGAATTGTTTTAACATTGAGATAAACTATAAATATCTTTTTGAATCACAAAGAAAATATTTTTAATATATAACTTGATTAATTATTTATTCTGTAATTGAGTATCGCATTCTTTGCATTTATATTTTCCTACATTTGGTGATCGATATTAACAAGAACTCATTTGCACATATACTGGACATAATTGTATGTCATGCTTGAAATTTATGATTGATTATATAAGTTTTTAGGACCTTAGATAACCTTAACCTCTAGAATTGTATTTGAGCTCTCTTTCTCACTTTATAAAATATTGCTATAGATAGACACTTAGTTTTAAAAGGATTAATAATGTGCAAAGCTACCGCAGTGAGCAGAAAGGACTACGTCACATCTAGTATGAAAGTCATCATACTAGGTTTTTAGCTCGTGCATATTTTCAATAAAATAATAATATAATGGTAAAAGAAAAATACAAAAAAATTTATGCACAAAAAAGAGCCACAAATACTTATACAAAAAAAAAATCATTCCCTCACAAAAATTAATTAAGATATACAAAGAATGGAATACAAAAAAAATTACTAAGCTCTCTTAGTTAGTAAAATTTTATATTGTGGAAGTCTGAATTTAATTGTAATTATTTTATTATTGGTGATACTTTTTATTTAAATTCTTTGTAATTAATCTTAAATGGACTAAATGACACACCATTGTAGTTTTTAGTATTTCCCACAGGAATTGTCAATACGAGGAATTGTCAATATGCCATCACATGGTTGGAAAACATAATTGTGCTTTTATGGAATACTTATGCATGTAATAAATAATTTAATCTAGTTGAAGTATAAATTTTTATTTTAAAATTAATTATTTGAGTGGAGTTTATAATTAAATAAATCTATTACCTTGATATAGAAAATAAAAAAAGTATTTTTATTTTTGTTTGATTTTTTTTATCTTTTTATTTTTATTTTGAGTGTTTATTTGAAATAGTTGAGTTAATATAAGACTAAAGAGAGTTTTTAAAAAAACATTTGGGTTTATGTTACTCAATCGATCAACAATGAACTAGATTGATCGAGTAGGTTTAGTTTATATACATTCCCATACAAATCCTAACGGCTTCTCTCAACCTCCTTCTATTTTTCACTCAAAAATACACTAAATTTACTAATTTTTGTCCCTAAATTACTTAGAATTAAGTGCTATTCCCTTTGTTATTCCCTTTGTAAGTATCAACAAAACAATACAATGTTGGGCAAAAATCATCATAACTCAATATTTTTTCATTTTTCTCATCAAATAAACATGCTTTATGAGCTTGTTTCTATACTTCTCAACAACAATTCCATGATCTTAATTTTTCATTTTGTTTGAAAAATTTCAACAATTTGGATAAATTTTTAGTTTAAGGGTACTTTTATATTTTTAAATTTTGGCTCGGTTTATATAATAGCTTCCATATGTCATGAACTACCTCCAAGTACTCTAGCTCCACATTCTCAAAAATGGTGAGACAATAAATTCGTATTGAGATATAACACTACTTTCTTTATAAGTCCAATTTTATTTGAACATGATATTACTTGGATAGAATTTCATGAATTATGAATTACCAGAGTCATTAGAGCTCTAGGATAGCAATCACTATTTATATCAACCAAACTATGTTATCCATCCTTGGTTCGTGAATTATATGAAAATATCGACCCCAAAATTTGTTACCAAGAACCAATGTGCTACAAAGTTTTTGTACAAAACAAAACTGTTGACACCTCGGCTTAAAGAATCAATATTTTTTTGTCCATCACGAACGTTGGGGATCCTAGTTTTAAAATAGAATGATATAATATCTCTAATGAAGACATGTTAACTGAACTTTTAGGTTTCCTAATGTTAGTTTTAGTACTAAATAGTCATTTAACTTGGGTGAATTCACTCCCTTCTATCGAGTATTGAATAAAATGGTATGTGTAAACTTGCTACCTCTAAAGCACTCTGAGATTGGGAACCCACATGCAAATAAGTTGTAATGCATTAGAAAAGGAATTGCATTCCATGTATGTTCAGTAATTGAGGGCGAGATCACAAATCAATCTCAAACCATTAACCCAAAGATTGATCTTTCATATGAATGTCTCATCACCCAAATGATACAAGCTTCGGGTGTGCCACAAATAAGGAATTTTATATTGTTCTCTTTTCTATTGTTATATACATTGAACTAATGAACAATAAGTCTTTCAGGACAAATTGTTTGGTTGTTTGTGTTTTGTTTTTCAGTGTAAACTTGAGTTGTTAAGATTCAAGCGAAGATGGTTCACCACATCATAGGATAGTTCCATCATGTAAAATATAATTTTTTTTCCTATAAGTGTCATATAGTGAGAGAGAGATTTTATCACACGAATATACCAAAGGAAAAGATTGTAAGATTTATGAGTATTGATGATATTTATGAACAAAAATATTTGAATATTATTTTAGTTTTTACGTATGTCTTTCAAAAATATTTTCAAGTTAAATAGACTATTGAGCTCCAACGATCACATCCCAAGTATACATCTATTCCATTGCATGTTAGATTTCATATTAGACACATAGGAATATAGTGTATATAGGCTACTCAATTTATCTAACTTAAGTACTTGACTGAATTAATTTTTACATGACTAGATCGATCGAGATTAATGAGTAGATCGATGCACTTATTTCAAAATGAATTAATTATTTTCTTGGATCGATTGAGCTCGACCATGTTTGATTGATCGAACTAGTTCTAAGTCGATCGAGCAGTCATGTTTTCAAGTTTGACCTAATTTTTATTCGGACTAATTTATTTTATTACTATATTATCCTTATATTTTAAAGCTTCTTTAAATATTTTCAAGAACATATTTGTAATAGAACTTTGACTTGGGATTTTTACTCATACTATTTAATCATACGATTGACTCACAATTTTGTTAACCGCACAAAAACAATATTGAGTATTATTCTCTTTGATCTTATTATTTCTCTTGTTTTACTAAAACTATTTGAGTAGATTTTTTTCATTGAGTTAATTTGTCACACATTTGTGGTCGTGTTTGATAAATTAACATGCCTATAATGTTTATAATATTGTGTTTTAAACTGATTGTTCTAGAATTGTTAGTAAATTTTGATTTATATGATATATTTACTAAATCATTTAGTTAGGATTATACATTATTGAATCTTCTCTAGAACACATATTTACACTTGTGTTATTGTGCTAGTTGTACTAGGTCGATTAACTCGTGTGACTCGAGTTCATTAGATTATTAGTCCGGATCTGAGCATCTTTCTTGTAAAGCTATGATAAAAGTAGTGGTTTGTAAGTAGATTATTTAAGGGTTTTATCTTGATAAGTAATATAAAACATGAGCTTGTAATTAGATCTTATTTTTCATAGTGGATAGTTAGATGATCCGATAAATCAGTGATTTTCTTCTTAGGTCATTGATATGACCTAAGTTGTTTTCACCTAAAGATATTATATATCATCTTTATATTTCTGTATTATTTTATTTATATGTGATTGCATGTTTGGTCGTCTACAAAAATTTTAATTTATCATATTTTCGTTCATTATCTATTCACTTACTCTAACTAATTAGATCTGTAATTAAATAAGAAATTTCACAAAATGCAATTTAAAGTATTGAATTTTTAATGAACTTAGTATAAGATGAGTTACATTTTAACGTCAATTTCTTTTAGGGTAAATCTATAAACATATTACCAAATTTGTACTGTTTGTATCATTAAACTAACTTTTTTTATTTATACTATTAAACTATAAAATTATTTAATTCCTATTATTTGTCAATTTTTTCATTTAAATTAGTTTTCTTTTTATTTTTAACATAAAATTATAAAATTATTTAATTTATACTATTTCGTGGTTTTTTTATTCATTGTATCATTATAAACTAAAAAAAATCAAAAATTATTTAAAATTGTCTGTTCAACATTTTCCTTACTAATTCTTATATAGATTACCCTCAAATTTAGTACTCTAAAAGCTCCAAAGCTAGTTTCTTATATATTAATCCTAGTTGTTTAACTTTTTCAAAAATAATTTTTATGTGTATAATTTTTAGGTTTTTATTTTTCTTAATTTATCCTTCCTAAAAAAACCATTGACCTTGTTTTGATTTATTAAAATTAGGAAGTAAATGTGTTTTTAATAGTTATAAAGTGAAATTTTTGGGGTTTCAGTACGGAGGGAAGATAAGGTGTCAATAGTAGTGGGGTTACCATGATAGCATCAGATGTTACTCTTGATTGTCATTTAGCTCCAACGTCGGAGACCTCGACTTCGATTAGTGGATCAACGCCTACACATTCGGTTGCGCTGACGACGGTATTAGCTGCTTTGACTGTAGCTGCTTTGACTGTAGCTGCTCTGACCATTCCAACAAAGATGAAGAGAGGGAGGCTAGGGAAATATGGACTAGATGGAGCTGCTACTAAGGCTCTTTTGCCAACACCCATTTTATCTTCGGCGGTATCTCCAATGATCAACTTTTGTGCAATTAGAAATTTCCATTGAAAGGTTTATATGTTCAAGAACTGATAAAAAAGACAATAACCAGTGAATTATATATACTTTTTATTTTTTTATTTTTAACGGCTAAATATATGTTGTTTTGTATTTTAATTTTTAAATTGATTTGAATTTTGATGTTGGTAATAATTTAATATTTTAATTTTGTTTGCTCATTTTTATTTAGCCTTGGAAAAAATTGATTGTCTCATGTTTTCTGTACATTATTTTTGTGATTTTTTTAATTTATGATATAATATTTTTATTTTTATGTGAATTTTATTTTACTAAAGAATTGCTTTTTTCTCAATTGCTACATTGATTAATTTTCATTAAAAAAAAATCACATATAAGACTAAATATGAAAGTAATGAATTCAAATTTCTATAATTTTGAGAAATATTATAATTTCTCAATATATATTTAAATACATAAAATTATTACTATACAATCTAACTCTTAGAAAATATTTAGGGGTTTATGGTGGAAAAACATGGCTCAATTGGGACACACTTCCTTTTAATTTTTATTTTTAAACTTTTAACACTCAAAAAATATATTACAAAATTAACTAATTACATATATATATAATTTTTTCAATAAAAAATAAGGAACAATTAAATAATAAATAATATTATTTTTATATGTATATTAGGTCCTTCCTGAATTAAAATTAAAATGAGGCTACTAATAAGATAAAATGAGAGTACTGAATACAACTACGCCATTCAATGCACATGAATGATCAATTAATTGTTGATTAAGATGTTAAATTGGTGATAGTTATTAGTTTATCACGTTTTATTGCCATTTGTAAATAGCAATAGCAACCCAAAACAGACACCAAACACTTTTTTTTCATTTTTTTCAGTAATTTTTTTATAAAAATTTGCTCTAAATAAATTAAAATTCTGCATTGCTCTAAAGCAATGCATAATATTACACCAAATTTCTTTCTTTTTTAATAATAATAATAACATATATAAAATATTATTTTAACTAAAACTTATTCCAATTATAATGCAATAATATGATATTTTTAGTGCATTAGACTAAAGAAATAATACCGAAAGTTATAGATTACACAAATATAATGCATATAAATCCCTTAGTTTTTCAATAAAAAACCACCGATTCTGATATTTTCATAAAACTAACTTCAAATTATATCATTCCCGCGTTAGTAGGATGTTTCTTTATTCATCAGTTGTGTACACACAACAATTCCATGTATAAAAAAAATGCTCTTTCTTATCCATTCAATGTAAAAAAAAATGCACTTTCTACAATAATAATTTGATTGAAGTTATCATCATAAATAACTAAAAATAACCATGATCCAACACAGTAATTTTATGTTAATTTTATTAAAGTAGTAGAAGATATGTCGTCCTCTAAAACCCTGGCACCAAAATATCAAATTTAGTATAAAATTTGGTGCAAAATACTCAACTTAGTATCAAATTTGTTTCATCCATTATGTCAAATATAGTGCTAAATTGTTTATTGCATCTTATCAATTCTATTTTTTTATTAAATATAATAAATTGATATAAAATTAGTAAAAATATTTTTAAATATAATTTTTGATGTAATATTTAATGTAACATTTGTTCTTGTTTGGAGAGAATTTTCTGGTTAAGGATTCTAGTTATTTTTAGAAAAAATTAGAAAATATGAATAAATGAATATATCTTGTATTCTCTTCGTTTAAGAAGTATATATATGTATGACACTCTACGCACGTGACAAGGTACGTATAAGCGACGTGTATACATGGTTACATATGTAGTAAAATTGTACACGAATTAGTTTAAATAGAAAGCAAATCGTTACAAGCGTTACACATAAATAAATTGAGGTCGTTATATACAGGTCGCTCTTGGAGAGAAAAGGACTCTGATCACGTCGAGATATTATAGTTTCACTAGGTCTTGACATCCAAGACCTCATAGTTTGTGGCGAAGTAATTTTGTTGACTGGATTGTACGTTTTACAAAGCTCGTTGGGCCCAAACCATTTGTTAAGACAACCCTATATCCTTGCTATATCCTAGCGAGGTACCTATACTTATTAGGTCGTATATCCGTTACATATTTAATATCAAACATTAACTCTCTTATTCTCTTGATTTTGAGAAGTCAAGAAAATAATATATGATCGTCTATTTTAATTTAAATAACTCACATTAATCAATTCAACGTATCTAAGTAAATAACGGCCACTCAGACGATACAATTTTTCAGTCACAAATTTATTTAACTACAAATAATATTCCTTTAAATAATTTTATTATATTTTTTGGTTAAGCCTTTCAGTTTCTCGCTCACTTTATAAATAGTAAAGAAAATTACTTTTACCATACGTTTTAACTTAAATTTATTTTCAGAGAATTTCGATCTGTTAAGTGTTTTCCTATTATTCTACTATGTCTGTCCGCTAGAAAAATACTTAGTCTATTTTTAGTTAATTTGTTTAACGACATCAAAGGGAGAACCAATCCACTCTCTATTTTTAGGTCGAGATTCAAACGACTTATATTCACATTAAGTAATTTCTTTCTCTTAATTTTATTTAACATGTCTCAAAAGAGAAAATAGGTGATTTATCCTATGACGATGTGATATAGGTCGTTAGGTAGCGTACCTGATATTTATATAATACCAAATGTTATATTAACTCCCCTATTTGTGAGGTTATCAAGTTGTTAAGAGTATTTTATTATTAATTCGAGTTTGAAGGGGTAAACCCTTCAGGCTCTCCTCGGGTTTCGTTATTAACTCTAAAATCAGGTTGTCATTTAAGTGCTACCTGATCTTCATATAAACGTTGCCTAATCAAGCCGTCATATAAGAGTTACTTGATTAGGTCTTATATGCATAGGTGATCCAGGTCGTTTATTTTGACCTGAAGGTGGTCTTCAGGTCTCGACTCTCAGGTCGCTAGGCGAATGCTATTATGTCACTCCATTGTTACAGAGAAACAATTAAGTAATCCTTACAAATAAGAAAGGTGGATGACCTTGCTATTAGAAGCCATATATCTAAGCCCTTATTTGTCACGTAGCTTGAGAAGCAAGACTTTTATTACACCGCACTACACTATGATATGGTATTTTCAAACTAGGAGTAAAGCATCACCTTATAGCGAAAAGATGGCTCATATACCCAAACTACCCCAATGAACCAGAGACCTAAATGCTCTACCTCAATGAAAAATATGTGAATTGCTATGTCTATATTGTTTCTAACACCGAAGTAATGAGGTGAACTGAGGTCCTTTTCGAAAGAAGTGGTGGAACTTGTCAGAAGAGATTAATAGCCCACATTTAGATACAACATGCCATGGTAAAATATTGACCCACAATTAGATGTGACATGCGAGGATGAAATATCCAACCCTTCACATGCGCTTCCATAAAAGGAGTAGTTTGCCCTGGAACTCAAGTCTCTTTCTTAAGACGTATTTCGAATTATGAGTCGATCATTTAATAATACCTGCATTTTTACCATGTTGAAACATATCTGGTGTCTCAAGTGGGGGTCAGGGGACTCCTCCACAAATCACGAGGCATAGGACGTATCCCGCATCTCGAGTAGAGGGGTCAAGGGACTTCTCCTCCAATCACGAGGCATAAGACGTATTCCGCATCTCGAGTAAGGGGTCAGTGGACTCCTCCTCCAATCACGAGGCATAGGACATATCCCGCATCCCAAAGGAGAAGGTCAAATGACTTTTTTCAACTTGGAGGCATGAAATAAGACGCCCAAAGCATGATTGCAAGCATATTTTGCATCTCGAGTGAGGGGTCAGGGGACTCCTCAAATCATGAGGCATAGGACATATCCCGCATCTCGAGTGGGGGGTTAGGGGACTCCACCTCCAATCATAAGGCATAGGACGTATCCCACATCTCGAGTGGAAGGGGTCAGGGGACTCCTCCTTCAATCACGAGATATAAGACAAACCGTGTGTCAAATGGGGGGGATCAGTCGACTCCTCCTTCCATCTTTAGGGGTTATAAATTTCGTGAGATAGGCGACAAGCGAGGGTGAAAACCCTACCCCACATGCACTCCAAACTTTGAGAAATTGATTGCTTTAATATTTTGCAAGATATGCGACATACGAGGGTGAAAACCCTACCCCACATGCGCTCCAAACTTTGAGGAATTTATCACTTTAATATTTTGCAAAATACGCAACATGTGAGGGTGAAGACCCTACCCCACATACGTTCCAAACTTTTCTTGCACGAAGAAATAGTCAATACTTTGACAAACTCATAGTTAAATACTCGAAACATGGGAGTTCATATATTGACCTTACACGCCCAAAGAAAATACGGTGCAAACTTCATGATAACTTCATCATTATTTGGATAATAAATTGATCGTTTATACTATATGTGGCGTGAATAGTCCTACTTTATAATAATTTCATCAACAATCTTGTTAATGGATCTCGTTAAATAGTCTTCGAATATCGAAGTATTGTCCTATTCAATAAAGTATTGATCCTCTTATAATTTCTTTTCGAGATGCATGGATTACACAAATCCTAAAGTACACCAAGCTCTACCTCATTTGCCAAGATCAATCCCTACATCATATAAAGAAAGGCATGTAATTATCAGCTCATACATCATATAAACTCACCTTGTGTGGTATGCATAAACTTTCCTTAATTTGCTTGGTACCCAATCATCAGAATTATAGCGACATAGCCACTATCTTGTACATAGTAGTAGAAATAAGATGCAAATGGTGGTTTCTTTGCTTACTTTGATAAAGCTGAAAAGAGTCTGTGCTTCCACCTTAATCAATTCGAACAGCTGCTAAGAGAAAAGATATTCCATCGAACAACCGCTAAGAGAAAAGTTATTCCATCATCACCTCGCAATGTACAACCAATACCCAATTTATTTTCTAGAAATTTTGCTGCAACCGCTACATTTAATTTCAACATAGCAATTTGGGCAATAGTATTAAGACCTTTCTCATAATAGAAATGGCATTCCTCCTATCAAAACAATGACAGTACTAATCATATTGTTGGTATCCAATAGTGGATGCCATATATCAAAACATTTTATGTTCCTAATACGCCATGGCAGGCCTTGCTCCAGAAGTTCCATGCTCCACAATATACTCTCAGATAAATGAACCCAAGCATCTCGTTATTTGTATACAAGATTAATATATTGTAGGCCACAAAACCACACCAAGTCATAAGAATACCCATTTGGTAGTATTTCTACTTTTGCCAAAGTTTACAAGGATGGTATATTTGGGCCATTCTGTATGTAATGTAATGGTCTTTCACAGACTACAATACCATTTTCTACAATACCATTCTGTATATAGCTGTAAGTAGTTGAATGATGCCACCATTTTCAGTGGACAACACGTTAAGAACATCCACAACTTAACAATCATGAAACCATGATGGGTTGTTATACACAAGTTGTGAATCAATGGAGAGAATCTGGCTCATTTACAAAAACCCAGCCTTACTCATGCCTATCTCAGGGTTCCAATCTCAATTATAGTTCAAAAATAGAGTTCCCTAAGTTGTTTTCCTCCTTATCTTCATTCAATTCCAGCATCTATCTCGATGAATTCCTTATCTTGTGTTCATCTCGTAGATTACTATGACTAAATGCTTCTAATCATCAAGTCCTGTGCTAATGATATCAAGAGCTCCGACTTCTAGTAAAGGAATGCAATGTCAACTCTACTCGGGTGAGTAGCACCATATTACTACTTTGGGTCATCGACATAAAATCTAAGACTCCATCAAGCGACTCTTCAACTTGAGGGACATTAGGTAGAATATTATCACATCGCCTCAAATTAATCCAAGCAATTCAACGTCACCTCGCATGAGTGTTTATACAAGCAGATACATAACATGTCGAATAGGTGTAGTCCATTCTACATTAACGCAATAAATCCCTTTATACACTAACGTGGTGATTAGAAGCAAAAGGGACCATAGAGACAAGACGTACAATATTCACCAGCGTACTTTGTTCACTTGGGCCGAGCTAGGCTTATTTTGGCAACCCAATTTATTTCTTTCAAGCCCAATTCGTGTATACAGAGCATTGGTCTGTAATCTTCATCTCTTCAGGTCATTCCCGTAGTTCGTTGCTTGGTGTGCATTTAAGATAGAGTCGGTGTGAGAAGAGAAATTCTACGCTATATTACCATAGCAACCTACATCAACCAAAGCTCATCTTGGTCTTATAATAACGACCCAAGCTCACCTAATTAACTTAGGTATAGTCCAACTGAACCCAATTTGTGTTAGATCCAATTGAATAAGCCTGACTCGTATCTCTTCAAGTATAGTCCAACCGAACCCAATTGGTCGTTCGCATAGAGCATTACAACTCTACATCTCACTCGTTCCTTCATTCTGTTCTCAACAGGTATCTCGTGCATCATTTGCAAAAACCGATTAGTTATTTCAAGAAGAAATGGCCAGAGAAACGATGGCAGGTGTCTAGCACAGCTCATCTTTACCGCACCAGAGGAAACAACCCGCGAGTAACCAGTAACTGCACAAAATAAGTTGGGAACAAAATTGGTCAGTTTGACACCAATGAGGAACACCACATTGTTGTTTTGGGTCACAATCAACCCATTTCTACAGGTCGTTCATTACGCACAGATTTGCACAATCCATTTCCAATTCGTTCAAAAGTTCACAACCTACAACCCAGTTCCAGCTCGTGGTTTGCTCGATATACGTCATGCTACCATTGCCTCATTTGACAATAACGACCTGAACCAGACAACTCGTCCAACTATTTTGCATCATCCCACGACATGTTTGTAATCACATCGAGCGAAGAACATCCATTCGTCCAAACATATCGATAATCCAATCAGATCGAACTGCTATTGTTTTCTGGATCTCTATGACAAAGCAAATTGATAGAACGCACCAACAAAATTCATTCATTTGGGTCAGGCTAGGCCCAATTTGAAAATCCAATTTGTCTTAAGGGAAACAATTCGAAATGAAATAGAGGAAATAACCCACGAGGAACCAACCTACACGAAACGAGTTGGGAATACCATTATGCTATTTTGGGTCACAACCCTACCCATATCTCACTAGATTGTTCGCTTAGCACGCTGGTTTGTGGTTGTTTATGATGTTTATTTTAAAACCAGACACAATCAATTCATGTCATATATATTCGAGAAGCTCTTACCCTGAACTGCGTTTATTAATCAAAAACTATAAAAAAGGAAAAAATAGGTTGTCTTTTGCACGCCGTACATACTCAAGAGATCAAATTATCGTTACAACTTTATATCCTATTCGTTCCTTCATCTCTTTAGGGCTACTTGTGGTCGTTGTTATTGAAAAAGTCTAAAGGTTATTCCAGAAAAGATAACAAAGTTACTTTCTATAAATCGGGCTAAGCTTTTCACTTGGGCCGAACTAGGCCTAGTTTGTTCAAGAAAGTTCATATAACCCACATCTTCTCAACCCGTTTCTTCAGGTCGCTCATAGCGCACTGATCTGTGGTTGTTCGTGATGAAGATGAGATCACACAATAGCGTTTATACAACCTATTCTTAATCTTACTCGGTATGTACTAGCACCACTTTCAGTTTATGCCATTTCCCACTCTGTACATTTCCTGGTCGACCCACGAGCTGTTCATCTGGTTTTGGTTAAGATCAATTGAGGTAGGCTTAATTGGTGATAGTTTCTATCCGTTCATGGTAGTCTTTGCAGTTGATCTGTAACTCTCCTTCACCAACCCGTTCATTAGTTCATGACAAGTCCAACCCGTCTTTGGCTCAAAATAATACCAACCTACTAGCTCTCACATGGATCTAAGAACAACTAGCAAGGAACAACCAACACTTGTTAATTTAGCTCATGATTGGATGATTTAAACCAACGCACTATCATCAGTTCATTCCTAGTCTACATTAGCCACGATTCATCGTGGTCCTACTATAGTGACCTACAGGTCGCCTTGTCCTCAACGTCAAATCCATTAGCACGAATTGTGCGAGCACTCATTATTCCAACTCGCTACCCATTAATGTCCATTTTTGTGTGCAAGTAAATGTCCCTAAAACAAGATAATTCTCCTTGAAATAAAAATGAAGATCTCAAATGCCAACTATGAACTAAAAAGATTTAAGTTCCTACAAACAACACCAATTGTTTTAAGAGAATTTTCTGATTAAAAATTCTAGTGATTTTTAGAAAGAAATAGAAAATATGAACAAACAAATAGATCTTGTATTTTCCTTATTTAAGAAATATATATATATATATGACACTATACACACGTGACAAAGTACGTATAAGTGACATACATATATGGTTATATATAGTACAATTATACACGAACTAATTTATATAGAAAACAAATCATTACAAGCATTACATATAAATAAATAAAGATCGTTACATACAGGTCCCTCACAACCCTAATCACGTCGAGATATCATAATTTTACTAAGTCTTAACATCAAAGACCTCATAGTTTATGGAGAAATATTTTTGTTGATTGGGTTATATGGACCAATAACATTTGTTAAACCAACCCTATATTTGCGTTATAATAACAAACATATCTAATAAAAAAATATTTTATTTTATAAAATAATATGCTTTTTAATATAGAATAATAGTTTTAATGTAACATGTTCTTATACCTCCTCCACTTATGTAAGAAGTAAGAACCCTGGTTCAGTTCACCCCAGAAATAATGTGGAAATTGCAGTATTTTAGTTTAAAATTTCCCTAGAGTTGGCTTAATAAGTAGCAATTTTTTCGGCAATTGACACTAAAAAAAGGATTTTTTTTGGGAGTCGTCATCAATCTACTAAGAAAAGGTAGTAATTATATGAGAAAGGCAATAATAATAATATAAGTACACAATAATGTGGAAGATAATAATTAGGGATCGATCCACAAGTAGATCAAATTTAACATTACAGTTTAAATGTAGCTACAAATAAATTCCATGAACACAAACAATAGTTTACCTCCAAGAAAACACATCAATATTACTAATATCGATCTTACAACATTTTAGTTCTAACACAACCAAAACAAACACAAACCAATTAAGGATTACAACAAAACAAAAATCAAAACCCAAATAGAAAAAAACCTACATTTTATTTTTAATAGAATTTAAATTAATATATATAATTACCGTCTGCAACGAGTTATACTAGAGCAACCTCTATAGTAAGGACGAACAGGTCCTCTGGCTTGAAAACAGTTGTGTGTATAATATGACCTTCCTGAGCGAGGTGGGCAAGGTACTCTATTAGCAGAGAGCGCACCGTATGAAATGTAGTACCTAGCTCTGTGCCAGAACAGAGATCTACGACTTAATCCACCGTCCATTTCATCTTCTTCGTCTAAATTTCCAACGTCAAGTTCGTCGTAGAACGACATTGTATTTGGCAATTCTAAAGCGTCGTTCATTAACTTCAAGCTAGTATCGTCAAGCTGAGCTTTTGAGCAAGAAGTCAAAAACAGGATAAATGTAGAGAGAAAACAGAGCATGAGAAGCTTGGGAGTATAATGGAAGGCCATTGAAATTGAAAAGAGAGAATGAGACTGATGGGCAGTGAGGGTTGAGCTTTTGGTACCAATCTAATGTTGATTGGAAGAGAAGAGAGAGAGGGATGAGACAGGAGTCACATGGTGCAGAGGTGAGAAGGTATTGGGTTACAGCTGGGCATCATCAATGTATCAATTAACGCGTGCCTCGATTTTCGTTTACCCCTTTGGTGGTGGTATCTTGTGTACACAGGTATAGAATAGTTATAGTGAGAACAGCATTTGATTCTACTAAATATTATATTATAAGGTAGTCTTATTTTCAGAACATACAATATTAATTTTCCATAAATATTTTTAATTTTAAAAAAATAAAATTAAAATAAATTCATATTTTTAGAGTAAAAAGAATTAATATCAAAATAATTTAAAATTTATTGTGAGATATTTTTAAAATTAAAAACTTTGTTATGATAATAGCAAAAATAAGTCTAAAAATTGGAACAATCAAATTAATTTGAGGCAAAATTTTAATTTGCTTTGATTTTTTTAAAAAATAACAACTCTAGTATATATTATGTGTTTAAATTATTTTAAAAATTAAAAAATTAATTATTTTTTTATGTGCCACGGTTCAAATGACGTTAGTGTTTAAATATCTAAATTTATGGAGTAGTTTTATATAGAAAATGAAGCCACCAAAAAATTAAATATATTTTATAGATTTTTGACACACAAATAATATTAAATTGTATAATAATAAAATAATATTTTAAAAAAATTATTTGTCCATTTATTTAAATTTAGATTATTTTATAATAATTTATAAGAGAGAAGCATATAACACGGGTATAAAAAATGCTAAATATATTTATAATTATATTAATTATAATCTAATAATATTTTAATAAGTGATAGTTTTTCCTTGAAAATGATAATTTTTTAATTTTTAAAATTATTTTATTTTATTATACCATAATTAATATTTATATATAAATTTATTTGTTGTTATTAAAATGAGTTCAAGTCATGAATTAGAAAATCACAGCTTACAAATTTATTTTTAATTTAACATATTTTTAATTAAATATACGATAGATGGATCCACTAAATTATAAAAAAAATATAACGATAATGATTTAAAAGTTAATATAATGAGTAATATTAATTGATAAGGGATCAAATATAATTATAATTTTAAGTAATTTTTTATTTATTTATTTTTAAATAATTATTAAATATTTTAAAATAAACTAATCAATTTAACTAATATAAAATTGAATATAGTTAAATTAAATAAAAAAATTATCTTCTTTGTATAATTAAAATAATTATTTAACATAATTTTATTTTTAATTAAAAATTAAAAATTAAAAAATAAATATATAATTTTTTTATTATATTAAAAATAAAATTTTATATATAAAAAATTAAGCTATCTAATTAAACTATAATGAGTTTGGCTTAAGTTATGGGAGGTGAATTATCGTTACTTTATGATAGAAATAGGTTTTTAACTGTACGGCGGGTGGGTGATGCTTGTGATCAACTAACTGATCATGTGGTCATGTCTACATTGGACCCTTTTTTTAGAGATTGTTCTATTTATATATGAACTTTTAAACAATTGATAATTCATAATTTGATTTGTTTGCTTATTAAAATATGATCCGCACAAAACAAAAAGCAAGTGTTTTGTATTACTCATAAAAGAATCAAAAGTACCCATTAATGTACTCTTAACTCAACACAAAACCAAGTTAATTTCTTATTATCAGGTTGAACCAAGGGAGAAGCCACAAAGAAAATATCTGAAATTTTTATGAAAGAGAAAAAAATCTTAATGAATTGAATTTTTTCACTACTATACAAATAATCATTAGTGACTTAAAATATAAAGTCGATTCACGGGAGAAATCACAAAAAAAATATATAAAATATTTATGAAAGAGAAAAAAATCTTAATGAATTGAATTTTTTCACTACTACAAAAATAGGCATTAGCGACTTAAAATGTAAAGTCGGTTCATCGCGTGAACCGACTTTACCCGTATATTTTATGATTTTTTTTACTTTTATTCTCATTTTTCGTATTATTCAATACATATATAGTATAAAAAAATTAAAATATAAATAATAATACAAATAATTAAAAATTTAAATATATTTAATTACTTGATAATAAAATTTATTACAAAAACAAATAATGTATATACAATACATATAGTTAATTTAAATTACAAATAAAATAATGTCGTCAAAATGTAATTAGATGTAATCGAGTAAGCTTGGTTGACTTAGAATCTTAATTGGCCTTCACAAGCATTATGACAAGAAAACTAGACAAAAAACAACTGATCCATATAACAATTCATATTTCCCTACATATATGAGCACGTAAAACATCCATCAAACAAGCAGTCTAAACTTCAGACATACAAATGAAAAAAATAAATCATTATAAATATTACTATCAAAAAGAGATTACCACGTACATCGACATCCGAGTGATATAACCCTTCGACGAACTCATATTAGTACTTTATTAATCATTTGTCTATAAATATGAAGTTATCTAGAATCTCTGCTAGTATTTTTTAATGTTATAATGAACTCTAAATATGAAATCAAGTGTAACTCTGATTTCTTACTTGGCTTGTGTGAGTTTTGGTGCCCTTAAACATATGGAACACGTTCATGGACACCAAAACTCATACAAACCAAGAAACAAATCAGAGTTACGTACACCTGATTTCATATTTAGAGCTCATTATAGTATTAAAAATACTAGCAGAGATTCCAGATAACTTCATATTTATAAACAAATGATTAATAAAGTGTCAATATAAGTTTGTAAGGAAAGTAGGAAAGAGAGATGAAATGTAATTTGGGCCAAAAATAGGTCCATAAAACAATGCATTTCCCTAAATACATGAGCATATAATCATCCATTAAACAAGTTATTTCAGACATAGGAATAGAAAGAGAAACTAAATCATTAAAAAATTTACTGTTATTTTGTCATATGTTATTCAAGATCATCAGAATCTTCTCCTAATTCTTCTTGTGATGATATAATTTGAACCATGTGTTCTGCCCATTCCTCTCATAAATCATCAAAAATTTGATTCCATCTCGATTCTTTACACATAGAACAATCATGTAATGTCTCATATTCTTTTCTATAAAGAATGCAATCATTTGAACAAGTGTGAATCTTATGATATTTCATGCCAAATCGACTAAGAGATTTCTTCACTTCATACATTGAAGATGACAATTCAATACCCTCAGGAAACATATCGACTAGTAGATTTAGTAATTCTGTGAATCCCTTGTCAGAAAAACCATGTTTTGCCTTCATATTGTACAAATAAACAAATCCCGACATTTTAGTGTATTTTTTGCATTTTGGATACAACGGTTTTTTGGCATCTTCTATAAGTTTATTGAAGGTTTCGGGATCATCCTCACGTAATTCATCTTCAACACCATGAAACATATTTTCTGTCTGTACATTTTGATAAGATGCATGTAATCCACTCACATTCTTATTTATCTTTTCCCCATGAGTATTATCAATATTTTCTCCATGATAATACCAACATTTATAACTCAAAAGAATACCATTACGGATAAGGTGATACTTAACCTCATCAAATTTATGAAATCGCTCATTTTTACATTTAACACATGGGCATCAAATCATACTAGTTCTAGTATTACTATTTCTACAAGCAAATTCCATGAAACTTTCAACTTCAAAAATATAATCTTGCTCGATTCTACACTTTGACATCCAAGATTTATCCATTTTTTATTAATGACATTAATTAATCATATTACTTAATTATGTATACAATGAATATATTTCAAGTATTATTATATATAAATTTCCTAATTATTAGAATATATATCAAAACATACATAATACAAAACAATTATCATTTTAATCGTTTTACAAAACCATTTCTATACAAATTAAAAAATAAGTAACATGCCAGCATGAATATATAAAAACCAATCACTTTGGTTGATTCTAATTTCTAAGCATGTTACTATATCATAATTAAAAAATAATATTAATTATACGTATATAACATTCTATAGAAGTATATAGGGACTATTATAGTAACATATTTAACATTTTAACACATAAGTAGCATATACAAATAATAATAATAATACTTAGTTTTTAGTTATTATTTGATTTTTATTAATATATATATATATATATATATATATTATTTAAATTATTGAGTTTATAAATATATATTTATAATTTTTTTAAGAGTCAATAGATATCACGTATAACTCTTATACCAATATAATTTTTTACAAATTTAAAAAAATATATTATTTTTCCTCTATTCACTACTTAATAAAATATAATTATTTATATATAAATAAATTTATCCACGCACAATAAACCCACAACATTTCAGATATTATTTCCACATAAAATAAGTCAAACATAATAACAAGAAAATAAAAAACATACCTAAATAAAATATTTATACAAAAAATAAAACAAACTGAATAATAAGCTGCAAAATTCTACTTAATAAAATATAATTATTTATAGTATATAAATAAATTTATCCACGCACAGTAAATATATATAATTCATCAAACCCACGACATTTCAGATATTATTTTCACATAAAATAAGTCAAACATAATAACAAACAAAATAAAAAATATACCTAAATCAAAAATTTATACAAAATATAAAACAAACTGAATAATAAGCTGCAAAATTCTACTTAATAAAATATAATTATTTATAATATATAAATAAATTTATCCATGCATAGTAAATATATATAATCCATCAAACCCACAACATTTTAGATATTATTTTCACATAAAATAAGTCAAACATAATAACAAGCAAAATAAAAAACATACCTAAATCAAAAATGTATACAAAAAATAGGTATAATGTTTTTTAATATTTCGCTCAAAAAAATAGTAGATTTGAAAGATAATGAGAAGAGGAATATAACTCACAAAACGACATTGCAAATGGTGGTCAGAGGTGACCGAAAATTTAGAAAGAAGGTGGTGGTGTAACTCGATTTTGGGAGAAAATGGAGAAAAGAAATGAAGAAATTGGGATTCTGCGTAAAAAATTAGTCGAATTTGGATATATTAGGTGTATAGCGTCGGTTGACATGGAGAGCCGACGCTATCCGTGTGTGTAGCGTCGGTTGACAGGACAAACCGACGCTAGTCGCATGGGTAGCGTCGGTTTACCACGTCAACCGACGCTATCCACGCAATTAAAATTTTTTTTTTGTCAATTATTATTTTATTTAGACTATGTATATACATACTATAAAAATAGAAAAATAATTACTTTAGAATAATAATTAATTAAAACATATACATAAAATTAAATAAAAATATATCTTAGGTACATATATAAATTTAAATATCCAAACAAATAAACAAAATTATATAATTTTTAGAACTAATTGTCTAAAAAAAGGAAAAATTATACTATTTTTATCAAACTTAAATTATAAAGAGTCAAATAAAATAATAATTAATTTTAATCGTATTTACTTCATCCATTTTTTAATTTAAAAAATAGGAAGTAGAGTCAGTTCACGTGGCGAATCGACGCTACCACGTGGATAGCGTCGATTCTTCACGTCAACTGACGTTACGTCCAACGTGGATAGCGTCGGTTTACACCAAACCGACTTTAAATTTATTATAAGTCGGTTTTTGGAAAAAATTGACTTTACACAACAACTTAAATACCTTTTTTTGTAGTAGTGTTTTTTATGACAATTTATATATGTATAATGTGTAACTTGTTAGAATGCAGCTTATTAGGAAAGGAATTGATGTTTCACTTGTCTGTCTCTTGGGTAAAACTTCGAAAGCAAAAAAATAAATAAAATTTGTTATTCATCTTCTTAACTATAAAATCACTAGAGAAGTTTTGGCTTTGATTTTTGGCAAATTCATTTAAAGAGTTGGGTCAATGTCACAATTTTAGACAGTTTGGTTGTTTTGATATTGAGGACGTACATGAATATCAAACAAAATAGTTTAATTTCAGTTGGGTTGGTGGTGTTGATATGGTGGCAGATGTGGAAGATATATGCAAAATAAATGTATTCGTCAAGGTTTGCAAGTGCCTGCTAAAATTGTTAGCCAGCTTGTTTTGAGATACTTTTCCCTAAAATTAAAATTCAAACAATCTCACGTTATAATATTAACATGATGATAGTTAATATGAGAAATTGTTCGAAAATTAAATCCTTTAAAAAATTTCAATTATTTTAAAAAAACTTTCGAAGTTTTATGCTATTTAAAATTTATGCATTATAACTTGAGTTTTGATGGAAAAAATATATCTGTTAATCTATTGGTCTGTATTAAAAGAGAGAGTTACTTTCCTATACCAAACCATATTTATTTAACAAATAATTTATTTAATATTTGATATTTATTATAATGATTTAAATAAAAATAAAGTAACATACAATAATAAAATCCTAAAAAAGAAATATTTATTTTACAATAATTTTGTTTATTCTTTTCTTTTGTTTTCTTTAAAAATTATAAAAAAATTATTTTTAAAAGGATCAAGGAATGCATTATACATAACCTATAATAAAATTGACATAGTATACATTTATGTATTTTACACTTTTGGTAATTTAACTCATATTATAAGTGTGAAACGAAAGTTCTTCCATACTTTCTTTTCTTTATTTATTTTATGTTTTTGGCTCATACTTTCTTGATATTTTTAATTTATTGTTGTTTAATGATAAAAATCTATTTTTCCTAAAAAATTGTTAAAAATGGATTATAGATAAGTTCATATCAATTTATTACTATATAATATAGTTTTTTCTTATTAATCTTATTTGATGAATTTATTTATTTGATATAATTCATATTTTTTTCTTTTCTTAATTTTTCACTTGTTAGTTTATAATATAATGGTTATTCCTCTTATGTTAGTGTTAGTTTACAATCTCATTTGTTAGTTTATAATTGTTTTATAACACATGTATTCTCATATAATAGACCCACGTATATCTTCAAAGAGTCTCTCTTAACCAATACATTAGCAATCATTATAAATGTTCTCATTTGTATTGAATGTATCCATACTAAACGTATCAAGGATTGAATCTTTGAAAATTAAACGAGTTTAATTTTATATATTTTGTGAGAGATATATGTGTAGCAATTAGCAAGTAATCATGTATATTTTTTCCTTTAATTCTTCATTTTTAATATATATTTGTTTTTTTAATATTTCAATTGAGATTGTATAATACTATGAAATGCGAAGAAATATTGAAAATAATTCATTGAAATTTTTTATGAAAGAAAACATATTCATAACGAGAGACTTGTAATATTTTAACTTTTAAAATATTCAATTATTTCTACTCAAAATTATATTAATAATTAAAAAATGGTAAATTTAAAAAGATAAATAACTTTTACAACTTATTATTATGATATTGTTATTTTCAATAGAAGATTATGAGAATGCTTTAAGAAGATAGAATGTATCATATTTTTCTATTTTAACGAAAGAGTATAAATATATAATATAATCATCATATTACAAAAAAATCAAAGTAAAATATATAAACATTGTATAAAATAAGGCATGAGGTTGGATACGAATATAATTTTATTAATTTTCAAAGAAAAATTGTAATTTGAATTATAATTTTATACTATATGATACGAGAGGATATACGTGCCTTGTCCGAACACCAATATAAAAAGGTCAAAAGTTACTCAAAAAGTAAGCGCTTTTTTTTTTTGGGAGACAAGAGCTCTTCTTTACTCATGATAAAAAGTGCTTTTTTTTAAAAACCAATATCAAGTCTTTACATTTTACTCTAAATTAGATAGTAAAAGTTGTACAGGTTTCATTATGTTGAGAAATATGTCCCCACTGGAGTGAATGGTGAATACAGCTCCCCCAACATAACGCTGGAAAATTATTAAATGTCACTTTCAATCATTTGGTACCATCCTGTATTGATCCAGTCATGTTCAAATTTAGAGGGGGCCAATGCTACTACCAATAATTGATCTTACCTGTTTCGCCCATAAAATTCAAAAAAGTACTATTGATCATCTCATCTATCTTTATCAAATACAAAATTGTCAATAGTGGCTTGGTATATAAACACTAAAGTTTCTTTTATGAGTTTGGAAAGAAAAAACAAAAGCTTTTTTTTTTATTATTGTGTAACTCATTATTTAAGCTCCTTTATCTAAAAATCACTTCTCTAAAGTATGGGGATTCATCGTTAACAATTAATACTTTTTATATTTAACATTTATTTTTTAATTTATCATCTTTGAGATAACAAAAATAACAAAACTCATCATTATATAGGGTTATTTTAGTAACTACGAGAATAACAATAATTTTAATAAATTAAGTATTTTTTTACATTTTTTTGTCCAACATGAAAATATTTCTCTTAAAATAATTTTTAACTAAAAATGATACATTGGAGGTATTTCTTATAGCAATCCATGCCAACAAAAAACCAAGATAAATATTGCCAAAGTTAACACCAAACAAACCATAAAGTTGTTTGTGCTATTATATATGTCTGCCCATTATTTTTTTTATTTTCTAAAAAAAAAGGGTGCATAAATATTACACATAGTATTTTTTTCCAGGACTTTTAGTCTAACTTTTATATAATTT
Organism: Hippophae gyantsensis; assembly: GCA_030763125.1. Taxonomy (NCBI): domain Eukaryota; kingdom Viridiplantae; phylum Streptophyta; class Magnoliopsida; order Rosales; family Elaeagnaceae; genus Hippophae; species Hippophae gyantsensis. The sequence continues at coordinate 28,318,311 of CM061031.1, read as the reverse complement.
AGTTGATCTAAGTGTATTTGTTAAAATATTAGTGCTTTTTTCTGCTCGAGATCCTTTTATCTTAAATCTTTTTTAATTTTTCTCTTATTAACGTTATGTTATTTAATCCCAGCCCACTAGACTAAGGTTACATCAAAATCGTCTTAACAGGCCTTTGAAGCCCAAAATAAAACGTAACCGACCTGGACCATAGTAAGAATACGTATTTTGGGTTGAAAAACATTTGCATTAGATAATCATCTTACGGGCCAACCAAAAGATGCAATTTTCAAACCACTTAAAAATGTAGCTTTTTAAGTTAGGTTTGTTGTTTGAGGCATTTATTTTTAATTTGCTCTATTAATAATGTTTTAAGTTTAAATTTATCCCATCCCAATTCGAGTCCTATCACATTTAATTATCTTTAATTAATTTTTATATTTTTATTTAAATTCAATTGAAACAGATAAGATATTTTAATATATAATATCTAATTATCATATTAACCGATAAAAAAATAAAATAATTTTATAAAATTAATAAATTATATCGTAGATTAATAAAATATAACATCTTAATTTATAACTCTAATTATTACTTACTTATCGTATTCTTCTTATATTCTACTTATTATGCAGTACTATGTTCAGTTATCATAACCTCTGTAGTTACTATCATTCCGTAATCAATCAGCTTCTATCCTTAATTTATTTGCATTTTTTTAACTCATGAAAATTAAACTTATTTTTTACAACCCTATTTGAATCTCACTTTTGCTCTTGGATTCTCTTTGAAATTGTAATGAGGTATTATCAATATTATATATTTACAGACATACTTGAAGGAAAGTTAATTGTAAGGGTGAAGAAATATACTAAAAGGCTGGATCAATATCATCTATTTTTGTTTTTCATATTTGTTTTTAGATTTTTTTTAAAATTTTAAACATTTTAAATAAATAAGATACAGTTCATTTTTCTTTTTCTTTTTCTTTTTTTTTCTTCAAAAAATAAGTTTTGTTAGGGAATATTTATCTCGAACAGCCTCACCCAATTTTTGATTATCATGCATGCATGATTTGGTTTTATCAAAAACTTCATTGTATGGTCCATTCTTTTATAGTTATTTTAATTACCAATAAGTCTCAATCCTCTTGTTCAAATATGAAAACAGATTAATTTTCATAAAAATGAAAACATACGCCAAAAAAATGATAGAATTCAATACCACGTAAACCCTTATAACCATCGACCAACCATGCATGTAGATTATGAGGAAGGTCGGTGAATGTCTATCAACTTAAGCAATGAGTCGATATAATAAATCTTTACCCAAGTGTTTTGATAAAATGCCACCGACTCTCTCTTTTAAAGTTGCAGCTAGCGTTGACCATTATTAATTTGTCCATACCGTTCAAAAAGCTTGCAACGGCCTTATTTTGAATTTTTGATGTCTAACGGTATAGTGACACCGTCCACACTTAAGTTACATTAGAATGAAAACACAATAGTAAAGAAAATGATAAAAGGAATTAAATTTAACGAAAATATTATTATTGTTTGATAAGTATAATTAAAATAATGATAAATATTAAATAAAATTTATAAAATTATAAATAAAATAAATTTAAAAATAAAATATTTTAATTTTTAAATGAGATAAAATAAAAAATATTAATAAATAATTATATAAATTTGTAAGAAAATAATAATACTATTAAATTCCTACATCGACCAGACTCTATGTTGAAAGACATCTTATAAACAACCCTTAATTCAATAAAATCTTATTAAGTTGAGTTAGGTTCAAATTTTTTAACATAGTATCAAAATCGATGACTTGATCGATGCCTTATTTAAGGTATTTAGGCTCTCCTTGTAATGATATGAGCTCAAATCTTAAGACCCAAACTCGTCGATATGACAAGGTTTATTAAGGTTTCTAAAGTTTCACATCGGTTATACTAAGAGATATTTTATAAACTCAAATAACTCTTAATTTAATGAAATTTTATTGAATTGAATTAAGTCAATTTTTTTTAACAAAATCAAACAAAAAATATTATTAATTATTTATATATATTATCATTTTTATTATCATCAATCAAATATTAAGAGGCTTATTTATCGTCAAATAGCACGTTCGAAAGCTTTTGTATAATTGCTTTGCTTTCATAAATTCATTATAGCTTATGCTTTAAAGAAAAAAAAACTCATAAATCATGTTATTAATGGTAAAATGAGTAGTAAAAGCTAAACAACGGTTTTACATATATAAATTACATTTCTAATTTGGTTGATCATTTTTAATAATTTGTGCCTTAATGACACAAATATCACTTGAATATGTTAAGTTTGTGATATTTTAATTTTATTAAAGTCGAGATAATAAAAAAAATTTGATTGAACATTTTTGGAAACACAAATACGTACGCGTATGTATATATATATATAGAGAGAGACCGACATGGATAAACAGGGACCATTTTCTGATGACGTTATCTGCTGAGCTTTGTTTAATATTATACAATACAGATGAAGATAACAATTTCTTGTTCATTCGTCGTTTCCAAAAGAATTAACGTTATCACATTATCTCAATCTCCAATGGTCCCAAATGCAATGATAAAAGGAAGCAAGACACCGAAAATCCTGTAAAATGATTTTTTTTTTATTTCTTACCACATGTAACTGAGTTTCTAACTACCCAAAATAAAATTTCATTGTAAATTCAGATTTTGATTAAAAATCACTATCTTGTTTCTTTTAGAATTTTAATATTTTTTTCGAACGTAAGCGGAAAAGGATTCGTTATTTTAATGATATCATTATTTTATTTTTTATATCTTTTTTATTCAAATTTTAGAGATGTTATTTTAATAATATTTTATTTAAAAAATGTATTAATTTAATGTAATTTATTATTTAATTAAAAAAATTTTAAATATACATGTACGTGTTATATTCAAATAATATTTTTACATAATAAATTAATTAAATGATATTTAGAAGATATTTTATGATAATTAATTATTTATTTATCTAAAAATATTTTTTAAATATCGAATATTTATTTAAATAATAAATTATATTAAATTAATATATTTTTAAAAATAAAAATACTAATAAAATAATATATCCAAAAACTAGGTAAAAAACATGTTACTAAAATAAAAAGTAGCGAATCCAGTTTAAAAATGTAGCAAAATCATAAAATGCGATTGTTTAGAAAGAAGGAAAACAAAAACACTACGTAGTTTAAAACACTTTTTTTATTTGAATGTTATACTTAAAACGTTTTTAAATAGAGTTTTAATATATATTTAGTAACATATTAATATATATATATATATATATATATATATATTTGTTAATATATATCTTTTTATTTTAGGTATATTTATATTTAATTACTTTAAACATATCTAGTTTAATTGTAACTTCTATATAAAGGCACCATGTATATTCATTTAATCACTGAATAAAATACAATCATTAAGTATTTCTAACATGGTATCAGAGCCATTGCTCTTATCCTTCTAGCAGTCTTATCTTTTCTGGTGTTACTCAACTCTTATAGCTTCCGATGTCACAATAGCCACTACAACCACTCACCGTTGAACCTCTGACGTCTTTCAACCGTTGTCCTTAGGTTTCAGGCTTACAGTCGCCGTTGTTAAAGAGTTCCACACCACACAGATCACTGCAATTACCGTTGCCGCCGTGCATCTTGCTCCGATAATTTTTCTACAGATACCATTGTGATCGGATCGACCAAATCTACACAACCGGGGAAGTATCGCAACCATCGAACACCGCACAATCCCTCACGCGCCGCTCAAACGATCTACACGTCTTTCACGCGTCGTCGCTCTCCGATAATTTTCTACAGATACCATTGTGATCGGATCGACCAAATCTACACAACCGGGGAAGTATCGCAACTATCGAACACCACACAATCCCTCACGCGCCGCTCAAACGATCTACACGTCCTTCACGCGTCGCCGCTAAAACAAACCACCGTCGTGAATCTTAACCCGAAAACCTATCTGTAGATACCACTGTGATCGCCGCGACTAAATCTATATAACTGTGGGCATATCACAATCATATGCCTCTAAGCACGCCCACACGCACCGATAACATCAACCGCATATGAATCTGGCACGCCACGCTCTGGAATGACATCATCAGTAACTTGCCTAGGGCTGATGTCATCATCGCATTCAGCTGACAGCATAGAGACCCTGTTGATCGTGATCGGTATGATCATTGACTTCTCGTTGATCGTGACCATGCTGACTGTTGACCTTCGCAATACAGGTTCACCCTACCCAGTTTTTCGCATAGAACTCGTTTTTGTAGTCCGTTTTTGCATATTGTGTTTCCAAATGGATAAAAAGAATGCTTTTGTTTCTTGCCCTATAAATACTATATGGGAGGAGACCAAGAATTACTTATCATGGTCTCAAGCTATGTGTAGTTTTCTTAAAGGTCGTATGCTCTAGCATTATTGTACTGGTGCAATTATCATTCTTGTTAAAAGAGCAAGTGAAGAAGATGCTATTTTCCATCGTCGCATGATTGAATGGGATGGTCACAACCACATGATCCTCACATGGATTCAGAATACTTCCATTCCCTCCATCTCCAATCTATTGGGCAGCTTTGATGATGTCAAATCAGCATGGGATATGTTGGCCAAAAGGTATTCCACTACTCATGGATCCATGAAATATCAACTAATAGTTGAATTGCATCAACTTCAACAAGAACCAGGGCAATCCATCAATGACTACTTTGATCAACTTTGCTTCCTTTGGGACCAAATTGACCTTTGTGATCCAATTTGGGCATGCTCAATAGATGCTCAGCAATATGCTACAATTAGGGATGAATTTCATCTCTATGAGTTCTTGATGTCACTCCATAAGGACTTTGAGCCAATCCGAGGTCAACTTCTTAATCGCAGTCCTCTTCCCTCTCTTGATACTGTTATAAATGAGTTGGTTAGAGAAGAAGCTCGGCTTGCAACCCTTCAAGCCCAGAATAAGTTCAATGTTTTGGCTATTACTCCTCCTGTTCCTGCCATTGAGCAACCTCAGCAATCAGGTGATTCCTTTGGCTTTTACAATCGTCGTAGGCAGAGCAATAAAAGGTTCTACAATTATTGCAAGCATCATGGCCACACCATTGAGACTTGTTACCGTCGCAACAAATCTACTGCTGTTGTTGCCAATATTGAGCCTACTTTGTTGATGCCTTCTAGTTCAGTAGAGTCCCAATCTTCTGAATCCACTATCAACCTCGAATCCACTGAACTACAGAAGATCATAACTCAGGCTGTTCAAATGGCTGGTAATGCATCTCTTTCCACTACTATCTCAGTTTTGCTCGGTAAGTCTCAAACTTGGCTTTTTGACTCTACATGTTGCAATCACATGATACTTCACTCATCTTTATTCTCCAAACTTAACCTTGCACCACATCCCCTTAATATTCATATAGCTGATGGTTTCACCATTCATGGGAATAGTCTAGGTTTTGTTTCGACCTCTACCCTCTCTATTCCTAGGGTTTTCCATGTACCTGACCTATCCTATAATTTATGCTCTGTGGGACAATTAGCTGAACTAGGATATCGCCTTATTTTTGACTATTCTGGGTATATTGTGTAGGATCCGAGGATGGGGCAAGAGCTTGGGACCGGTCCTAGGGTCGGGCGTATGTTTCCCGTAAACAATCTTCACCTTCCACCTATTGCTCCTACCTCTGTTGCTGCTGCAACTGCTACAATTTCTTCCTTACCTTCTCTCGCACTTTGGAATTCTCGTCTTGGTCATGCCCCATCCACTCGGGTACAACAGTTAGCTTCTAAAGGTCTATTGGGTTCTGTGTCCAAAAACAATTTTGATTGTACTTCATGTCAGTTAGGAAAACAACCAGCTTTACCTTTCAATAATAGTAAATCTATCTCTAATAATTTTTTGAGTTAATTCATTATGATGTTTGGGGACCTTCTCTTGTTACCAGTATTGGTGGATCTCGATATTTTGTTATTTTTATTGATAATTATTCTCATTATAGTTGGATTTTTCCAATGAAATCTCGTTCTGAAATCTTACCAATATACAGTAACTTTGCAAAAATAGTTGAAACATAATTCTCCAAACATATCAAAACTTTTCGATCTGATAATGCTCTTGAATATACTCAAAATGCTTTTCAAGCTCTGTTACACTCCTATGGCAATCAGACATCATCTAACCTCGTCTGTGAACCTCTCAACAAAATGGTTGAGCCGAAAGAAAACTTCGTCATATTCTTGACATTGTTCGTGCTCTTCTTCTTTCTGCCAAAGTTCCTGCCCCATTTTGGGGTGAAGATGTTCTTCATGCTGTTTATGCCATTAATTGCATTCTAAGCGCTATCATTCATAATCAGACTTCGTACGAGCACTTTTTTGGATCATCTCCTGACTATCATTACCTTGACATGCTATTTAAAATCGTTTTTAAATAGAGTGTTAATGTATATCTAGTAACATATTAATGTGTATATATATATATATATAAATTAATGTATATCTATTTACTTTAGGCATATCTATATTTAGTTACTTTAGACATATCTAATTTACTTGTAACTCTTATATAAAGGCACCATGTATATTCATTTAATCACTGAATAAAATACAATCATTAAGTATTTCTAACATAAAGAAACGTTTTATTTGTATTTAGTAATAATATTGAGTCACTTTCAAGAGTATTAAACACCATATTTAATCACTTAAAAGTGTTTATTTAAGCATATATCCAATGCTTTTTGAAAAAATGTCTCATGCCCGTAACATATTAGAATAACATATTAGTTTCATATATCATTTTCACATTTGATACAGTTATTTTGATATATTTAGATGTGTTTATAAATTCAGTAAAATAATTTTGCTCTTTGAATTTTCTTTATTAATGGAGGAGATAACACGATGTCAAAATAATGTCACTCAACTATTTTATTAACTATTATTTATAGAATTACATGAATTATCCAATGTCATTACCTTTAATTACCACAACATTATAAATAATATTAGGGTTCTTTTAGAAATTATACTTACATTTTTATAATCTTGTTGCTCAATAATACAAGTCCTTTTACTATTTTTGTCGATGCATAACTACTTCTATATAAAGTGCTTCTAATGAAAATGCTTTCCTAATCCAAACATCCTCTATGTTTCTTTCAGAAGAATAGCTTTTAGAACAAAATAATTAGAAAATTCACTTTTTTTCCCTATACTTTCATTTTCCTTCCCGCCTTCATCTTCTTAGTTAAACTCTTAATTATCTATTATAAGTTTGCCTGTGAGGCTTTTCTTGATCAAATCTTAAAAGTTTTTATAATTATAAATTTTCTCTTCTATCTTCTGCACTACTTTATTTTTTCTATCTTCCTTAAAATTAAAAGGGCTTCTTTTACATAAACTTGAGTTTCATTTACCAAATAATCTCTTTGTGATCTCAACCTTCATTAAAAAGTTGAGGAGAGACTCAAAAGATGATTCTGATGATTAAGATAATGAAATCTCTTGTTAAGAGAAGATGTTAAAATATTTTCACTACTTTTAGTAACGATAATGATGATGAAGATGAATCTAGTAAAGACATAATATTAGCCATGAATAATTGATTGGATATGAAATATTTTTAATATTATTTTTAACTATAAGTATAATTAGATATTTTTGTTTAATATTTTAAAAATCATAATATTAATTGAAATAATTAAACATTAAAACGAAAGAAAATGTAGGGCAGAAAAAAAAGTTCAAGTGTATTCTCTCATACATAATGTAACACAACCAATGTCTAGTCTAGACTTTTTCTTTGATGTAACCGAAAAAATTGGAATTTATATCCCATTATGCTTTCTTAAATGAAATCTTTCATCTTTATTATTATAAAAAAACAACAACATAATTTGAAGTGAGCAAATAATTCAATCAATCTTTTTAAATTGAGAAATTTGATATAATTTATAAGATTTGAATTGAATTGAAAAGTATATAATCTATTCAGATTTGAATCGGATACGAATTCAAATTGACATATTTTATAATCTCATTGAATCCAATCTAATCTAAATTACTAATAAAATTATAAATAAATAAATATTTTATTTTATAGTATGTTATATTTTACATATCACAATTACATTAAATAATATTAGTTTAAAAAATAAATATAATTGTTAAATATTTATAATAATTTATTTAATAATTGTTCAAATATATTTTTTATTATTTCAATTTTTTTAATTTTAACTATAAATAATAAAGTTTACCAAAGATACATAAATTTAAAATTTAAATGATATATATATATCGTATTTTATAAAAATAATTCACAAATAATTTCAACATTAATCTGACATTATCTATTCTGTTAGGATTTATAGTGGTTCGAATTAATTATCTCATCGGATAAAATTCAAATTGAAAATTTTTAAATTAAATTTGAATCGGATTGGATTTGAATTGATAAAATAAGTTACAACTGCATCCAAACACTCCATGTTTGTTTTAAAAAAAATTCTTTTAAACAACGTCATTTCGGACCTCTTTTTGAGTAGTGCATCCAAGCATACTTTGTGTTTGCAATGGCATATGTGTGGACTTATACCCATTAAATGTGAATATGTATGTTAAAAAATAATAAATTATCATAATGATATAGTAATAATAATTTTTGTTATTAATACAATAAAAATATATAAAAAATGTATTTTATATTTAGTATTAATTATACTTTAATACCACTAATATTAGATAAAGTTATTATTAATTAATGAAATATTTTTGTAACAATAAAAATACATTATAAAAATATTGTTACTTATAAATTATCATATTAGTTTTTGTTTTATAAATTTGAGGTTTGATACTTTAGTGATACTTTTATTAAATAAAATGTACATATTTTAATCTATTATCAAATTAGTTTACTTGTAATTCTCACATTTAACAAAATGTATATTGATAGTCCAATTTTTACAAAAAATCTAATTTATAAGAAGATGATTTTTTCTTTATTGAAAATATTTATTATTTTATGTATTATTTCATATTTTTTATCCATTTAATTATGAAAACCTTATCCACCCTAACAATCGTGTTTATCTCTATCGTATTCTCTTTCATACTTTAATATAATCTCATTCTTTCTCCCACCAAACATCTTTCACTATTTGCTATAAAACAATTCAAAAATATAATTTTTATCGAAATTAAAGTTAAATAACTATTAACTTATTTGAAACATTAATTCTATTAATGATTGTGACTATTGCTAGCTTATTTTTTCTATTTTTTTATCATTTGTGTTCAAACAAAATCATTTTAATATAAGTGATTAAAAATGATAAATGAGTCCCTTATATGAGAAGGAATGAGTTGTAGTATAGATATTTTAAATGAATCACCGGTGGTATAATTATATATTCAATAAAAAAAATATAACTTTTGATTATTACATAGTAAATAATAAAAGTTGATTGATCATAAAATAATAAAATAATATCAGTAACAATATTACGTTACGGTAAAAGTTGATGATAATTATTAAGATTGTACGAAATATTTTAATATTAAAATGAATAAAAATATATATAAAATAATAAATATTTTTATAAAAATAAAATTAATATTTTATAAATTAGATTTTTTTTAAATTCAATCATTTTTTTATTGAATAAAATTATTACTAATATATTAATTTAATATACTCTTTGAAAATGATTTAAATGACACCAACTATATAAAGTTAGTATATATAATAATAAGTTAGCAAAAATTTACACAAGTTGGCGGAGACTATGAGTAAAGGATCAGCATCACCGTCAGTTACTAATCCAACCTCGAATAGTGTGCCAAATGCAACAGAGAGATATACCACACCAACCGGCTAAAAACAGCAAGTCACACCCATTATATATATACAATATAAAAATCGAAGTTGGGATTTGAATAATACTGTAGAGTCCTTAGGTCCACTTTACTATCAGCAACTTCTTATCTGATCAACTCTCTGACGACTACCGGTTGGTATATATGCCACCGCCGGTTAACATTACGGTGATAAAATGGTTTCTAATTCTTCTGACAAATTTCATGTGGATGTGGGTTCCATAATTTTTCATTCCAATTTTCAGAATGTTAAATATTCTTTTAAAAAACTTTCGGTCATAGTGATCCATCTTATAATATTGCAATAGTTCATGCACCAACTTTGCCTTCTAAATATATATACTAGATATTTAATATATAAAAAATATATAATTTTATGATTAAACTACTTTGTCTTCTAGAATGCACCCTCTTAATCCCGTGGACCCCAATTAATTGATACCATCTGATCAAAACTATAATGTATGATTTGATCAATGATGTATCCAGCATTTGATATTGGTCCACAAGATGAGCCTCGGCCACTATCCGATATGATCTTTAAATATAAATGCATTCATAAACGAGTTTTTGATACATAATTATTTTATCTCTTTTTTATATATATATTAATAATATATTTTTAAAATTATATATTGGTATAAATATTTTTCCTTCTTTTATATATCCTTAGCACGGATAAATAAAAATATTAAATAAAGAGTCACAACTTGCTATATATAGATAAAGCTAGCTTTTCCCACTTTAAAATAAGCCTGCTTGAATTCGAAGTTGGTTTTCTGATATAATAATAAAACAGAACGGAGACTAATTTATTCACTTTGTTTCAAACTTTTTTCATCATCTCCTTATCTTCTCTGCAAATACATTTCACAATACCCTAATTTTCCTCAACTCCTCCATACCTCTATTTCATATCATCTCTATTTCTCAGACTTTCCCATTCCCATTCCTGCTTTTTTCCCATTACTCTATTTCAACTGGACTGACTGCTAAATTAAACACTAGCTCATGGACGTTGACATGTTGACCATGATGATGCATATGGAAAAGTCTCCTGATTTCTGCGACCAGCTTTACCATAACATATCCACAAACATCCCAGAAATCGATTTCTCAGTTGGAACAAACTCTACATTTAGTGACAACAATATAACAGACTTTTCACCAATACCCAATTTCAATAACCCAAATCAAGTAGCAGAAATTACCTCATTACCCCCATCGTTAAACCCATCAAACTCCTCTGTTTCATTTATGGGTAACCCAATTCAAGAACCTATTACACCTCCTCTTCAATTCAAAAATGGTTTTGCAAATGCAATATCGTATTCACATTCACGTGAGAATAAGAACTCTATGTCAGCAATGAGAGAAATGATATTTAGAATAGCAGCAATGCAACCAATACACATAGACCCAGAATCAATCAAACCACCTAAAAGAAGGAATGTGAAGATATCTAAAGATCCACAGAGTGTAGCTGCGAGGCATAGAAGAGAAAAAATAAGTGAGAAGATAAGAATTTTGCAGAGACTTGTTCCTGGTGGGACTAAAATGGATACTGCTTCTATGTTAGATGAAGCTATACATTATGTTAAGTTTTTGAAGAAACAAATTCAAACTTTGGAACAAGTTGGTGCAACTAGAGGAACCCAATTGGGCAATTTCAATTACTCTACTTTTATTAAAGCTTGTCAGCCAACCGTACCTCCTCATCAAATGGCCGTTGGATCTACGCAGATGCTTAGATGAAGGACTTTATTATTATTTTTATTATTAATATTTTCAAATTCTGTGATGTTAATTAACAAGTGTTATGGTTCAGATTCCATAGAAGGTGTCTAGAGAAATATTAAATGCACACAAATTGAAAAATCAATAACTTCATCATCTCCAAGTTATTTTCACACCATCACACTATAATTGATGTATGTGCACATTTATATGTTCTTCTCGACTTGTAAAGTAGAAGATATATATACATGTTCTTGCTTCCAATGTCTCACTAGCTGGTTGATTATGTTCATGAGTTCATTGTTTTGTTTACCCCAAGTAAGTATGAATATGTTGTTAACAGTATTTGCTTTTTAATTAGTTGTACTGAGACCAACTCATTAATTTTATATTATCATTACTAAGTAATCCATGCACGTTATTTATACATATAAAAGGTAAATATTCCCACAAATATATATAGACAATTGTTTCAAGAACAAGGACAGTGTTGAAGCTAAAGAAACTAATTATATAACGTTTAGTTAATTTGATAATAGCATAATCAACAACAAACTGGAGACAGGAGAACTGAATTATTGGAAACAAGGAGATATATGGTCTAAGCCACCTTTACATTTTATAAAGTTTAACTCTGATGCAAGCTTTGTTATGAATCTCATTAATTTTACTTTTCCGAAGTAAACCTCATCAACTTGCACCTTTGTGACGTGGTGCATCGTTGGGAGTTATAGCAAGAGAACATCATGGTAATGTTATTCGTAAAAGTGACTGCATGAATATATAATTAACTATGGAGGGGTGCATGATACAGCTTAGCGCGCAAGGAAATATTAATTATACTAGTCTTGGATGTAGTGTTTTCAAATGGATACTGAATGATTGTAATATTGGGTATAGTGTTTTCAAATAGATACTGAGTGATTGTAATGTTTTAATCTTAATGAATTACCTCCAAATATATGTAATCTGCTCTGACCTTCCCACGCCGTAATTCATATCCTTCATCTTCGGTATTTTCTCTATTCTGGCAAGGACATACATTATTCGTTCTGCTCTTCCGACAACCCAAATCTAAGTATAGGCTCTCACACCAACGCTCCCGATCCAAAATCCTCCACTATCGCACTTCGATAAGCTCCATTCCTGTCATTTTCGTTCATCATTCTCATCAGCGATCTTCTTCTTCGGTATTTCACAAGTTCTGTTGGCAGAGCTCCATCTGCCTCAGACTATTATTTCATCGCCTTCAAGCTTTAGGAGCTCATCAATCTCATCGGTCTCCTAAATCTCAATTGCCTTCAAGCTTTAAGAGCTAGATAGAGGAGAGTGAAGTTGCATTTGAAGTAAGTGTAAGAACAATGTTACCGATATATTGAAATATATTGATTGGATTGAGTCACAGATTAAGTCGCTCTCTTTAAGACGTTTTACGATATTGATCAAATTTGTATAAGCAAATACAGCTTCGTCGTCCTCAGTATAAAACAACTCAAAAATATTTATTTATCTCGGAGCTTCACTGTATTGATAAAGTCTAAAATACTACACCTCTAAAATATTTATGTTACTCAAAAAATTAAAAAAACAATTTCAAAATTTTTTTTCTTTGGTTTTGTTACGAAGAACCTTAATGAGTTGTTAAGTTGTCTCTCAAAAAATGAGAGCTATTGTCTTCTATTTATAATTGAAAAAAAATGTATAAAGTTCACATAATTATGAAAATAACGGTCACATTTCTAAGTGGATATATAATGGTAATAAAATAACGATCATATCTGTTGAGTGGAAAAATAACGATCACATTTCTAGATGGATACATAAAAGTAATGTTTGTTGGGTGGATAAATAACACACATATTTGGGTGGATAAATAACAGTCGTGTCTGCTAGAAAAAATAGTTTTAATAATGAAATTTTTTCTAAAAAATAAAGTGTCATTTCACCTCACACACACGCACTCGGGTTCGACTTGGCATAACACAGCCATACGGGGTGGCAATGACACGTGCGTGTGTGTGAAATCATAATTTCCTAGGTCCTCTCTCCTACGAAAGTTGGTACCCCTTGGGACCCAATCCTAATTGCAAATCCTTCTCTAGTTAAACATCTTTTAAGAAATGTAAATTAACAATGTGAGAAAAAAATTTAAGAGAATAAAATTTGATACTTATTCTCATCATTTGTTTTTTTATTGAAATTCATTTCCAATGATAAGTTTGTGATTCTTTAGTACATTTCATAGGTTTTTCTCAGTTTTCTATTGGGTTAGCTTTGAATTATAATCACCTATTATTACATTTTTAAATCTAAAATTTTATGCAAGAGATATTTGTTATATTAGATAAGTAATAAACATAAACTCTTCAATGTCGTTCTAAAAGAAATCCTAACTCTTCTTTATCTTTCTCTCTCTTTCTCTTGCTCAAGTTCAACCTCTTTTTCCTCTCCTAGCACCAATCTTCTATTTATCTTTTCCTTTAATTAAAACCTTCCTTTCCTTTTAAGTAACATGTAAGTAATTTTATTTGTATCACTATGATATTTTAGTAATTTTGGTTTCATATGAGATACGTGTGTCACTCTTGGTAAAAAATGAGGTACTTTAATCACTTTTGTATAATAAAATATTATTTAATTGAGATAAAAAAATTATTTTATTTTAACATTTAAAATTAAATTTGAACAATATAATATTTTTTGATCAATTATTTTGATAAATTTTATATTTTATGAAATTTTTATGTATTTTTTTAAACACTTTTTATAGCGTGTTTTATATAAGTATTGTATTGAGATCGAAATTGTAAACTTTACAATATTAGAAATAGGGATTACATAAATAAAAAAATTACAAGATTAATGACATTAAAACCTTACGGATGAGATCTCTCTTGTCCATTATATTCGAAGACTAGTACCAGAAGTTGAACGACACACCTTTACTATGTTTCTCGAAGTTGGGAAAGTAGTTGAGTTATCAATATGGTCTTCGATAATAATAGATTGAAAAGAGCTCATCCATGTAGTTCCAGCGTTATTGATCTTGTAATTTTTTAACCTATGTAGTTCTTATTTATAATATTGTACAGTTAGTAGTTTTTATCTAAATTCGATATCTACAAAAAATGATACATAAAAAGTGTTCAAAAAATACATAAAATATAAACTTACAAAAAAAGTTGACCAAAAAAATATTTTATTGTTCAAATTCAACTTAAGCTATTAAAATAAAAATGACTATTTTATCCTTATTAAATTCACTCTATTATTATCTTAGAATTTTTTATCAACAAAATATTTTTTTTATTATTTAATAAATGATTAAAGTGTTCGATTCTTATACAGAAATTGATTTAAATATGTCTTATAAAACAAAATGAAACAAAAATAAAGTGATTTTCACAACTCCGTACACTTTCCTTTAGGTATCTCTCTTACATAGAGAGATTTCCTCTCTAGTGGATTTCTTTATCTTTTTATTTTTATTTTTTTGCAATCAATTTCTTCTTTGTTTTGTGTTAATGGATTAAAAATGTATTCTCTAATGGGATTTTTGCACCATTTGTGTACTTTTGTTTGTGTTAGAATTAGCTTGTTGGGTATTTGAAGGAAGTTTCGAAATGATTTCAATACAACAGTATTATCTTTTTTGTGAGCTTTAGTTTTTAATGGTGTATATATAAGAGTTTTAGATTGATTCATCTCTCAAGTACTAAAAATGAAGGTTTTTATTATTATTTCTTCGAGCTTTATCGTTTAATTTGAGATATTGATTTTTATCTAGTTAATTTATCTTTTCGTTTTAAAGAGTTAAAAACTCTTAATGTTAAGCTATCTTGTTTGTATGCATTTTTCATTTTAAGAGCACGATGGTAATTTTTGTTTCATATTTAGGTTCATGTCCTTGGCTGTTTGTCAATAGTTCTTGTATTGGTTAGCTTTGAATTGTAATATCTTAGATCGATGACAATTAAAGCTTTTATACACGTAAAATAAATCTATTATATGTAAATATAAAGAAAAATACTATAAATGTTTTTTTAAATTAAATTATTTGTGTCGTTTAATTTTTTAGATTAAAAATAATGTTATTTAGTTCTTTAAATTAAAAATAATGTTATTTATTCTCTTAATTTTGTAATAAGCGTTAATTAAATTAAGGATAAATTATAAATTTTAATAATTTTTCATTAAAATATTATTATTTTTCTTTTAAGTGATTAAACGCAATTAAAATAACAGTATTTAATAATGATAATGTTACAATTAATATGAAATAAAATTCATAAAATAGTTTTTTAATATTTGTGAATTTTCACTATTTTATTTTGAATTTTTATTAAAAATAAAAATTTATTTTTGTAACTTTTTGTTTGAGTTTTATGTTTGTTTATTTTTTTAAAATTATTTCATATAATTTTTTTTATCCTTATTAAAGACCTATATTTGAATCGATTTTTAATTATTTAATAAAAATTATTTAAATAATATAATTTATCTTTAATTGATCAATTTTATAAAATTAATGACTAAATAATACTATTTTTAATATATAAAATTAAATGATACAAATATTATAATATAAAAGAACTTTGTGTCAACTAACCTTAAATATAAATATTTAATGACTCTTTTAGCAGTAAAAAAAAAATGATAATAGCATCTAAGAGCCCACATGAAAATACCAAAGTTGGTAGCTATTTTTTTTTTTGGGGGTAAACCTTATTACTTTTAAGATTTTTCAAACCTTTTATTATTTAAAAAAAAATGCTTGCATGCTTTTTTTTAACTAAGTTTTTTCTTTCATTTCTTTCCGTATCAGCCGTGTGCTATTATTCCGATATAAGTTTAAGAGAGCCGTACTTTTACAAAGAGATATAAGGTGGCGTTTGGTTCGTGGAATGGAATCGGAATCGGAATCGGAATGGGAATGGAATGGAATGGAATGGAATGGAAACAATTCTGTTTGGTTTGACCACTGGAATCAAGCTCAGAATCAGGATTACAATGTTTGGTTTGACACTGGAATGGAATGAAAAAAGCTGTAAATAACCTGAATACCCCTACATGCTGTAAAGTTCAAATAATGTAATTTAATTACTAGTTTTTTCATTTAAAAATTAAATAACAATTTTAATTTTTAATTTTTTAAGTAAGAAATATATATTTCTTTTTTATATCATAAAAAATTAATTATATATTAACTTTTATAGAGATGAATGATGTTATTAAGATTGTTTTTAATAGCATTCAATATATTGAAACCGTATGTGGGATTGTTTTTGTACAGTGATGCTATTCATTTTTACAAAATAATAAATTATCAATATAAACAAAATTACAAACGTATGTTGATCATAATACTTTCAGATCATCTGCTCAATGAAACACAAATGTTCATATTTCAAAAGTGTTCAAAATACAAGTGTTGAAAACACTATATTAAAATATTGATATTAGCCTAACTAATATAAAGTTAGATACCAAAACAAGGCTAATATAACAATTACAAACGAATATTCATATAGTAATAACACATATCCATAATTTAATATAATGCACCTTCACGTCTAAGAAGGCTCCTAATCCAACCATCTTTGTTACCATCGTGTACTGCAAAAAATACATTTATTCTTTGGGTTTTGTCAACAAGAATAATTGTAGCAACATCAAGCTCATCGTTGCTAAGTGACGTGGTCCTTTGTAATTCATTGTACAACCTCTTTTGTTCTTCTTTTTGTTCTTCTTTTGTGATGGATCGACTCAAAAGGCTGCCGACATTCTTCATCTCTTCTGCAAGTATCGAAGCTGCCCTCTCAACAAAATTTCCATATTCATTAACTCCAATTGTTTTCTTTCTTTTTTTAGATGAAACATTTGAGTTTTGCTGGTCGGTAGCATCTACATGTTGATGTAATGGATCAGTTTCATTTACTGTCTCTTGATCCCGTTCATTATCAAGTTCTAAAACAACATCATCTGGAGTCTCTGCATCTTTTCCTGTGGCTCTGTCTTTACCAAATACAATAGCCAAGTCCTCGTAATAAGGAAATGACCTATGTCTCCAATGAGCAACTTCTTTGTGACTCTAAAAAATATTAAAATATGTCAAATTGAAAATATTAATAATCAAATGGATTAATAATCAAATTGAAAATATTACCTGCATATACGCATCCCAAACAAAAGGCCAAGCCTACATGTTTATTCACTGGATCCCACCCAAATCCACTACTATTATGACCAGTTAGCATGTCATGTATAGTAGTAAATTGAGTCTTCAATGTTTTCAATCGAGACTCAATATGTGGTTTAGCTTTCATATTACAATCTGGTAGTTTTTGAAGTAGTGATTTCTCAATAGCATTTAAGTAGCCAGGTTTGAAACCACCATCAGCTCTATATGAACCCTGATTGTGTAACTCTAGAAGACACTCAATTAATTTTTCATCTAATGTTGTTGTCCAAAATATTTTATTCGTCTGTGGCCTCGATTCCTCGAGGTAAAACTTTGTGAAGATGACATCCTAAAATTAAAAAGCAAGTACAAAAAATACTTACTAACTGTTTAACAAAATAGAAATAGAAAACATATTAAAGTTGGAGCCTAGCTACCAATGAGAATAATTTTAAAATTAAAAGAATACGACCAATAGTATAATGTTTTACAAGATTACAAATAATTTCAATCAAACAATCTCTTCATTACAACCACAATCAAGCATAAATAAGAAAACACGACTTCCATTAACCTAAACACTCACTATCATCTATCCTTCTCTCCTTTCTCTCCATTCATTGTACATGTTTGATGCCGTATTGTCTCTAAATACACTCCATTCATGTGTAGAGTCTACAATTCTTATTGTATCTTCCTCATCAACATCCTCATCTCTATCTTCAAGATTTTCCCAATTTTCCTCAAATGGATCATATGACATTTCCTTTCTTATATAGTTGTGTAGCAAGCAACAAGCAATAATTATTCGATTTTGAGTTTTAATGGGATAGAATGATGGACTTCTTAGAATAGCCCATCGATTTTTTAACACACCAAAACATCTCTCGATCACATTCCTAGCCTGTGAGTGCTTCATGTTAAAAAATTCACGTGGATTGCGAGGTTGTGAACCATCTCTCCATTCACTCAAATGATAACGTTGACCACGATATGGAGCAAGAAATCCATTGGAATTTGCATACCCAGCATCCACAAGATAATAATGCCCTATATATTAAATATATTTTACAGTTCAATTTCATATTCATAGAATTTAAAAAAATTGATCAATTCACATATTACTTACCAAGTTAGACTTTAAATCCATTCTGTCTACGCATAGCTTCACGTAAAACTCTACTATCAGCTGCTGAATCCTCCCAACCGAGTAAAACATAAATAAATTGCATATCAGGAGAGCAAACCCCCAAAACATTTGTGGTAACCTCACCCTTTCGGTTTTGATACCTAGACTTATCACCTACAGGAACTCTTACTCTAATATGAGTACCATCTAGTGCTCCTAAGAAACCCTACTACCAATAAGTCAAGTAAAATCATTTAATTATTAGAAATATTACATGGTAATAAGAAAAAAAAAGAAATTAAACATTATATCTACCTTGAAATATTTCCACCTATCGTCATCACAATCGTCAAGAATAGGCTCGGGTTTTTTCAATAACTCCTTATGCAACCGTATGATAGCATGCAAGACATTATTGAAATACTTACTAACTGTCTCTCCAGATCTTCTAAATCGATCAGTTATAACTCTATTTTTCACATGGTGTGCAATTACATGAAGAAACATGGCTACCTGCTCATCTACTAACAAATGTTTTGATTGTTTTAGCCCCCCTCTAGTTTCAAGCATTGCACACAAATTGGTAAAAGCACTCATACTCATCCTAATTTGATTAATACAAGTAATGTCACTCTCATAGCACAATCTATGCACAATTTTCCTATTTGAAAAAAAATCAAGCTCATACAATTGTCTCCTTAAAGATATTGTCTTGTTTTTATCCACCACCAACTCAAAAAAGAATTTTACAATATACATTATATGCATCAAGTACACAACAATAGCATCCACCTCTTCCACATTCAAGCTATGATCATCCATTTTGCCTTAAACTACAAACAAAAACAATACTTAATTAGGAACAACAATTTACTCATAAAATTGATAAAATATACCTATTATATTAAACTGCCAAAATTAAATATTGTAGAAGATACTGATTATATCACTATAACAATAGATAGTTTTTGAATAAACAATACCTCTGCAAGATTAATAAACAGTTTATGAAAGTAAGTAATGTATTCTCTTCGATAATACCTCTGCAAGTATTAATAGGCAGTTTTTGAATTCATTAGCATAACAATTAGTTTATGCAGCTCCAATCGATAGTTTAAACCAAAGTTAGAGTTACATTATACACTGAAACTATCAAAATTAATCATATTCATAGAATTTATGCCATTAAGTCAGAAAAGTCTAGCAAATAATCAATATTGATATTGTTAGAAACAATATCAGTATCGTCTTTATGGGACGTAGAAGGAATGTTTATATCGAAGCTGTGTTTGAGTTCATGAAACCAATAAATCGATTCAAAGCAAAGAACAAAGAAGATCACATACCAGAATACCAAAACAGATAATAAAAATTTGAATCGATTCAAAATATAAATAAATTTCAACAAAATAGAGAAAAATTTCTCGGACGAACAATGTATCAGCGATTAGAACAAAGAACAAAATTAGGGATCGATTCAAAATTACAGAACAGAGAACAATCTCAAAGGAAAACCCCCAATTTCAGGAAACAAATAGTGTATTCAGAAGCGAGAAGCAAAAAACAAAAAAGAGAACAACTCGTGAAGAAATTAGGGTTGCGACTCAGATGAGCGAGAAGACACAGATGAGGACGAGAACTCACCTCGAATGTCAGGGAAACCACTAGCTGTGGAGGACCAAAGTAGGCGACTACTGAAGTTTTGAAATGGAGAAGAAATCGCGATGGTTGAGTGCGAGAGCTGGAGAAGAAATCGCAACGCTCGTGGGTGAGAAAAATGTGAGGCAGATTCAATCTACTTCTTCGTTTATAAAGGGAGGGCAATTTTGTAATTATAATTTTATGTGAGGAGTAAAATTGGTATGCTAATTTTATATCAGGAATGGAATCATCATTCCTAAAGGGGGGAGAAGGAATTGTGATTCCGCCTCCTTTAGTAATCCGATTCCATTCCGGCCTCCATTCCGTCCAACCAAACACACAAAATGGACGGAATCAATTCTGATTCCATTCCATTCCGTCCAACCAAACGTGGGGTAAAGGTCTAAGGATTTCTTTTATTATGAAAAATAAATTAATTTTGATTTTTTATTCATGAATAGATTAATTTAATTTTATAATTTATAAAAATAAAAATATTTATATAAAAAGTACACTTTAATTTTACGATTAAAGTGTA
Organism: Hippophae gyantsensis; assembly: GCA_030763125.1. NCBI lineage: Eukaryota > Viridiplantae > Streptophyta > Magnoliopsida > Rosales > Elaeagnaceae > Hippophae > Hippophae gyantsensis. Next base: position 28,297,134 of record CM061031.1, on the reverse strand, counting down.
TGATTTTAATTAATTATGAAGTTAATGCGTTTATTTTTAATAATTATAAGATTAAATATATTTATTTTTAATAATAATAAAATTTATAATAAATGACTTAAAAATAATAATACTAAATTGATTAAAAAAATAAAATCCATAGGAAATGAAATAAAAATAACAATACTAAATTGATTAAAAAAAAATAAAATCTATGATACCCCTCATTCTTTTCCAAAATGAAAAGAGTTTTTAAAACTAGTGGAATTGAGAGAAGTGGCCAAGCTTTTATTGACCGTTAATTCTCAATTTTATTACCTAAAATAGCACTTAGTTAAAGTTTACTTTTGAAAAACTTGGATGATTATCGAGGAAAATATTTAAAAAGTGGGTACTTTAAAAATTCTCACCAGCAAGAATCTTTGGATTACAACATTATCTTACACAATAATGTAAATAAATGTTTGACCAAAAAATATAAATAAATAAATAAATGACATATTTAAATCGATAATCTCACCGCAGCACAGGTTATATAAAATTTGCATAAGTAACACATGTTTACTAACTCTTCTGAATTGTGAGAAGTCATATTGTAACCTACGTTTACGAAGATACAGAACACGTTTTTATCATTAAAATGTGTGAGATTTGCTAATATTCACTATATTTATAAATAAAATATTTAAATATAATTTAATTTTTATATATATTTTTAATATCATTATTTAAATCGAATAAATTACTAAATTTTAAATAAACATATTTATAATATATTTATGTTTTTATATAGGTTAGATTTCATATTACACATATAAATATTTTTAGTATACTCGATCGATCAATCATTAATTACTCTGATCTAAGTCTTCTTGTAATTAATTTTAATATGCAATAGGTTGATTAAAGTTTTGGCTTCGATCGATCGATGACTTGATTGATTAAGGTTTGATCAAATTTGATTTATTTGACCTCATGTTTTATCAATCATTGTCTAAATTGATTGAAAATGATTCCAATCAATTGATTTTATTAGTTTGATCAATCAAATTAACCAAGCTCGATCGATCGATCGATAAGGATTTCAATTTATAATCTAATTATTTACTTGAATCAAATTTGTTAATAATAATATTGTTCATATTATTTGTTGTTCTATGAATTGTTTAATATATATATTTGTAATTGAATTTTAACATAGCATTAATGTTTTAATATTTTCTATTTAAACAACCTTATACCTCTTGTTTTTCTCGACCGCAATATATGAATCTTTTCATCTTAAGTTCTCTCTTTCAAATTACTTTGTAAAAATAATATCATATATTTTTTAAAGGTTTTTTCTTTAATTAATCTATCAAACATTGATGTTTATATTTGATTGGATAATAAATCTAATTAATTTATAATATTTTGATTGAATGTTCATATAACTTCTTTTTTATTTTGTTATTGAATTATTGGATCAAATAAGTATGTGTAATATCACAATTATTTGCTTTGATGATTTATTTTTAAAGAAACTATTTTTATTAAACTTGTTATTACTTATTAGATGATTTAATATTAATTGATATATTCTTGAATCTTCTAATTAGAGTTATTTATTATTGAATCTACTCTAAAACACAATTTACACTTATGTTTGTGTTAAATTTTTAAGTATTGATTGAACGGATTCGATTACTTATGTGACTTAAGTTATCAGAACATTGGTCTAGATTCGAACATCTTTTGTATTAATTTATGCTTAGTTAACACTTTTTTTTATTAGCTTATGAAAATAAACTAATATATATCTATATTTATATTATATATAAAAATTTAAATTATATCTTATACACATAATTTAAATTAATGATTATTATTATCTTCAATTATTATATAATTTAATTAATATCATATTTTTTTATAATTAAGTAATATATTATTAGTAGTTAAAATATTGAGAATTATTTAGATTAAAATTATTTTTTTACAAGATTATTTATCTTAAATAAAATAAACAAATTATATTTTCGGTTAATTATCTTAAGTTTTTTTATTAATTAAGTAAATAAATTATTAGTAGTTAAAATATCGATAATTTTTTATATTATAATTATTTATCTTTTTTTATACAAAGTTATTTATCTTAATTAAAATAAATAATTTTTATTTTTTTATTAATTATTTCAATTCTAATTTTTTCATAAATTAAATAATTTAAATTAAATAAAAAATTATTAATTGATAAAATATTTACAATCATTTTTATTTAAAAAGTATTTAAATTTTTTAAACATTGTTACTTATCTTGCTTAACTTTATTTATTTTTGATAATTATCTTAAGTTGTTTTTTTATAATATAAATTAAATAATAAATTATTAATAGTTAAAATATTAAAAAAATCCTTTACTATAATTGCTTATTTTTTAAATATAAAATTATTTATTTTAAATAACATAAATAATTATCATTTTTATTAAATTTATCTTAACTATTATTTTTATCAATTAAATATTAACTTATTATTAGTTAAAATATAGACAATATTAAAATTATTTATTTTTTATAAAATGTTATTTATTTATATTAATAAATAATTATAATTATATTAGTTAATTATATTAAATTTTATTTTTTTATTAATTAAGTAATATAAATTAAATAATTAATAATTAATAATTGATAATTTTTTATATTATAGTTATTTATTTATTTTTATATAATATTATTTATTATATAACATAAATAATATTTTTTGAGTTACTAAATCTTAAAAAAATTAATTAAATAATAAATTAATACGCTTGATCTGTTCCATCCAAAGAGAATTGATGTAATGATCGAACCAGTTGTATACTCTGAGACTCGCCCCTACTTATCATCCGTCCGTATTATTCTCGATCTCTTTTCTAATTCCAATTTAATGCTCTCGCACATTGTAACGAGAAATATATATATATATATATATATATATATATATATATATGAGGTATTATTTTTAAGATATAATTTTTATTAAATATTTTTTTTTCATCTTCACACATAACATAACATGTATTTGTATTTGTATTTGTAATTAGTTATCAAATATTTAACATTAATAAATAACATAATTATGTAGACCTGTTTCGATAATTTATCATTTATAATTATTATAAATTTATAATATATAAAATAATATTATGTATAAATATATTATGTGCATTACATATTTTATTATTCTCATCTAATATTATTTCAAATACGTATAATGTTACATGAGTCTTCGTTACTCTTTATGAATTCAATATACGCAGTATATTATAAGTCAATTTTTTATAAAAAATATTTTAATTTATATTATTATATTTAAATTATAGAAAAATATTACTTAAAAAAGGGTATTGTTAAAAATTAATTAATTTATTTTATTTTTTGTAATTTTTTTAATAGTATTTTTAATATACCAATCTTATGCTGACAAATATCTCATATTTTATATAAGTTTTTTTAGCAAAAAACAAACTTTATAAAACTATATGGATCTGTGTAAAAAACAATTACTAAAAATAAAAAAAGTTAGTTAATTTTCAATAATGTTTTTTTATCATTTGTGTATATTTCTTTAATTTGAATATAGTAATATGAATTGATGTGAATTTACTCATTTTTAAAAAGAAAGTGATTCAAGAGCTACTAAAAATAATAATTAAAATTATTTATTTATAAAAAAAAGATGACAAGTAATAAATTTATCAAAATTTCCTAATTAATATTTGAGAGGAAATAGTATATTTTATTCTTTTGAGATTTAACTAAACTAGAGATTAAGTTTTTTTTTTAATTTGGGGAAATATAATCTTTTTATTTTTATTTTTACGAGACACTAAAAATTTACTTTCTATTAAATAAAATATATATTATGTATATAAGATTTAAATTTAGATTTATTGTGGTGAGATGAAGAATTATATCACTTGAATCATAAATAAATCACAATAAAATTATGATAAATTATTTATTGATTATTGATCAATATTACAATCCAATAGTATGGTCCAATCAGTTGTAGAGAAAATAAGAACTAAAAATAGATGTACTTTTTTCTTTCTTTTATGGGATATTATCAAATTTCCTTGAGCTTATCTTCTTCTATTACATATATTTTTAATGTTTATAATTTGATCTTAAATATCCTTAAAATTTTATATATTATCATTAATATCTTTAAATTGTCAACTATGTTAACACTTATTTTTAATTTCTTAATTTTTCATGCATTAAATTATTGCAAATATTAATGAGTTTTCATATTTTGTCTTATATACTCTCAATGTTTACAACTTGATTACTAATACCCCAATATTTTATCTATTATCACTAATATCTATAAATTGTTAATGATATTAATATTTATCATTAGTTTTTTCATTTTTATGTTCTTAATGCATAGTTTAAAATTTAAAATTTAATAATTAATATTTATGTTACGATGTTAAAAATTATAATATTTATTAACTTATTTTCTTTTAAGTTGAGTCTGTTAGTTTAGTTCAATTCTATGTAAAAATGTTAATTATTCTTACATAAAAATATATACATATTCTCCCTTAAAGAAGGAAAAGCGAAAAACACCACATTAAATTGCAGATTGAGTATGACAAAAAACGAGGCTGCGTTGGGCATATGTAAAATAAAAAAAATATTTCTATACAAGGATTTTTATTAAAGGGTTAATATTAATACCTTAGATAAAACTAATTATATTAAATGGTTAAATTAAAAGTTTAGTATGAATTAGAAGAGAAGTTTGATCATTAGATAATCTGAATTTTAAACAAAATACTAAATAAAAAATCTAATTACATTTTCATTTAAATTTAACATTTCGTCAATAACATAAATTAGAGATATCCTTATTGTTAGAAACAACGATTCATACACATGTTCTTAGCATCATTATTCTCTTATCCTCAAGTCACCACTCATTGTATTCTTGGCAAGGTCAAGAACACATAGGTAACATATATCAATTCTTGGCATTGTGATAGTTTTTGTGGTTAAGAGAATTTGTATTTTAATTGTCAATAAAAAAAATGCATGAATTGAGTAGATTTTAAGTTAGGAAAATAGATGATTTTTTAATTTTATTTTAGGAGAAGATTTTGTAGAATATGAACAAACTGAAAGATTCTAAAAATAATTTTTTAAATTTAAACTGAAGGATTCTAAAAATAATTTTTTAAATTTAAAGATTTAATTATAATTTTTTCAGATATCAAATCAAGATATTTGTGATATTTCAAAAACGTTAAGATATATTCAACAAAAATGAAATTTTTTAAGTATTTGAGATAATTTATCTTCTTTTATACATCTGAATTTTTGTTTTGTATCATTGATCTATACCAACATTATTACTCAATCACCAATTTATAATTTTTCATCGATCTAGTAGCTAGAGCTAGGTTGGTTGCCTCCAAAGGCAGGGACAAATAATGATAATGTTCATGTCTAAGTATCATGCCTCACTAACACCCACTTTCATTTTATTTACGTGAATAAATCCAAACTGAGCAAATATACATAAAATAAAAATAGTAATATGTAAACTATATACTATATATATATATTAATTAACAAGAAAGAGTGGATTTGGTGAAACATCATAATGTAGCAGAAAAAATGTATCCATGTGAGATGTATCCCACTAAAGTCCCAACATTACCCAAAGAGGCTTTGGTTATTTGGAAAGAAAGGGGAAGTACCCTCTTTTCATAAATTCACGAAATTCATTGGCTGTATCTACTCAACTTCCACAAGATGCATTGTATCTTAATCGATCTCTGACAACTCTGCTCGTTCCTTTTTTTTTTTGGGAAAATTAGTATTTTCTTTTATTAAAAGATAAAACAATATTTAATGTGAATTGAATATATAATTTAAAATGAAAAAAGAGATAGCTTTACCGTTAAGAATCACATTTAAATGAAAAGATTAGTAATTTGGTTCATTTTTGTGGTAAAGCGCCCACTTTGATATATTTATATAAAATTAAGTCCATTGTGAAAATTTAATTTCATAAAGATTGTGTCAAATTTCAATAGGAAATTGGCAATATATAGTTTTAATTTCTCTTATTATTTCCTTTTAAAAATTCATGTCTACTTTTTTTTTATATACAGGAATATTCAACGCAGTAGTAATTAGAAATTTTTGCTATTAAAGGGGAATTGAAGATAGGGAAGAAAATACTATAAATGAAGATAAGGTTTCACGTGAAGCAAAAGGATTAAATCTTCTTTTTGAAAAAAGATGAATTAAAACAAATAAAAGTAAGATTTATTTGTATGCATGTTTGAATATAGACAATGCAATGTATGTGTCTATTTGTAAGAATGAGTAGAGACAATAAAAATGGTTGGTTGGTTGGTTTGGATTAGGTTTTGGCAGTAGTTCCAATTTAAATTGGTAGGTGGAGGATATGTATGTGAAGATCTAATGATCTTACTACTCTTTTTGAGCCAAAAATTTATTTCTTTTTCTTTAATTGGTTTGGAATATTAGAAACCAAAATTATATGTCCTTTGTGCAAAGATCTCATTTTGAAATTGCAGAAGAAAGAAAAATACCATTTATGGGAGGACAAAAATGAATTTTAATTTTCACTAGAAATCGTTAAAGGTCATGTTTGATATGTTAAATTCGATAAGAATCATGAAATTTTTAATCTTAAAAGTTAATATAATGGGTGAAGATAATCATAAATTTTATAAACTTTAATATAGTATTGTACTTAATGAATATGAGACATTAAGTTTAACATTCTATCTCAAAGTAGGGGTTTTTATTTCTTGTAAAAATCATCTTTTATAATTTTAATTTATTTAATTATATTTTTGACTTATTTATTTTTTTATCTTTTTCAAGACTCATTTAATTTTTGATTGTGTTAAAAAAGACTCAAGTTTTTGGCCTAACTAAACGAAGCTTTGTAACTATTTTAAAGTCTATAAGAATTATGTGTATTTTAATCATAAAACATTATAATATTGTATTTAATCAATGTTGAATATTATCTCTAACATAAAAACGTTATAAATAATGGTTTTTTTATTTTGATTAAATAATTGATTTAATTATATAGTGATTAAAGAAAAAAAATCAAATATCAAATATAAGTTTTTTTTAACTACTTTTTGAATTTTTTTCCAAAACATAAAGAATTAAAAGAAAATACTATTATTTTGTTATGATATCATGGATGAAAACTATTTTAGTCAATATTATCGTAACTATTTTAAATAGAAATTTGATTCTTATCTAATTATAAATTTAATATCAATTTTATATCTTAATAAACATATAAATAGAAACTTTAACATGATATTATAAACACATAATAAAAAGGTGTTAATTAAGGTATAATATTTTAGCAACATTATCCGATATAAGCCAACTTCGATTTTGATGGATAATGATCATCCACAAAGTTATAGAAGATGATATGCAAATGAGGCTTGTAACTTATACCTCTAAAAAATGGTGAAAACTTATGTCTCAAAGGCAATGTAACAATGCACAGTTTATGTAAAAAATGGTGAAAACTCATGTCTCAAAGTCAATGTAACGATGCACAGTTTATTGAATTATATATATATATATATATTGAGTTATTATAATTTCAGGTATAATACGATGGAAGGTACTTGAAGAACTACATTTTGTTAATTTAAATTATATATAATTGTGCCTAAATTCTTCAAAGTTGAGGGAGAATTTAATTTTTTTAATATATTTACGATAATGTTAATGCATGTTATTTTGAGACTCCAAGTAAAATATAATTACATTATATTTAAAGTTTTAGACATAAGCTTAAATTTGAAAAGCTTCCTAAAAGACCATTGGTGTGATGAAAAATTGTATGAATAATACATATTTTAATCTAAATCTATAATACCACAAATATAATAAATATGACTAGAAATCCATAAAGCTTATTTTATTTTATATCACAGATATAAAATAGATTATAATGGATTGAAAGCTTAAATATTTAGTTTGATTAAAATTAATCCATAAAGAATCAAAATTAATCTATTTTATAATAGAAAATTAAAAGGTTATGTACCAAAGTTTACATCTTTATTTCTCAATAACTATTTGTCATCCTAAGTTAAAATGATCTTATTTATAGATATTTGACAAGAGTTGATGTTAATCTTACACCTATGAATTGTTGATAAATCATCAACTACAAAATAATATTGTCAACATTATTACGAGAACTTTATATATTTTGGGTTTAATTTAACCCACCAATTTGTTATTTTTCAATAACAACTTATATTAGCACAAAATTTAATTGTATTATTTGAATTCTTATTGCACCAACTCAATTAAATGGTCAACTAATAAATTTAAAGATATATGTTTGAGTTTCAATATTCATTTAATGGTGAAGATGTTAGATAAGCAAGCTTTCTAAATAATTTTGATAATTAAAATAATTTGCATCATTATGGGAGATAAAAGAAGGCATAATGACATGAAATTTCTTGAATGCATTTTTTTAATGAAACATGAAGTTCAAAAATATATTGATGGTAAAGTACTACATAATATCTATGCATTTATTAAATATAGTGACAAATTTAACTGCAAAATGCGCTATCAATGGTTGATGTCCCTATAGGACAATGAAATAGCAACAAATATTCATATTTTGTTTAACACTTATTAAGTATATTAGTACAAAAATAAAAAAAAATATTGATGGAATAAGATGATCTTATACTCCAAGAAATGATATCAAAAATAATAAAAATTATCAATGCCTATAAGCTCTCACGTACATCATAAATAAAAGGATGACATTCTCAATACGAGAGAGAAAATATTAATATATAAATATTTTACAACATATTTTTTTTTGGAAGCCTATCATGATAAATCAAGATACGATGAGAATCCTCAATCAAATTAAAAATTATCAAATGTAAAAAAAGTAAAATGTTAGCCGAATACAAAATATTATTTTAGGCATATATTAATTCATCTATGTGCAAAGTGAAATGGATGTAACGTGAAGACATAAGATGTTTATTAGATAATTACAAGGACCCATTGTACAATTCCTAAAAATATAAAATATGTTGAAAACACATGAATTTATTTCAAAAAATGATGAAATTGTGAGATACAAAGTTTTTACTACCGTACATATGAGATGAGTTCAAAATGTGACTTGTAGTCACATAATACAATTTATATAGTTATTAAAATGAATAAATTAATAGTACTTATTGCTTATAAAAACATCAAATTAGATGTCACTTATTGTTATGATAATTCATAAACACGTGCAATTAAAATAATGTGAATCATGAATTTCAATAGATATTTACTACATTCACAATAATATTAAAATTCAATATATGAGTCTCATATATTCAAGTATTATTTAGTTAGATAATTTTAAAAATATCCTTTATTGATTTCATTTGATCGTTGATTAGTATCACGTAGTAAAATAATGGATACTTAATGTATTTATTAGCATTATGATACATGTTATCAAGAGAATATATACATGGTGAACTTAAGAAACAATAAAATTACGAGTTTTATTTTATAGAATATGTTGGAATCAATTAGATATATGAATTATTATTTTCATTTTTATAATGTATTTCCATTACTGTACTATGCTTTATGAATGTAGTGTGTTTAAGTCATTTCACGATGATTGAAAAAACAAGTTTTTTTTTTTAGAATAATGGCCTGTATGATAACTCTACGAAAGTTGATTATTTGGTCACTTTTTTTTTTTTTGTCTTTTTTGCTTAAATATTATGAATAAATTTTATTTATATTTAATATGATAATGTAGGTGAAAAGATATCAAATAAATCAAAAATAGATAAAAGTTAGGACAAATATAGGAATACCAAGGTAAATCCATTTAAACATCTGTAGATTAATCGAGGTTTCATCTCTCAATTGATTGACAAGAGAGTAGATCGATTGAGAGTTCATCATTCAAACGATTGAGAATAGACTCAATCTATTCTCAATCGATCGAATGTAAAGGATTTTAACGTGTTAACCTTAAATTGAATTTCAACTTTCAATTTCAATCCTTGGATGAAAGTAATATGAATCTTAATTTAATAAGGATCAATTTTAACCCATTTAAAGCACCATAAGGAGGTCATAACACACAATAAAGAATTACAAAACCCTAAGAGTTGTCAAGAAGTGAGAAATAGGAAAAAAGTTCAAGAGGAGATTAAAAGAGACACAAATTTGTGAAAGATTCAAGAAAAGATTAGTGCTATTGAGTGTATCACTTCTTCTTGACCAATAATTGACCTATAGAGACAATTACATATATTTGAGAGAATTATTTAATTTTTGATCTTGATTAAATAACATGCATAGTTTATAAGTAGAGATGTATAATTCTTATGTATGTGGTATATAATTGATAAACTTAATGGGTAGTATGCAATCTGTTTGACATAAGAGTGTAATTAGGTTAATTACTATATGATGCGTAGTGTACTTGAGAGAAATGTATACTAGGTTAGATTCAATTGATTATATTATTGATTGATGATTATATTATGGGGAACTTTAGATATTCACATGTTAGAAAATTGGGCGATTAAAGATTCTTAGATCGTTTTCTCATATATATTTGTAGTTGTTGAGTCTTACGATTTAAAATTAATCGTCATTTATTTTTTTAGTTTTATAATTTTCTATTGTCCAAACAGTATTTATAATAATTATATTGGTACTTGGTTATAAGTTACACAATTCTATGTGGATTGATATTTGTACTTAGGTACATTATATTACTTGCACAACCTGTATACTTGTGGATTGCATCATATTGATCAAAATTTTGGCATTGTTATCGGGTAGTTAATTACTTATAATATATATCAATAATGATTATTACCCTACTAGTTTTGACATTTTAATTTTTGTTTTAGTGTTTATGTTGTATGCCCAAGTTAACAAGTTAAAAATTCCTTTTAATCCAAAAATAGAGAGAATTTTACTTCACTTAAGAAGGTAACGATTAGCATAAAATCAATAAGGGGTTATGGCAGAACAAGGGGATCAATGAGCTATTATGGTTCCTAAAAATTTAAGAGATTTTGTAGTTCCACAAGTATATAAAGCCCAATCATCTATCAATAGACTGGACATCAATACTAACAACTTCGAACTTACGTCACGTGTCATTCAAATAGAACAAGCAAATCAGTTTAGAGTGTTAGTCAATGTTGATCTAAATCTTCACTTGGCTTCATTCTTGGAAATATATGACACCTTTAAGATGAATGGTGTATCAGATGATGCAATTCACCTTTGCTTGTTTCCTTTCTCATTGAGGGATAAAATTAAAGCATGTTTATAGTCTTTACTCGATGGGCTAATAACTATATGAGATCAATTGGCTCAGAAATTCTTGGCAAAATACTTTCCATCTTTAAAGACAACTAAGTTTAGAAATGACTTCACTTATTTTTAGCAATTTGAATTGAAGCTTGGGAACACTATAAAGAGTTATTAAGAAGATGCCCACACCATGGTCTTCCTACTATTGGAGGAGCTTTAATGAGTAAAATTGAATAGGAAGCTTTTGCATTACTTGATTAGATGGCATCTAACAATTGCTAATAGCCTGTGGAGAGGCTAAACCCTATAAAAGTGGCAATAGCAGTAGAAGTAGAAGTAGACACTATAACAACATTACAAGCTCAACAAAATGCTATACAATTAGGTTTAACTAAGAAGTTAGATAGTGGTAATGTGAGGGTAAATATGGTACAAAGCCCATGTGGTGTGTGATTATTGTAATAGACACTACAACAAAAGGGGTATTTAAGTCGCTGTGTAAAGTTGATTTTTTCCAAAAACCGACTTTTAATGAATTTAAAGTCAGTTCGGTGTAGAACCGACGCTATCCACGTTGGACGTAACGTCGGTTCTTCACGTCAACCGACGCTACGTCCAACGTCGATAGCATCGGTTCGTCACGTAAACCGACGCTAGGTCCTATTTTTTAAATTAAAAAAATGGATGAAGTAAATACAATTAAAATTAATTATTATTTTATTTGATTCTTTAGAATTTAAGTTGGATAAAAATAGTATAATTTTTCCTTTTTTTAGACAATTAGTTTTAAAAATTATATAATTTTGTTTATTTGTTTAGATATTTAAATTTATATATGTACCTACAATATATCTTTATTTAATTTTGTGTATATGTTTTAATTAAATATTACTCTAAAGTTATTTTTTCTATTTTTATAGTACGTATATAGTCTAAATAAAATAATAATTGCCAAAAAAAAAAAATTTAAATTACGCGGATATCGTCGGTTGACATGGCGAACCGACGCTACCCACGTGGATAGCATCGGTTCTCCACGTCAATCGACGCTATCCACCTAATATATCCAAATTCGGTTCATTTTTACGCAGAACCCCATTTTCTTCATTTCTCTTCTCCATTTTCTCCCAAAACTGAGCTACATCCACCTTCTTTCTTAATTTCCGACCACCTTCGACCACTATTTGTAACGTCGTTTTGTGAGTTATATTCCTATTCTCATTATCTTTCAGATCTACTATTTTTTTGAACGAAATACTCAAATTTTTTATACCCATTTTTTCACTTATTCTCACTTACAAAACATAATTTTCTTCTTCTTTCCTTCATTTAGTCACTTCATAACATTCTTGTAAGTATTTCTATTAATTTTGCAACTTTATTATTCAGTTTGTTTTATTTTGTATAAATTTTTTATTTAGGTATGTTTTTTTATTTTGCTTGTTATTATGTTTGACTTATTTTATGTGGAAATAATATCTGAAATGTTATGGGTTTGATGGCTTATATATATTTATTGTGTGTGGATAAATTTATTTATATATTATAAATAATTATATTTTATTAAGTAGAATTTTAAAGTTTATTATTTAGTTTGTTTTATTTTTTGTCTAAATTTTTTATTTAGGTATGTTTTTTATTTTGCTTGTTATTATGTTTGACTTATTTTATGTGGAAATAATATTTGAAATGTTGTGGGTTTACTATGCGTGGATAAATTTATTTATATATAAATAATTATAATTTATTAAGTAGTGAATAGAGAAAAAATAACATGTTTTTTTTAAATTTGTAAGAAATTATATTGGTATAAGAGTTATACGTGCTATCTATTGACTCTTAAAAAAATTATAAATATATATTTATAATTTAAATAATATATATATATATATGAATTTATAAATATATATATATATATATATATATTTATTAATAAAAATCAAATAATAACTAAAAACTAAGTAGTATTATTATTTTTATTTATATATGCTACTTATGTGTTAAAATGTTAAATATGTTACTATAGTAGTCCCATATACTTTTATAGAATGTTATATATGTATAATTAATATTACTTTTTAATTATGATATAGTAACATGTTTAGAAATTAGAATCAAGCAAAGTGATTGGTTTTTATATATTCATACTGGTATGTTGCTTATTTTTTAATTTGTATAAAAATAGTTTTATAAAATGATTAAAATGATAACTGTTTTGTATTATGTATGTTTTGATATATATAATATTCTAATAATTAGAAAATTTACATATAATAATACTTGAAATATATTCATTGGATACATAATTAAGTAATATGTTTAATTAATGTCATTAATAGAAAATGGACAAATCTTAGATGTCAAAGTGTAGAATTGAGCAACATTATATTTCTGGAGTTGAAAGTTTCATGGAATTTGCTTGTAGAAATAGTAATATTGGAACTAGTATGATTCGATGCCCATGTGTTAAATGTAAAAATGAACGATTTCATGAATTTGATGAGGTTAAGTATCACCTTATCCGTAATGGTATTCTTTTGAGCTATAAATACTGGTATTATCATGGAGAAAATATTGATAATGCTCATGTAGAAAAGATAAATAAGAATGTGAGTGGATTACATACATCTTATCATAATGTATAGATAGAAAATATGTTTCATGGTGTTGAAGATGAATTATGCGAGGATGATCCCGTAACCTTTAATAAACTTATAGAAGATGCCGAAAAACCGTTGTATTCAAAATGCAAAAAATACACTAAAATGTCGGGATTGGTTCATTTGTACAATGTGAAGGCAAAACATGGTTTTTTTACAAGGGATTCACAGAATTACTAAATCTACTAGTCGATATGTTTCATGAGGGTATTGAATTGCCATCTTCAATGTATGAAGTGAAGAAATCTCTTAGTCGATTTGGCATGGAATATCATAAGATTCACGCTTGTCCAAATGATTGCATTCTTTATAGAAAAGAATATGAGACATTACATGATTGTCCTATGTGTAAAGAATCGAGAAGGAAGCATGGTACAAATGAGAGTACAACACATAAGAAAGGCGTGCCTGCAAAGGTTCTTTGGTACTTTCCTCCGATTCCTCGCTTTCAAAGGTTGTTCAATAGTAAAGATACATCAAAGGTGTTGACTTGGCATTTAGATAATCGATCTGATGATGGGGTGTTACGTCATCCTTATGATTCTCCAAATTGGAAAGTAGTAGATAATTTATCTCCTCAATTTTCATCTAATCTGCGCAATCTTCGTCTTGCCATTACTACTGATGGAATTAATCCACATAGTTCCCTCAGTAGTAGATATAGCTGTTGGTCAGTAATTATGGTAACATACAACCTTCCTCCCTGGTTATGTATGAAAAGAAAATTCATGATGTTAACATTATTGATCTCCAGACCAAAACAACCCGGTGTTGATATTGATGTATATTTGTAGCCTCTGATAGATTATTTAAAGACGTTGTGGAATGATGGTGTAAATGTTTATGATGCACATAAAGAAGAACACTTTAACTTGAAGGGGGTCCTTTTATGGACAATTAATGATTTTCTTGCCTATGGAAACTTATCAGGACATGCCACAAAAGGTTACAAGGGATGCCCTATATGTAGTAATGGAACTTCTGTAACTTATCTTGTTCACAGACGAAAGATGTCTTATAGAAGACATAGAAATTTTTTGCCATTTGGACACAAGTTTAGATACCAAATGAAACCGTTCGATGGTGAAGAAGATCATGATCATACAACTCGACCTTTGCGAGGTGTTGAGATATTAAGGCAATTGAATGGTATGACATTCAAACGATATGAAAAGATGAAAAAAAACTCACTAAGGTAGGGAAACGAAAGAGGTCAACTAATGAAATGAGTGAAAATGAAAAAGAGTTTGAACCGACTTACCATGGTTGTTGGAAGAAAAAATCAATATTTTGGGAATTACCTTATTGGAAAGACCTACACATTTGTCACATCTTAGATGTCATGCACATTGAGAAGAATGTATGGAGAGCTTGATTGGTACTTTACTTAATATACCTGGAAAAACAAAGGATGGAATTAAAGCAAGATTGGATTTAAAGAAACTAGGCATACAACCTGAATTGGAATCAAGGGTGGAAATGATAAAAATCGAACATACTTACCACCAGCATCATATACAATGGCAACAAAAGAGAAGGAAGTGTTTTGTAAATGTTTGTAGGGTGTGAAAGTTCCTGATGGTTACTCATCCAACTTAAGAAATTTTGTGTCTATCACCGATAAGAGACTGTATGGATTGAAATCACATGACTGTCATATCTTAATGCAACAGTTATTACCAATTGCTATTAGATCAATTCTTCCAAAACATGTTCGATTATCAAAAAATCGGCTTTGTTCATTCTTCAATACAATATGCAAGAAATCTATATCAATTGGTGAGTTAAATTCTTTACATAAAGATGTTGTAAAGACTTTGTGTCTAATTGAAAAATATTTTCCTCCTTCTTTCTTCGATATAATGATTCACTTGTGTGTTCATTTAGTTCGAGAGGTTCAATTGTGTGGTCCTACTTAATTAAGGTGGATGTATCCTTTTGAGATATATATGCAAGTCCTTAAAGGATATGTAAATAATAGAAATCGACTTGAAGGATGCATGGTGGAACGCTACATTACTGAAGAGGCCATTGAGTTTTGTTCTAAATACTTTAGTGGTTGCACTGAAATTGGGAATCCTACGCACAAGTTGTTCTTAGAACGTCACATGATCCAAGTAGGTAACCCTATGCTTGGTAGAAGTAAGAACTTATTTATTGATCGCACTCGATGGAAAAAAGCACATCGAATCATTTTGGTAAATAATAATGAGGCACAACCGTACATAGAGTAAGTGATGTTCATTGTTTCATGATTGTAAGATTCATTTTTTATTTAACTATTAATGATGATATATAACTTAATATATATTTAATAACATTACAGGATGCATTTAAATTTATTGAAGATCGATCCTCGTTAAATAATGTTATATGATTCTTCATATGTCAATCAATATCAAGAGAAGGATGTTAGCATCAGAGCTAAACAATTATGTGATAGGGCATTAACGCTTAACATACATCAAAAGTTGATAATCCCTTGGTCATTAAGGTTTGAACAAGGACAAGATCATTGGATGTTGGTAATCATTGATATGTTCAATAATCATGCTTGGTATTGTGACTCAACTTCCATAGAACTAAGTAAAGATACAAAAATAATTGTTGAAATGTAAGAGTTATAGCTACATATTAGTTAATTTCTACTATTATTTTTTGTAATATTTAATAAAAACTAACTGTTTTAAACCTTGTTAGGGCATGGAAGTTATGGAACAAGTTTAAGGGCATTGCCCTTAAAAAATCTCATAAGCTTATATGGACAAAAGTTATGGTATGTACAAGCCAATATTAATAATTTTATTAATTTTACAATTGAATAATAAACTAAGATGTTCTAATATGAAAAATCATGTACACTTGTTTATTGTAGGTTCCATAACAAAATAATGGAGTCATGTGTGGTTATTATGTCATGAAGTTTATGAGCGAAATCATCACAAATATCAAAATTCTAATTGATGATGTGGTAATATCTTTTACCCATATACATAAAAGTTTTTAATATATTTGAGTTATTTTTTGTAAATAAATGAAATTACATTCTTATTTTGATTTTAAATACATGTAGTTCTTTGGTTGGAACAAGACGGGTTACAACCAGCAAATTTTTGATGATTTACGAGAGGAATGAGCAGAACACATGGTTCAAATTATATCATCACAAAAAGAATCAGGAGAAGATTTTGATAATCTTGAATAGCATATGACAACATAACAGTAAATTTTTTAATTAATGATTTAATTTCTCTATTAATTCCTGTGTCTGAAGTCATTTGTTTGATGAATGATTATATACTCATGTATTTAGGGGAATGCATTGTTTTATGGACCTATTTTTGGCCAAAACTACATCTCATCTCTCTTTCCTACTTTCCTTACGAACTCATATTAGCACTTTATTAATCATTTGTTTATAAATATGAATTTATCTGGAATTTCTGCTAGTATTTTTAATGCTATAATGAGCTCTAAATATGAAATCACGTGTACGTAACTCTGATTTGTTTATTGGTTTGTATGAGTTTTGGTGCCCATGAACGTGTTCCATATGTTTAAGGGCACCAAAACTCACACATACCAAGTAAGAAATCGGAGTTACACTTGATTTCATATTTAGAGTTCATTATAGCATTAAAAATACTAGTAGAGATTTCAGATAACTTCATATTTATAGACAAATGATTAATTAAGTGCTAATATGAGTTCGTTGAAGGGTTATATCACTCGGATGTCACTATAGTAATCTCTTTTTGATGGTAATATTTATAATGATTTAATTTCTTCATTCGTATGTCTCTGAATTTTAGATTGCTTGTTTGATGGATGTTTACGTGCTCATGTATGTAGGGGAATATGAATTGTTATATGGATCAACTTTTTTTGTCTTTTCTTGTCATAATGTTGGTGATTCTATGCCAACCAAGATTCTAAGTCAACCAAGCTTACTCGCATCCAATTACACTTTGACAACATTATTTTATTTGTAATTTAAGTTAACTAATATGTATTGTATATACATTATTTGTTTTTGTAATAAATTTAATTATCAAGTAATTAATTATGTTTAAATTTTTAATTATTTGTATTATTATTTATATTTTAATTTTTTTATGCTATATATATATATTGAATAATACGAAAAATGAGAATAAAAATAAAAAAATTCATAAAATGTACGTGTAAAGTCGGTTCATCGCCTGAACCGACTTTATATTTTAAGTCGTTCAATTTAAAATCGGTTCAGCGAACTAACTTTAAATTTGTTTAAAGTCGGTTTTTAACCGACTTCAATGCCTATTTTTATAGTAGTGAGATCTCATTCTAATGGGACATATGTGAATCTTCTTGAAATAGTAAACTATGTCAACAATCAAAATCGCCAAGGAAACTCATACTCAAACACATATAACACATGATGTAGAAACCACCCAAATCTCTCATGGAACAATAACAACGATCTAAGCGGTAATCAATTCAACCGTAAACACTTCTCACTATGGTTTTTAATAACCACAAACCTAGGAGAAAAACTACAAAAATGGATTGCATAAATTCCATTCATGGGGCTTATATCTAAAACTTGGAGATTCAAATTGGGCAACTGATCTAAACCATAAGTCAAAGGGCTCAAGGTAGCCTTCCAAGAAACACAAAGGTAAATCCAAAAAGAGAAGGTTAGGGGCATTATAATGCAATAGCCTTGAGGAGTGGTAAAACCTTAGAAGAGAAAGGAGAAGCTAAAAAGATGAGGCAGAAAAAATGAACATAGAGAATACTAAAAAAGAAGTGATTCAACCAAAGAAGAGCACATTTTACAAATCTACACTTCCCTTTCCTAAAAAACTCTAAAAGCAAAAATTAGACAATTACTTTTCAAAATTCCTGGATGTCTTTAAGTAGCTATATATAAACATACCATTTATAGATTCACTTGAATAGATGCCTTCATATGCCAAATTCATGATGGACATCCTATCTAAGAAAATGAGACTTAGAGATAATTAGACGATAAACTTGATTGAAGGTTGTATTGTCATCCTTGAGAGAAAACTACCACAAAATCTTAAAGATTCAGTAGCTTTGACATCCCTTACACAATTGAGAATATACATTTTGGAAAGACATTATATGACTTAGGTGCAAGCATTAACCTTATGCCACAATTAGTTTTCAAGAGATTGGGAGTTAGTGAAGCCAAACCAAGTTCAATAACATTATAAATGATAGATAGGTCAATCAAGAGACCCGGAAGTATGGTAGAAGATGTGTTAGGAAAAGTGAACAAGTTCACATTTTCAACAAATTTCATTGTACTAGACATAGAGGAGAACCGTGACATTCTTATTATACTTGGTCGTCCATTCTTAGAAACTAGAAGAACACTTATTGATGTACAAAAATGTGAGCTTACAATGAGAATGCATGATGAATAGGTAACATTTAATATTTTTAAAACAATTAAATTTTTTGATACTAATAACACTAGTGATTACTTTAAAATAAATGTTACTGATGAAATAACCAATAATGTACTTCATAACATGTGCCTTGTGATGCTTTAGAATATATGCTTGTTAATTCTATAAACACACATGCTATTGAATACCATGATAATCAATTAGGCAGATACATTCATAATGATAATCTAACTACATCTATTAAACCACCCACACTTAAAACTTTAATACATGATGTCATGAATGATGATATAAATTCACCAAAAGACAACTCAATTTATTTTAATTAAAAAATAGTGGAATCTTTGATGGAAGTTGATATTGTTTTCTATATGAAATATTTAGAGGTTATGTTTCTCATGTGTATATCTAATGCTATTGTGGAGTGTGATGAAATAGGTTCTAAATTCAAACCATCCATTGAGGAGCCACCAAAGTTCAAACTCAAACTTTTTTCTTACCATCCTTAATCAAGTAGGCAAGAAAAAATGTTCAATAAAGAGGTAAAAAGGATGCTACAAATAAATAAATTGGATGAGCTCCAGTGGAGTGCTTATAAGAATTCCAAGTTGTACAAAAAGAAAAAAAAAAGGTGTCATGATAAGAAAATTGTGCACCATGTTATTGAACTGGGACAAAAAGTATTATTGAACAAATCAATCCTTAAACTGTTTCCAGATAAACTCAAGAATATATGGTTACATAGAAATACCTACAAGAGTAAATGAAGTGACAAAATAAAGGAAATGAAGAAAAAATTGTGTTTCATAAGTGAGAAAATAGGTATAAATTTTTTGAGTATTATACTAAAAAAATAGGGGATTTAGAAGAGAAATTAGAGAGGAAAAAAACATACTAAACAACGTCAGAATTAGTGATCGGAGGTGGTCGAAAAATGAGAAAGAGTGAAGGAGGGAGTCATCGTTTAAGGGTTACAGTAGCTAGAAAATACATTTTGTTGGAAAATAGGGGAGAAATAAGAGAAAAGGAAAAGAAAAAAATGTGTAGCATCAGTTGACACATAGGACTGCCGCTACATGTGGGACGTACCATCGGTTCTTCGTGTCAGCCGACGCTATTATTTTATTTTTCTTTAATTTTTTAAGTTAGTTGACATGTAGAACTGACGCTACACGTAGTATTTTAAGTCGGTTCTACGTGTCAATCGATGCTACATGTGGCTTAAGTCGGTTGACACGTAGATCTAACTTAAAATCCTTTGTGCAGCATTAGTTCTATGTGTCAAACGACTTAAAAAATTAAAGAAAAATAAAATAGTAGCATCGGTTAACACGTAGAACCGAAGCTATACATAGGATTTTAAGTCGATTCTACTTGTCAACTGACGCTACACGTGGTTTAAGTCGGTTAACACGTATAACCGACTTAAAATCCTACGTGTAGGGTTGGTTGACACATAGGACCAATGCTATTTTTTTAATTTTTTAATTCGGTCTTTCAGCGTACCGACTTAAAATTCATTATAAGTGAGTTTTTTTCCCTAAAATTAACTTTAAATCCAGACTTAATTGATCCTTTTTGTAGTAGTGTTATATTTTTCCTATTTTGTAAGTGAATAAATGTGGAGGGTAATGACACAACAAAGATTAAGCAATTTCAACGAAAAATGTGGTGTGCTAAGGCTAAGAGAGTTTTCTTTCCTTTCACTCTCTTTTATATTTATATGTGTATATTGGGGACAATGTGAAATTTAAGTGTGTGGGAGAGAACTTCATTCTTTACTTTAGTGTTTAGTATGCATTTTTATTTTTTAGGATATTTTTCATTTTTGGATTGTTTTTGATCATAATTTGGGTAGAAATTAATGAATACATGGAAACCAAATGCATACATATCTAATTTGAAACATATAAACCCAATGATAGAATTGGTTATTATGATTAGGATAAGGATCGTAACATGCTTGTTAAGATATTTACATTAATCATGTGATATGTTTGTAGTTTTAATTGAATTAATTCACATTTTTATATATATATTCATGATTGATTTTGGTGTTATTATTAGGAGAAAATTTGGGATGATTTATGCTAGTTGATGAGGTTTATCATGTTCTAAAATATAATTGATCATCCTTTGAGGCAAAATCCTAAATAGTATTTGACTTGAGAAATGATTAGGCCTTTATTAGATCGATCGAGCCTTTCAAGCTAGCCATTGTTTATATATTTAGTCACCTTTTGAGCCTTACTAAGATCTATTCAAATTTTTGAGCTACATTTTTAGCCTAACTAATTAGCATTAGCTTTACCCTTATACATTTATCTTGTATGAAATATGTAATCATGTGCTATGCTTTGAAGCGAGGTGAAATGTGATGCACCCTACTTCTTAACATCTACAAAAAAACTCACATTTACCCTTCCTAACAAAAAGAGTAAAATTAAAAATAAGTTTGGGGTGTTATGAGGTAAAAAAAAAGAGATGTGAGATAAAAAAAAATGAAAAAAGGCAAGATAAGGTACACAAAAATATCAAATGAAAGCTCAATTGAAGCTAAATATTGCATGATGAATTAAAAGAGAGCTAAGGTGTGGAAAAAAACCTAGATATATACATTTATCTACCCTCACTTAAGCCTTACACTAAAAGCATGTAAAGCCCTTTTGATCTTTTGCTAAGTGCTTATTTACATTAGTGGAGATGAGTGTGAAGAATATACCTAAGAAACTTATTCTAAGACTTAGTTTATTGGCATGGTCATATAAGTTGATTTCATGAGTGTATCGGATGACATCATGAGAACATACACATACAAATTAATTTATCAAAAACCTTACATATCCTTGTATTAATGGAATGTTCATTGATGGATATGTGTACTTCCTTGTCTTATAATTGTATTAGCTAGTTAGACTTGCCTTTGCTTAAAGGCAAGCAAAGAGTTAAGTTTGAGATGTGATAAATCTACGAAAGTAGAGTTATTTGGCTACTTATGAATTACTTATTTGTCTTTTTTGATTAAATATCATGAACAAGATTAATTTGTATTTAATATGGTATTGTAAGTGAAAAGATATCAAATGAATCAAAAATAGGAAAACATTAAGACAAATATAGAGGCATAAGGGTAGATAGATATAGACATCTGTAGAACGATCTAGAGTTCTTCACTCGATCTATTTACAAGGGAGTAGATCGGTCGAGGGTTCATCACTCAATCGATCGAGGGGCAAGGATTTTAATGCTTCAACCTTAAATATAATTCCAACTTTCAATCTCAATCATTGGATCAAAGTAATATGAATCCTAATATAATGAGGATCAATTTAAACATATTTAAAGCACCATAAGGATTCATAAACATTAGACAACAAAGAATTACAAAACCTCAATAGCTTCCAAGAAGAGAGAAATAGAGAAAAATTTTAAGAGGAGATTAAAGAAAACACAAATTTGTGAAGGATTCAAGAAAAGATTAGTGCTACAAATCAAGAGATTGAGTGTATCTTTTCTTCTTCTCATATTTTTATCAATTTTATTGTCTTTCTTTATGAACAATTTGAGCTTTAAAAACATAATTATGTCAAGCTAATTTATTATTCTAGGGGTATTATGAACCCAATTTTCTAGATGTAATGATCTAATATATTATCCCAATTGTTATGTCAATTCAATTATATTATTTAATCTAATTTTTATGTTTTTAATTGTTCGACCAACATTGATTTATAGAGACAATTAAATAGATTTGAGAGAATTATTTAATTATTTATCTTGATTAAACAACATGTATAATTTCTAGGTAAAAATGTATAATTGATGAACATAATGAGTAGTATGCAATTTAATTAAAATGAGAGTATAATTAGGTTAATTACTATATGATGTGTAGTGTACTTGAGAAAGGAACGCATGCTAAGTCAGATTCAATTGAACATGGATTAAAAATTCTTAGATCTTTTTCTCATATATCTCCATAGTTATTGAGTCTTATGATTTGAAATTAGTCGTCATTAATTTTTTCAGTTTTTATAATTTTCTATTGTCCAGATACTATTTGTCATAATAATATTGCTACTCGGTTATAAGTTACATAACTTCCATTAGGATTTATATCCATACTTAGGTACATTATATATATTACTTGAACGACCCATACACTTTCGGATTGCATCGTGTTAATCAATGTACCTTGTAAATTATTAGTTTTATGTAATGGTTATTGTAAAACTCAGAATTCATTCTCATATTTCTCATTCAAAGACACTACCTATTTATATACAAAGTTAGAGACAATCTTAGGTGACATACACCTAATACACAACTAAGACACCTAATACACAACTAATATATTCACCTAGTGTTAGACACCTAATACACACACAACTAATCATCTTTAACACTCCCCCTCAAGTTGGAGCATAGATATTAATCATGCCCAACTTGTTACAAAGATAATCAACCCGAATCCCACTTAAAGCTTTCATGAAAATATCTGCTAGTTGTTCTCCAATCTTCATATATCCTGTAGAAATCAAACCTTGCTGAATTTTCTCGCGAATAAAATGACAATCAATTTCAATGTGTTTAGTTCGCTTATGAAACACAGGATTAGAAGCAATATGAAGAGCAGCTTGGTTATCACACCACAATTTCACTGGTACTGAAGTTTTAAGACCTACTTCATCCAAGAGTTGATATATCCATATTATCTCAGACGCAGATTGTGTCATAGCCCTATATTCTGAATTTGCACTCGATCGTGACACAACATTCTGCTTCTTACTTTTCCATGATACCAAATTTCCTCCAATGAAAATACAATAGCCTGATGTGGATCTTCTATCAACTTTAGAACCTGCCCAATCTGCATCTGAAAAACATTCAATATGAGTGTGTCCATGATTTACATACAAGATACCACGTCCAGGTGCTCCTTTCAAGTAACACAAAATTTGTTCTAATGCTGCCCAATGATGAACTGTTGGGGATGACATAAATTGGCTAACAACACTGACCGAATATGCAATATCTGGACGAGCCACGGTAAGGTAATTCAACTTTCCAACCACCCTTCGATATCTCTCAGAATCTTTAAAGAGTTCTCCATCTCCTGTAAGGTGGATGTTCGGAGTCATTGGATCACTGCAAGGTTTTGCTCCTAATTTTCCTGTCTCAGTTAATAAGTTCAGGACATATTTTCTCTAAGATAGAAAGATACCTTTTTTACTCCTTGTGACTTCAACACCTAAGAAATACTTTAGCATCCCCAAATCCTTCATGTGCAACTGAGTATGTAGGAAAGACTTAAGAGATGAAATTCTCGTAGTATCACTTCCAGTAATAACAATTTCATCTACATACACAACTAAAAGAATGATACCAGCTTCTGATTATTTGTAGAGCACAAAATGGTCAGACTTGCTTTTCATCATACCAAACGTTTCTATAGCTTGACTAAATTTTCCAAACCAAGAACGAGGACTCTGTTTCAAACCATACAAAGATTTACGAAGACGACAAACTTGCCTAGACTCCCCCTGAGCAACAAAACCAGGAGGTTTCTCCATAAACACCTCCTCTTGAAGATCACCATGAAGAAAAGCATTCTTAATATCTAGTTGATGCAAAGGCCAATGGTGAGTAGCTGCCATAGAAATAAACAACCGAACAGATGTCAATTTAGTAACAGACGAGCCTTTAATCAAGCAACTGACCCATCTGGATTAACCTTAACTATGAACACCCATTTGTATCCGATAGCCCGTTTCCCAGAAGGTAAATCAACCAAGTCCTAAGTACCATTGTCATCCAATGCATTCATTTCCTCGATCATTGCATGATGCCAACCAGGATGAGATATGGCTTCATGAGCAGTTTTAGGGATAGAAATAGAATCAAGAGAGGCAATAAAAGAGCAAGAGGAAAACGACAAGCAATTATACGAAACAAAAGAGGAAATAGGATAAGTACATTGACGTTTACCTTTGCGTAATGCAATAGGAAGATCATCGTTTAGGACTGGATCTGATGATGAAGAAGACTATTGGTAAAGGACATGAGTCTGGAGGCCTCTATATTCTTGACACACCAATACCGAAATCTGTAACCCAAATTTTGTAACCCAAATGCTCTGATACCATGTAAAACTCAGGATTCACTCTCATATTTCTCATTCAAAGACACTACCTATTTATATACAAAGTTAGAGACAATCTTAGGTGACATACACCTAATACACAACTAAGACACCTAATACACAACTAATATATTCACCTAGTGTTAGACACCTAATACACACACAACTAATCATCTTTAACAGTTATCAAAGTAACTATATTTATCATACATTTATGAAAGATAGAGAAATTATACTATACATGAAATCAAGTGACAACAAAGTATATTCATATTTCATAAATTATGACTTTTTACTTCAACGTATGAGAGATTTTCATAATGATACTAAATTGTACCAATTCAAGGAATATCATGTTGAACAAATTTCGCCATTATAGAAAGCACATTTGACATGCATTGTAGTCTTTTTCCTTCCCATGTTTTTGTCCCACTGAGTTTTTCTAGCAAGGTTTTAATAAGACAACTTTGGCATATTGCAAGGGAATAATTTACACTTTTTCCCTTCGATAGTTTTTATCCCACTGGATTTTTCTAGTAAGGTTTTTAATGAGACATGTTCTCCATGAAGTTGACATCCAAGGGGGAGTGTTATGGTATTATAGATGTCAAATCTTATATGATGTATTTAAATAGTATTTATCTATCTTTTTTAGTATTATCAAAATTATTTCAAAGGAGACACCACTACAATACATGCATATAGCCTTGATTTTTAGCCATGACAGTAGGTCTATAATCATGATTATAAAAACTGAGACCTAAGTAAGAAATACTATAGATTGTTACCTATGACCTTGGTTTATTAACCGAGGGTATAGGGTATATCTATGACATCAATTTTTAAATAACTGAGGCCATAGAGTATGTTTAGGGTATATCTATGTCCTTAGTTTTATTTTATAAAACTGAGATTATAGACATAACTTAACTTATGGCATCAGTCTTTAAACAACCAAGGCCATAGATATACCATTTAATCTCATTTTTCAATATAAATTAAAATAAATTGACAAATTAAGAAAATTAAAAATCATTATATTAAAATTAAGAATGAAATCACATTTAAGAGTTTTTATATGTAGTAAAACGTAAAAAAGTCTTACTATAGTTAGCTAATTAAAATTTTCCAAAATATGAAATACATGCAAAAAACTTGAATATACTAAAACTGTCTAGTAGAAAGATAGGTTATATAACTTGTTGGTGCTCATATTGGTGTTAGTGTTGGTGCTAGTGTTGGTGTTGGGGCTAATGTGTTGGTGTGCTAGTACTGGTGTTGGTGCTTGGTGCCTGGTGTTGGTGTACTGGTGTTAGTGTTGGCGTTAGTGTTGGCATACTGGTATTGGTGCTTGGTGTCGATGCCTGGTGCCTGGTGTTGGCGCTGGCGTTGGTGTTGGCATATTGGTACTAGTGTTGACACATGCATACAGCTTGTTACTTCCACATCCAGAACATTTGACTACTGACTACTAAGGCATGTTTCATGGCTTATTATGAGTTTGTGATACAACTGAAAATCCATTAAAATAATTATATATATGCAGCTGCCTAATAGAGTATGCATATCAAATCAGAACTAGCAGGTGAAACATGCTACCTTGGTAAAATTATGCTTTATGTCTATATTCGTGTATAATAACAAAGTATTACTCAAGAAAACATGATTGAGAAAGGAATCTAGCTTCAGATTTACACACGGCACAAAGGAAAGTATCAGAGCACATATTTTAACCTCAAACTAAAATTTTAAAAAAGGCTTTAGAAATCAAAACCTGATAATCTAGTCTAAAATTATGCCCATATTGACTCACGCAACGAGCTTCACCAATAACAATCCTTTCAAGAAACTCAGGGGTATAAAAGGTTTCTAACTATTGCAAAAGAACATCACTTTTGCATCATAAAAAAAGGGATCTTTGACATGTATATTACATAAGCAAAGATTTAAATTTTCGTTGCCACTTAACAAGGATAGAGACTAGTGTTAAATGGGAAGAGACTCAAAAGAAACAATAATAACTAAGAAACCAAAACTGCTCAAATTTAGCTATAATAGAATATAGTAATCTGCCAACTTCATGTTCATTAAAAATGTATAGCCACTTTCTAATTAGTCCTGACTTATTTATAAAACACTTTATCACCCATCCAGTTATTCTAAACTATTTCAATAATGTTGAAAACTTACTTGGCAACTTTCTCTCGTGTGACATATAACATCTTATATTTATAATGGTCAGAATTTAGTTCCCTAAAGATCTCTTGTTCTTAGTCCATTCCATATTGGAACTTAAGTATGCAGTAGATATGTTTTCCTAGCATGATAACAACTAGAAAAATAAGTGTGTGCTTCCAATTGCCAGCTAAGCTACAACAAACATACTCATAAGGATTAAAAAATATTGATGCTAAAAATGTTTCTCATACCTGCAACAAATGCATGATTTGATCTTGAATAAGTGACACAAGGGGAGATATAACCAATATTACACCTAGACAAACAAGAGTAGGGAGTTGTAAGATAACAAAATCTACAATTTTAGCAAAATCCATGTTTAAAAGTTCTATTTCATAGTAAAAGGAAAACCAACCAAGAAAATATCCTAAAAAGGAAATCAATTGATAAAAAACTTTTAAATAACATAATCTTTGCTCATGTGAAATTAGATTAGGAAATAAGCATGTACAAACAACCATAATTTTAAGAAAATTCAAGATGGCATACCAAAATGAATATAAAAGGTTTTAAGGACCAAAAGATTATGTTGTACCTGATATGTCAAGCTTTTACCTCATCTAGTTGGCATTAAAATGAAAACATTATGGCCATTCATTGTAGCATTAATAATCTCTCTTTGGTTGGGACAAAAAGAGTGGTTTCTAAACACTTTTTTGCTATTGGCCTAGAAGTCGTGGTAGGGAATATGAAACAAAATGAAAATTTCACAGGTGATACTAATAGAAATATTTACAATGGTTGAAGCACACACCTCAAGTAATGATTACCAAGTAATAACATTTATAGGAAAAGAAACATAAAAGTTACTAAGTACAATGTTACTTAACTGGGATAGGTTGCTAGTTTCCAGTAGCCACCATGTCCAAACAAGCAGATGGAATTATTTGTTAACTTGTAGAAAAATCATAAAGACAACACATATGACATTGTTTGCTAACTCCAATATTAGCAAATGGTATGAATCAGCCTAAATTAAGGAGCTTATAGAAAAATGAGAATAGACATACCCGATCGCAAGTATAACATTCAAAAAAACAAGAATCTTGTTTAAATCACAAGTATAACATCATGAAATGCATAACCCCAAATAGAAATTACAATAAGAAATATAAAAACATACATGAAATGCATAACCCCTAGTTCAACAATTTTGAGCATATACCTAATGTCACTAATAATGAGCACATACATGAAATGATATGGTAAAAAGAAGAGGGTATCACACATATACAGAGTTGGGTCGCAAGCCATAACAAAAACAAACGGTCGGCCGGCGAGGTGAGAGTTGGGGAAAAGAAAAGAAAAAAATAGAGAGAAAAGGAAGAATATAAGGGAAAGGAAGCTGCTAGAGAAAAGGAAAAGAAAAGAAAAAAAGAGATAGGGGACGTGAAGGAGCTATTGGGGAGAGAGGGAAAATGGCGAAGGACACGAGAGAGCTGACTCGGGGAAAGAGGGGGGAAAATGCAAGGTAGATGGGGGGAAATGAAAAGAAAGGAGAAAAGAGAGAAAAGGAAAAAGAAAAAAAGAGAGAGGGAAAAGGGAAAAATAGGAAAAAAGAAAAAAAATAGATTGAAAATTTTGGTATTTGGTATAAAAGAAAGAAAACTGATAGGATATATATGTGACCTCGATTTTTAAAAAAACTAACCCTAAATTTTTGAAACCATATGTATGTATTATAATAGTGAGATTTGATTATTATTATCAAATCATAAATTTGAAATCAATATTGCATCTTGAAAACCCTATATATAGGAACTTTAAAGTTATATTATAAACACCGAGAATAACAAAGTCTATTTTCTCTTGTTAAGCATTGTAATTGTGAGCTTAGTATCGTGCCTATGTGTCTATGTACCTATATGCTTGTGAGAGTTTATTAGGCTAGCACCCATGTGTACTCTAACAAAATTGTAGTGCTAATGTTGGCTATAAATACATTTTATTCATCACAATTATAGCTATTGATTTTCATATATTCAAAAGCATTATATATGTATATCTTATTTAGCATTTCTCTTCTTCTTCAATTCTTCTATTATCATGGTATTAGTGTTATTAGTCATGGCTGAATTGATGTCATGTGCAATGATAGAGAGACTATATGCTTGGAGGTAAGAATTCTCATTATTCTTCACTTCTTACAAATATCACTAGTAAGTTTCTAAAACCTCATATCCAAGTTAAATTTTAAATCATACTAAATAGTCTAAAGCTCTGATGACTAAATGACAAACTTGCATCCCTTATTTTAGTAATTGCACCCGTAGCCTTTCCCACTTTGTTGCAATTAACACACTCTAACTCAATACTACTAAGTAAGTGAGAGAGACCATAAACTGTTACCTATGACCTTGGTTTTTTAACCAAGGCCATAGACATACCCTATAGCTCGGTAATTAAGGTCATAAGGTATGTCTATGACCATAAATTTAAATAAAAATACAATTATTAATTACAATATTAAAAATTAATATAAATTATAATAAATTTATTAATTATAATATTAAAAATTATATTATATTAAAATTAAAAGTGTAATGACATTTGAGAGTTTATACATTAAAACATAATAAAACTTAACTAACTAATTATAATATTTACAATGACTATGAATAATAACTTAAAATTACAAAATGACTTTTTACTATTACAATTATCTAAAAATGTACTTCTTCAACTGTTATTCATAAGTTTTCATCTTAATCTTGATAAACTATTATGAATAATTTGCCATCATATAAAAGCCAGTGTATATTCATCATCAATAATATTATTTCTCAAAGATCATATTATTAAATTAATAAGTAATTGAATTAGAATAAAGGAAATTTGAGTCTATCAAAAAGACTAAAACATGTTAACAAAGACACTAACTTTTGTAGGACAGCTTTATTAGGTGCACCATTATTTGTAAGAAGTCTTCCACTCATATGGGAAGCCAACTCAAATCAATACTCTTAAAGCAAAGAAAATAGTCTCTAGTTGGTAGTCGCTAGTAGCTACTATGCTTACGCTTAAGTTACGGTCACCAAGCTAAGTCTTAAATCGCAGACACAGTTTTGGTTCAAGTTGCCTTATAGCTTCCACTATTAAATTGCATTTAACTAAAATAAAATCAAAGTAGGTTGAACATATCTGTCATTTTGGAAACACTCCGGAACACTATAACCAGATTAGGCCCAATCAAAATTGGGCATAAGCTTAACCAACCCACAATCAGCCAATTTAGGTTCAAAATCTGCATCCAACATGACATTTGTAGACTTCAGGTTGTAATGCAGAACCTGAGGAACAAAGGAATGAAGATATTGAATTCCCTTAATCTCCCCAACTGTAATTCAAAGTTGATATTCTCAATCAAGTTGCAATTGATAAGATATGTCTATGATCTTGGTTTGTAAATAACTAAGGTTATAAGATATGTTTATGACCTTGATTTTTTAAAAACCGAAGTTAAATTTCCGAGATCAAAAACATGTATTATAATAATCATATTTTAAGATTAATAACATTTACACACAAAAATAATTATATTTTTTAGGTGAAGTTTTTTATATTTATTAAGTTTCACTACTAATTTAAATATTATAATGATAATTTATTGTTGTTTGATTCCATGGCTTAATTTAATTTTATTATGTTTTCTTTGTGCGAATTAAACTTGACCTGTTTAGGCTAGGAGTACAAACTAATATTTTTTTAATATCAAAATAGTTTTTTATTTCTTTTATCAAAACAGTCTGAACATAGTTACGACATTTGTTGTAATTTTTTTTTTTGTTTAAATATTTGAAGGATTTGAACCTTAAGTGAAACTGAATACAACTCTAAATTTGTCTATCAATAATATTTGATTTAATATTTTTTAGAGTTCTTGGCATAAGTAACCAAATATTTATTTTTTATCAATTTTTTCAAACCACAGAAAGTCATCACAAAAATCATTCACATCCCAATAACACAATGTAAATACCTAAACACCTTTATTATATAACTTTAATAAATTAAAAATACGAGATTATACTTAAAAAGATCGATACTGCCAAAGTTTCAAAAATAATTGTCGATGGTTTCGCTAGAGTTTTAGCAACCACAACCAAAGTCATCGAATGGAGGTCTTACATTTGAAGTATATATAAGACATTATGATTCTTATAAATATGTAAGATCATATATCAAATTTTATCATCAAAACTCCAATAAAGTCACCCGATATAAGGTTTTATATATTATTTTCTTAAAAATATGTAAAGTCATACATCTAATGTCGTCGTTCAAACTCTAATGATATCACCAAATTTAAGGTATTAATTTCAAAATAAAAATATATAAGCTTTTACATCTATAAAACATGTTAGAATTTTGCTAAGTCTTTGAGAATATAAAAAGGATCTTTGATAAAGGTTGTTAAATCTTTATGGATGATTGTTAGAGATATTGTTTGAACTAATCATATTCTCATTTTATTGATATTATAAAGTAAGGATATTTTGGTTTTTAATATTGTATCCTTGGATTTGAAGCATTGAGTTATGGGATGATGATTTTGTTGGTTTGAATAAATATTGATTAAAAATGCAAACCTACCTTTATTTCAGGTCCATAGTTCTAATGTACTCATGTTTTGATGATTATGGTCCGTTCCATAATGTATGGTAAGGTCGTTGAACTCCGCAAACTATAAGTTATATGGGTTGGGCCACCAATATGATATAAAAACAATGCAAACAATGGATCAGAATGAGTTCGAGTATCTAGTTATTCATATTATTGATTTATTCTATTAATTTTTGAGACAATTTCGAGTATTTATATTTGATATATATTATATTTATTAAATTAATAAAAAAATTAATTTTTAAAGATTTAAACCTTGAATCTTATCTTAATATTCAATATCATTAATCTATCTCTATTTTTTGTTCATTCATTTTATATTAAATATTTTTTAATAAATTAAAAAAAAATTAATTTAATTTCGATTATTATTTATTATCCATCTTGTCTCGTTACTCACAAGATAAAAACTATTTTCAAGCTGTAATAATATTTGAATAATTTTATGTACATATTTATTATTTTAGTTTTGAAAACAATTTGTCTCTAAACTTGTCTCTAAAGTGTAATAGTTTTTGGATAATTTTATGTACGGATTTATCACTTTAGTTTTGAGAACACTTATACTAAAAACAATCTCGGCTAGTTTCGCACCCATTCTTACCAATCGGCCATGCACCCTTTCGCATATTTTAGTCTCTAAGATGGGAGAATCTTATATAATGTGTAAGGATAAATGGTAAAATAGATTAATGTTGATTATTTATTTTAATAAAAATAAAAATAAAAATACGTAATAAGTGAGAAGGAAATAACATTTTTCTTCTTAAGACTAAAAGAAATTAAGAAGTTAACAGTACATGAGAAAAGATAAAATGGCATGGTCTTGACTAGCTAGGTTGCCAATTATCTTTATAGGGCAGATCATTATCTTAATTTTCCAACCGGAGTGAAAGAAATGTACAATAAAATGAAAATGAAAAATGTAATTAAAATTCCCGTTTTAATAACATGAGCGGGAAAGAAATGCAGATTTTATTCTTTCTTTAGTTTTCTTCAACTATATACTTTATTTTAATAATATATACATTTAAAATATATTTATAAATTTAATTAATTAACATGTAAAATATATGATATTTTATTATTAAGTTAGATTTACAATTTGTTTAAAACTAATATTTTTTTATAACAAAAGTTATTTACACTATATTTTCAAATTATAAAAATATAAAACATGTCATTATTTTATAATCTATTATATTATTCTATAATCTAATATGGGAAATTCTATCTTATTAACACAACCAATTGCTTTTTTTTTTCTTATTGTTTTACTTTCTTATAATTTCTATCCGAGAACAACTTTTTCAATTTATTTCTTAAAAAGTGATACATATAAAGCATGCATGATCTTATATCCGTCTATTATTTAGCAAATAAAACAATAAAACAGTCGGTTTTGAGTTTTTATTAAAATAATCAAAGATCTCCAAACTCTATTCCTGAGCTAAAACCCAATCCCTAGCCCATATTGATCTCGCCTGTCACTCCGGCCACAGTAACCACCCTAAATATCACCAATGACATCACCACCATTAGCCACCCCAGATTCAGTAGCTGCTTCAGATCCATTATCCTGCCAACTTCGCAGCGGATCGTCATCGTTTCTGTTCCAAAGCCACCAACGGTCTATCTCGCTGTCGTCTGCTCGGACCGCACTCCATTAGTCCATCTCTGTATTATCTAATTTGACAAAAGGCATCAAAGAAGTTTTGGACTTAGTGCAATCCATCCTTCTCTCATATGATTTGCTACACCGTCGTCGTTGATTTTCTCCGATCTGTTTGTTGTTTACTGTAAGTTCACATCCTCTCTAGTGTTGCGATCTTGTCTGCTTTTGCTTTTGATCGATCAAGTTTGCTTGTTGAATCAACTATGAACGAGGAGACTTTAAGTTTAGAGTTCGACTCAGACTGCTAACCGACTTTAAATTGAATCGAATTTAAATTAAGTATTTTTTTTTTTTACGTATTTTGTTCATTTTTCTATTCTTATAACATGTATTCTATCATAAAATAGTAAAAAAATCAAAATCTGTTTAAATTTTTTTTAAATACTATAAATAATTAAAAAATTAAATATTAATTAATTATTTAATAATTAAATTTATTAAAAGATAATAATTTATATACAATACATACATATATATAATTTAAATTTCAAATAAAACGATGTCATATCTTTTGTCATAAATTTTGTAATATTTTCATTTTATTTCAAGAAAAAGAAAACTTGATTTGCTTAGAATTACTAACAATGTTCCATTCATAGTGATCGGGGAACTAGACAAGAGAGATGATAAGGAGTTTGGGCAAAAAAACAAGTTCATACAACAATTCATTCCTCTTAAATACATGAGCACATAAACATCTATGACATTGTGAATAGAAAAATTAAAGTATTATAAAAATTACCATGACATTGTCCTATGTTATTCAAAATCATCAAATTCTTCTCCTAATTCTTCTCCTAATTCTTCTTATGATGCTATAATTTAAACCATGTGTTATGTCCATTCTTCTCGTAAATCATCAAAAATTTGCATATCATAGCTCGAATTGTTCCAACTAAAGAACTACATGTATTTAAATTCAAAATAAGCATGTAATATCATAAATTCATAAAAAATAATTTATATATGTTAAAAAAGTATATTAGTAAAAGAGATTATCACATCTTCAATTGAAATGTTGACATTTGAGATGATTTCGCTCATAAATTTTATGATAAAGTAATCACACATGATTTTATCATTTTGTTGTGGAACCTACAAAAAACAAGTTTATATGGTTTTTCGTATTTAAACATCTTTATTATTAAATAGTAAAATTAATTAAATTATTAATATTCGTTCGTACATACCATAACTTTGTCCCAAATAAGCTTATGGGATTTTTAAGGGCAATGTCGCTACTCATGTTTTACAACTTTCATGCCCTATTAAAGTTTAAAACAATTAGTTCTTTATTAAATATTACGAAGAATAATAGAAGAAAAATAACTAGCTATAACTCTTACATTTCAACAATTGCTTTTGTATCTTTACTCAATTTTATGGAAGTTAAGTCATAATACTAAACATAATTGTCATATAGATAAAGGATTATCAACATTCAATAATATTGGCCTTATTCAAACTTTAGTGGCCAAGTAATTATCAACTTCTGATTTCTGTTAAGTGTTAATGCTCTATCGCATAATTGTTTAGTTTTGATGCTAACATCATTCTCTTGATATTGATTGACAAATGATGAACAATAAAACATTGCTAAATGTAATAAGTGATTAGCTTGAAGTCAATAATAACATGCCCTATATAAAAGAAACATATATAAATAATTAAATAATATAAATATAATTATATGTTCTACATAAATGAAAGTTATTTATTGATTGAGACCTCACCTTGTCCATACTTGAATTATACTTAAATCGATAATTTGAAATTCAAGCAACTATAATATGCACTCGATCGATATATAAGTTTGCCCAATGTATACGCCATAAATTTCTCTAAGAAGTGGCACAATCAATCTATCATTTATGTTAGTCTTATTGAACCAATAGCCAAGATTTCTGCTGAAGTTTATAGCATATTCATAACTATACTTTTTCTATGACTTTTTCTTGAATGACTTAGTACGACATGATTGCCCACTAGACATAGATTTACCACGAGATACTTGTTTTATATCTCTTAAATGTGTCATACTTATTAATTCTGATATAATACACTAAACAAGAGGTATTATATATGTTAGTAACAATAAAAGAATAATAATATAATAGAAGTAGTAAAAATAATGTTATCTTAAGTAAAAAAATAATATCATGTCACATATTGTCCAAACACTTCTTGGAATGTGGAGTCACATGTAATGGACAAACATGGAACAATAATTAATCAATTACTATTTTTCAATAATTTGACAAATATTGATTATAAATCATTCGATCATCGTTCAATTATTATATCATTCCAATAGTAACATAGTTCATAGATTAAAGATGTTTCAACAAACATTTCATAATCTGTAAAAAATTTAAGCATTATATATAATAAATAAAATATATAATAAAAAATAAAACTAATAGACTATTTACATAAGCTTTAAATCTTACCACAAATGATTCATCAAACGGATGAGGACTCCTATATGGGGTAGCCATTGTAAAGACATTCTCATCAAAACATTCATCATGTGATGGATGGTAAGATTGCACAAATTACATTGGAGATATTGAATCACTACCTAATTGCATTTGAATTCCTGGTATAAAGGGAGGACCAATAGGATGACTATATCCCATATATGATATACGTTGGGCGCTATGAGATTGCATGGATGGGTTTATGCCTGGCAATAGGGCATGCCTTGATTATAGTATGATGTCATGCTTGACATGTGTTGTGATTGATATTCTTTTAAAGTGACAATCTCGCTTAACATTGAGGCCTTAAAAGAGTTGAATTATTCTTCAATTTTACAGTCTTTCTCCTTACTGACCATTTGAAGTTTTTGTTTTGGAATATTAAAAATCTCCATATAATAATCATATTGGCTTCCTCTTTTAACACGATTAGGATGCTCGCGTCTAAATACATAATATATCGCATCTCTCCCTAATTGTTCGATTATTTCACCATTGGTTATTTGTTCTTGAACAACTCTCTACAAATAATAAAACAAAAAATCATATCATATATTATTACATCGATATGAAAAAATCATAAGGACTTTGTATTAAGTTAAATTATTAACCAACTTATTGAGTTGTTCTTCTCCTCGTTTAGTCATTGGTCTTGACCTCTTCGTTTTGTGGGTCTCTGTTTCTATATAAACTCAGATCAGGTAATCGTTCTATCCAATTTAACTTCTTACATAAATTAAATAAATTTATTAACCATGATATCAACTTAAATTTGAGAAAAATAAATATAAAAATATTTATAAATTAACAACTTAATAATACCATTTTTTGTCTAACTTCAGGATTTGATGACCTTTTAGTATGATTAGGAAGAATATTCCAAATTTGTATATTCTGATATTCTTCCCTAATGATTTGAAATTCGTCTGTACGTTTATAATCCATGAAATCTTT
The DNA here is from genome assembly GCA_030763125.1 of Hippophae gyantsensis. Classification (NCBI taxonomy): domain Eukaryota; kingdom Viridiplantae; phylum Streptophyta; class Magnoliopsida; order Rosales; family Elaeagnaceae; genus Hippophae; species Hippophae gyantsensis. The sequence goes on along the minus strand of CM061031.1, from coordinate 28,259,573 downwards.
CCATACTTGGGGTTCAATCCAAGGGTATTCTTCATAGGTTTTGTATAGTTCTTCTTCATTAAGTGGTTCCAAGTATAAAAACACAATTTCTAGTCAATTTGGAAGTTTTGTATTCCTTCCATGCCTTATTTGTAATTATCTAACACTTGTTCTTCTAAGTATCAAGAACTTTAAAACAATTATGTAAAAGCACACATTTTAGATGAGATATAATACAAAAAAGATATAATATATGTAATTAGTTATATAACAAAAGAGACTTACATAAATGATTTTTCATATCTTAAACTTTTCAATATCGTCAACCTTTGTCCAATCATTTATATTGATTGGTATACTTGACTTCACAAGTCTACCAATAAAAGATTTCAATTGTTGGCCATTTTCTCCTAATGGATTACTAGTAGCATCAAATTGAACGAGTATTCTATCACTTGGGGTAAGTAGAGCATCAAGTATATTAGCCCAATCTCTTTTTTTCAAATGCCTTAATGGATCATTTAGATCTACAATCTCTGGTATCATATGATCCATGAAATATTTACAAACAATGATAAAATAGAAATTAATTGACAATTTTAAATCCAAACATATAAACAAGAGTTATTAGAATAATATATAACATACATTATGTTTAATTAGGTTGTTGATTATATATATATTCATTCACAATCACTTCGAGTCCATCATTAAGAATCATCGTCATCAACTAGATAATCACATACATTAGGCAATTTGTTTGAGAAATGACTAATTTTATTATTATTATTTCTATGAGTAAATTCTAAGAAACTTTTAAATCAAGAAATACAGTTTTGTTGATCAATTCTACACTTTTACATTCAAGATTTGTCTATTTTTTTATTAATGACATTAAGCATATTAAATATGTATCTAACCAATATATTCTAGATATTATTATATATAAATTTCCTAATTATTATAATAAACTCATAATAACATTGGTAAATATATAATATTAACAATATATAATATATAAGAATTTATATGTATAATAATAAATATTAATAAACCCATTATACACTATATACATAGTGGATCTAAGTGAGAAAGTGAAGGAAAATGTGAATATATTTTTTGAGCATTATGATAAAAAAAATAGTAGATCTAGAAGAGAAATTGGAGAGGAAGAAAATCCACTAAACGGTGTTGGAATTGGTGGTTGAAGGTAGTCGAAAAATAAGAAAGAGTAGGAGGAGGATGGTCGGTTTCTGGGTAGCAGTTGGGACCAAGCACGATTTTGTCTAAAAATGGGGTAGAGAAGAGAGAAAAGGAAAAAAAATATGAATAACATTGGTTGATACGTAAAATCGATACTATGTTTTTAATTTTTTAAATTGATTTTTTTAGTATACCAACTTAAAATTCATTATAAGTTTGTTTTCTGCAAAAATCGACTTTAAATCTTTACTTAAATGCTCATTTTTGTAGTATTATTAATAATATTCTATACTATGAAATATACCTTAAAATAATTTAATTTTTTATAGCTAAGTTGGAAAAAACCGGTACACCAATTAACTAATTCCTTTAAAAAAGTTACAAACGGCTTAGATTTTTTTTAAAATCTAATATGATGGTTTAAATAAGATATATATTACTGTCATATATAAGAATAACCCTTGTTGTCATATATATGTTATTGTTTGTCCTTTATTTTTTTGCTTAGTAAAGGAGGATTTTTCATAAATGAAATAAATATAAATAAAAATACACTATCATGTCTCCTAAGAGTGTCCATAAATCGGTCTGTATCGGACCAAATCAAAAAAACAGATTGAATTGGATAAGATTGAACGATTTTATAAATCAAACGGTCCAGTTCAATTTGTATTAATTTTTAAATCGGTTGAATCGATTTAATAATATATTAAAATTTTATATTATTTCTCATTAAAGGTGTCCAAAAATCGAACTAAATTAGAAATCGGTTCAGATCGAACCAGATCAAACAGTTTTATAAATCAAACGATCCGATTCAATTTATATTAATTAAAACCGTTTCAAACGGTTCGGTCCAAATAATATAAACGGTCCGGTTAAAAAAAATTCCCCCAAACCGAACCGAGTCGGACTGGTGGACACTCATAATATCCACCGCCAATGTGTACATATATATATATATATTATACCCAAATATAATTAACAAACCCAAACTTTTAATGAAATTGAAGCTGATATGGATATAGATATTCTCTCATAAATTATTTGTTACTTCGTTGTCATTCGTTGTCGTCCACTGTAAAAAAATATTATTAATAAAGTTTTTTATACCATTAGTAATTTAAATTGTATTAATATTACTTCCTTATTTTAAGCACTGTCTTCCTATTTGTCATGTTATTTTTTCAATTTTTTTTAGCAAAAGAGATTATTATCGATAATTACTAATATAATAAAAGAGTTTCAAGTTCGCTCATCAATCGAGATAACTTTAATTTTTAAGTCTATTTTAGGATAAAATCGATTTTAAATTTGAATTCGGTATTATGTGTCAACAAACTTTAATTTGTAAGTTGATCATGCGTAACAATTAACTTAAAATTTTAAGTCGATTTTACGATAGAATTGACTTAAAAGGTTATAATCCTTAAAAATATTTTGATTATTTTTTGTTAATCTTCCTATATGTTTTAAATCATACGGTAATAAAAAAAATCAAAATATGTTTAAAATTTTTTTTTTAAACCTTTTATTCATTTAAAAACAAGATATTAATTAATTACTAAATAACCAACTTATAATAAAAAAAATAACTTACATACAATGCATACATATACAAATTTAATTTAATTAGAATATCACTAAATATTATAAGCAAATAAACATGTGCATGTTATATTAGATATAAAATTACATATATCCATCATTACAAGATAAACACATAATAATAATAATACATATGCTATTCAATATCATCAGATTCTTTTTAAGATTTTATAATTTGAATTATGTAATCCATCCATTATTCTATTAAATCTTCAAAAATTTACCTATCGTAGCACATTTTACTCCAACCAAAGAACTATATCTATTTAAATTTAAAATAATAATTTAATATCATGAATTCATAAAAATTAATTTATATTAACAAGTACACATGCAACATTACCTCAATGTTCTCATGGTCTCAAATAAGAGGCTTAAAAACCGATAAAATTTGCATGTTATGTGAACAAATTTAAAGTATGATTATGAAAAAAATGAGCACATCAAATAACACCTAACAAGTTTATGATTCCATAAATATAAATAAACAAAACTTATTTCATAATTAACATCATAAATTCATTAAAAATAAATTATATATTAAAAGACGACATTAGTAAAAGAGATTACAACATTTTTAATTGACATGTTAATATTTGAGATGATACTATAAATTTCATAACAAAGTAACCACACATAAGTTCATCACTTTGTGATAGAACCTACAAAAAACAAGTATATATAGTTTATCAATTTAAACATATTTATTATTCAAACGTACAATTCATTAAATTAATAAAATTCTTTCTTAATATTCACTTGCACATATTATAACTTTATTTCACATAAACTTATGTGATTTTTTTTAAATACAATGTCCTTATTCTTATTCCACAATTTTCATACTCTATTAAAGTTTAAAAGAGTTAATATTTTCCATCTTTATTCAATATTACAAAGAATAATAGAAGAAAAATAACTAGTTATAATTCTTACATTTCAACAATTGTTTTTGTGTCTTTATTCAGTTTTATGGAAGTCGAGTCATAATACCATATTATTACCGTATAAATCCAGGATTAACAATACCTAATGATCTTGATTTTGTTCAAATTTTAGTGGCTAAAGGATTGTCAATTTTTGATTTCTCTTAAGTATTAATGCTATATCACAATATTATTTTGCTCTTATGCTACCATCATGCCTTTGATATTAATTCACATAGACATACTATAAGACCTCAGTTATTTAAAAACTAAATTTATAAACATACCCTATCAATTTTCTCCCTTTTACACCAAACATCAAATTTTTCTATCAATTTTTTTCTTCTTTTTCTTTTTCCCTCTATTTTTTTATTTTTTCCTTTTTCGTTCTAGCTTTTCCCTCACTCGTTTTTTTTTCCTTTTTTGTAGCACTAGCTATGCGATTGAGCTTTTCCCCGGTCAACTACGTGAGCATTTCGTGACCAAATGGATGAGGATCTGCATCTTCTTCCTTTTTCACTCTCTTCTTCCTCTTCCCCTGCCATGTCGCGCACCTTCCCTCATCAACCGCTTGTTCGGGTAACTGGTTTCTCAACTTAAACTTTATTCTAATTTAGGTTTGTCACTCTTCTCAATTTTCAATTTAGGGTTCGTTTTTCATTCTCAAAGAAGTTTGTGTGAAGTTTTTCTCAGTTTTAACATTTTTGTGGTAATTTTAGGTAAGATTTGGATTTTTCTAATTATCTTAATTTTTACCGTAGACTTCGTTGTTCAGTTAACAACATTTTCTTTGTCTGTTATATATGAACTACTCTTAGCATATGTGTGTGTATATATTATGTTATGAACTGCTCTCTTGCATGTAGATTGAGTAGATGCACTGCAATACCCATTGGTGAAGATGGTCTCATTCCCATATGAAAACCTTTCAAGGACACATGAGAAATAAATTGTTATAAATCTTGTTCAAACACTCAATTGTAATGTATCCTGGGTTAATTTCTATTCATTGTTTTATGCTTAATTGTTTTTCCATATCCTTAATTTCTATTCACTGTATACTTCAATATTAAAAACGATAACACTCTGCTCAGGAACATTGTGGCTATACCCATTCACAGTTGGGCGGTTATTAGATTCGTTGTCGATAATCCAAGGTAAAGCATGACTTTTTATGGATTGGAAAACATGCATGACTTTTTTGTTTTTGTTTTCTAAGTTAACTAATAATATTTTTTATAATGAACAATGGATGCTTGGATAATGACTACAATTTCTGTTTTTTGGTTGTAGTCAACTTTTGCAGAAAAAGAGTTTGATGTTAGTGGTGCTGATGGGTTCCTTGATCTTATGATGGTTAATGGAACACCATATTAGTACAACATGCATTTTGGGTTGATGATGCTAATTTTATTTTGGATATCCTGTTGGCACCCTCTACCTGATGTGTTGATGTGGAATTTCAATAATTCTTGTGTGTTTTCGATTCAAAGTGGATATAGATTAGCAGTTAATTTGTGGGTGGCATCGTATGAAAGCTTGTGTGGAAAGTAAAGGTGGTGGGCAAAGCATGCCACTTCTTACTACTTGTGATGTACAATGCTTATTGGCACAGTAAAGTATTATCAATAGCTCGAGCTATACTTGTTGGTGCTGGTGCCTAGTACTAGTGTGCTAGTATTGGTGTGTTGGTGCTGATGTACCTGGTGCTAGTATTGGTATTGTTAGAAACTCAGGCCTAACTTAACCCAATAAGATCTCATTAAGTTAAGGGTTGCCCAAACTTATAAGCACCTTTACTGCTTTATTCCTAGTCGATGTGGGACAAGGATACTTAACAGCCTCCCTCCACACGGCGGACAAAGGTGGACATTAACGTCACGGTGAGACTGTGGTAGAGCCCAATTAAGTTCAAGCATATAATTAGAGACTAGGCCCAGCTCTGATACCATGTTAGAAACTCAGGCCTAACTTAACCCAATAAGATCTCATTAAGTTAAGGATTGCCCAATCAGAGCTGGGCCTAGTCTCTAATTATGTGCTTGGACCTAATTGGGCTCTACCACAGTCTCACCGTGGCGCTAATGTCCACCTTTGTCCGCCGTGTGGAGGGAGGCTGTTAAGTATCCTTGTCCCACATCGACTAGGAATAAAGCAGTAAAGGTGCTTATAAGTTTGGGCAACCCTTAACTTAATGAGATCTTATTGGGTTAAGTTAGGCCTGAGTTTCTAACAGGTATGTTGGTGTTGATGTGTCTGATGCTTAGTGCATGGTGTTGGTGTTGGTGCTTGGTATTGGTGTTGATGTTGGTGTTTGGTATTGATTCTGATGCCTGATATTGGTATTGATACTGGTGTGTTGGTATTGGTGTCGGTACCCAGTGTCCAGGTGCCTGATACCACTAATTTGAATTTAGTTTCTGCTCTACTTAAGTTTTAATTAATGATGCTTTAGCATACTTGAGGATTATAAATACACATTTGATATTTGTAGCAGTTATTATGTCATTTATTATTAGCTTGTTGATTTCAGGCTTGGGAATCATGTTGAACTAAAAAAATATGATCTTTCAGCATTGGGTTGGAAGAGTTAGGGAAGTTGCAGCTTCAATTTTCAGTCAACTCAATCTCCTTTGTAGCTGCATTTTGAAAAAAATCACATCTTAAAGATATTGTTGTCAGGGAATTCACCAGTGGGGTCGAGGTTTGGGTCTTCCATGTGAGACCTCAATTTCAACCTCAAACTCTATATTGGGTCGAGGTTAACTCAGTTAAGTATTTGATGAAGGTGGTTGCCCTATGCCAAGCCCCGTTTCTATTGGATGATCCTATTGTAGGAGTTCTCTTTCCTACTGATGCTATTTCAAGAGCTAAGCATTATATTTCATTGACTTCGGGTGGTCTAGGTATCCTTTTTTTCTTTCTTTCTTTCCTTCTTCCCTACTTTGTATTTATGTAGATTTCTCCTTAAGTTTTTTAACCTGATAAACAAAACATTTTTTGATTTCACAGTTTCTACTACATGATGGTAAAGCAGTTTTAAGAAGGTAAAAAAATGCTACATCACTGTACTTGTAAAATAATAACTTTGTTCTTTATTTATTTATCTAGGTGCATACAGTGATTCTCGAGGTATTCCTGGAGTCAGGAAGTAGCAGAGTTCATTGAAAGGCGTGATGGTTATCCAAGATGATAATGGCATATGATATTCTTCTCTTTTTAATCTTTTTAATAGTGCTTGCAGACAATAGAGTTATTAACTTTGACTACTAGCCATAAACAAACTTCTAATATTCCTTTGTCTTCTTTTTGGTGACGGTGACCCTGAACTCATATATCTCACATATGGTGCTGTAATCCGTGGCGATGGGGATGGAGTAATTTATCTTACTAAAGAATTCTGCAAACTGATCATTTCCTTGATTGAAACTTGTTATTTTTCCAGCTCTTAGCTTTTTACCCTTCTTGGTTACTTTAATGACATGCCTAACCTCAGCTCCATATATATTCATAATCTCTTTATACTGCAAGATTTTGGTTCCAATTCCCCAATATCCACTCTATTTAGCTACAACATTTTTAAACAGCTACAGACACGAGTACCACTAGCATTAGACACAAACACTAGCACACTAACACCATACGTCGGCATCAGTAAGTTATGTAACCTGGGATAGTCTTAGTATATTTAAGTTTTTTTTTTTTGGGCATGTATTTCATATTTTGAAAAATTTAAATTAACTAATTATAGTAAAATTTTATTATATTTTAATGTATATAAAAACTATTAAATATAATTTCATTTTTAATTTTAATATAACGATTTTTAATTTTTTTTAATTTATTTTAATTTATATTAAAAAATGAGGTTAAATTGTATGTTTATACCTCGGTTATTGAAAAATCGAGACCATTGATATACCCTATGATTATGATTAAAAAATTAAGATCATAAATAATAATATGTGATATATCTTGTTTAGTTCTCGATTCTTATAATTATGATCATAGATTTACGATTACGGTTAGAAATCGATACAATTTGTATGTATTATAGTAACGAAAGAAAAGATAAAACTCTTGTATAGGAGCTAAATCTTAATTGCAAAGATAATTACTCAAACAAATTACCAGGAAACATAAGAGATCGCATAATCTCTTGTTGATAATTCCGAATAGCTTGAAAGCTCATCCCCAAATTACCATGTGAGTTAGCAGCACGATGTCTAGAGAATCAAGTTCTCAAAAAGCACAAGTAAAAATAGATCATAAAAAATTGTTAACAAACCAAGAACAAAACCAGGAAATGAGTGTAGTAAACACAACTCATGGAAAGAAAAAGCTGAAAAAAGACAATCCAAGAGCTATATGAATTGAGAATGTGAATGATCCTTACAGAGTTGAACTGAAACAAAGCCTTGATAGAACTATATTTTCTCAAGAAATCGAAGGAAAGTCGGTGGTGAACAATTAGGGAAGAACTCGATCGGTGAAACGAAGCAAAGATCGTGAAAAACTACTGAAATTATTCAAACCCATGATTGAGAAGGGGAAAAATGTTTAACAACCTCTATTTTATGAATTTGAAATATATTTTTATTACAATAAAAACTCACACTTTTAACGAAATCTTTTATCGTAGAACTTCAAATTAAGTCATTCTTTCACCCTCCAATCTTAAACATGTACAAGTTACTCCATGCTCCTTAGCCCAGTTTAATTAATAAATTATTATACTCATTTTGCACGTTTTAGGTGGCCCGTACGTGGTCAGCAAGTTGGCTATGCTTCTAGCGGGATAGAAAACAAATGATTATGGCCAATTCAAATTTTTTAACACTATTATTTTATTACCTACTTCATGCCACTTCAATACATTACAATTCTCATTCAAATTAGCCTCCAGTCAAAAAAAAAAAAAATCATTGACAATGTCGCGTTGAATCTCCCTTTACAGAGTATTGAACTTTGACCTTTCCTAATCTATAAATAGAGTTCTAAGAAGGAATAGTTTCATCAAAAAGAAAATATTGAGGCATACTCAAAAGTTAATTAGATATATCTTATCCACTAATTAATTGATTATTTATAGCTAGCTTTTGTGATCAATATGGATTGTAACAAAGGTTTCTCTAACAATTATATGATATTGAAACCTGAGGAAGTGACTTTCTTTGATCTGTTTCACATACTATTTTCAAGAAAGATTGAACAAAGAAAGTTTGTGGAAGCACCTCAAGGAACTGAGGAAAATTTCTGGCGTAGATGGATTATATTTCTGTCTGTTTTGTTGCAAAAGTTTCTTCAATTTGTTTCCAAACCACTTTCCAGTTTTGGGTCTGCTTGTGAAAGCTTTCTCAATCTCTTGTCCAGTAACGGCAATTTGTTCATGCTCATTCTTAATTTCATTACAGGTAATTTGTTTTTCTTTAATTTAATTGTTTACATATAATATATCATTTTATAATTAATTAACTAAAGATTAAAAACAATGTTCAAGTCCCATGTTCCAAAATACAAATATGATTTTATCTAAACTGAGAATTAATTAATTGACAATACGCTACATCAATTATTATTATTATTTTTATTATATGATTATAGATAAGGTGGTGGTGCCGGATAAAGAATCAGCAAAATTCTTGTCGTTCCTCGGCAACGTGGACAAACGGGTAGAGCTGGATGAGAGCATAACAGGTGAAGATAGAAGGTATAATTCAGCTCTCTCTATGATGGCTTCTAAGGTGTCTTATGAGAACAAAGCATTCATTCAAGAAACTGTCCAACATATCTGGAAGGTACTGCATGATTTTCCCTCTTAATTTTCCATTTTTTTTTTACCAATAAATAAGAAATAAAAAGTTAATTCTCTTTTGTAATTTTGTAGATGGAGTATTTGGGCTTTTACGACTTATGGAATGGTAATTAATACATATAATTATATTTGTCTCTATGTGTGTTATTACTGATGAGTTATATACTTATATATAATTATATTTGTTATTGATGAGTTGTAGATGGAGTATTTGGTCTTTACTTAATTTTAGTTTTTTTCATGATTTTTTTATATTAGAATATCAAGAAAAGGCTACAACTCAAGCATTCATGATGAGAGACAAAACTGAAGATCATGACACAATTGTTGTGGCATTTAGAGGCACAGAACCATTTGATGCAGATGCATGGTGCTCGGATTTTGACATATCTTGGTATGAAATGCCTGGAGCTGGAAAGATTCATGCAGGTTTTATGAAAGCTCTTGGTTTACAAAAGAATCTTGGTTGGCCACAACAAGTTGGTAAAAAAGATAAGAAGCGACAAGTTGCTTATTATTCTATTAGGGAAATGCTAAAAGAATTATTGAAGCAGAATGATAATGCTAAATTTATAGTAACTGGGCACAGTTTAGGTGGGGCACTTGCTGTTCTATTTCCTGCAATTTTGGCATTGCACGACGAGAAATGGTTGCTTGAGAAAATGGAAGGTGTCTATACATTTGGACAACCTAGGGTTGGTGATGAAACCTTTGGCAAATTTATGAAAAATCAAATGATCGTTAATGATATTCGATATTTTCGGTTTGTTTATGGTTATGACATGGTTCCACGATTGCCTGGTGATGATGGAACTTTTATGTTCAAGCACTTTGGCACTTGTGTCTATTTTAACAGAAATTATGAAGCTAAGGTAATTTTCATATATTGTTTCTATATATACATGGGTCATTTTTTGTTGCCCGACAACCAGTTACATATACATGTGCAATATTTGTAGAAATATTGAGTTAAGTGTATCTGTAACATAAGAATTATAACTTTTAAAAAAGAATCACTTTAGTTTTTTTACTTTTAAATTTAATACTTTAATATCTTAATTTTAAAAAAATATATAATTTAATCTTAAAAATTCAAAATTACGTACTTTTTAAAGTTATAAGAATAAAAATAATACAATAATTTATCTAAAACTATAATAACATCAATACCTTTTGCTACAGTTATATATATATATATATATATAATATACACACATCAACCATTGGCTAAATGCACTTTGTCTTTCTTATGTATATGCAGATAGTTGAAGAAGAACCAAATAAGAATTACTTCTCACTAAATAGAGTCGTACCCATGGTGGTAAATGCCTTTTGGGAATTGATAAGAAGCTTCACCATTCCAACCACGAAGGGATCAGAATATAACGAAGGGGGTTTACTTAGAATGTTTAGGGTAATTGGTTTGATCATTCCAGGCGTCTCAGCACATTCTCCTCAAGATTATGTCAACTCCACTCGCCTGGGATCCTCAGAATTTCTTTTCCTCCCATCCAAAGATCTCTAGATAATTTATTTTCCCAATATTATTTACGATGATATCAATATCCAAATAATTTCTTTTTGGTTTGTCTTTATGTATCTTCAATAAATGAAAAATATATGAATAAAAATGATTAAAAATACATCTTTATTACATAAAAGTCAACATTATATTTTTAAAAGCTCGTGGCACACAAAAAATGTGTGAATTACTTCCTATCAAGATATTATATCGAAAGATAATTCTTTTCCTTTTCTTTCTAAATGATATCTCCATATTAAATCAATTATGATTCATTATAATATCTCCATATTAAATCAATTAATTTGTAACTTGTTTGTATATACAATAAGATCAGACAACCAGGGAAATTATGCACTTCTTTATTTTATTTTAATTTTTTATTAAATAATTTTTTGTAACCTTCCACGTGGTACTCTGTAGCAATAATTAATAGATAATTAACAAGATGGGTGATGGATCAAATCCATTGAGAAAAAAGAAATTGTAATCATTATCATTTTCATAATCTTTAAATTCGATATGCGTATTTCCCTAGGCATTATATTAACGTTGCGTCTGAATTTATATTTGCACTTTCTTTCATATAGATCTTCATTTTACTTTCATTTCCGCTTGTTATCTTTCTCTTTATCGATAGTAATATGAATAGGTAGGAAAAAAAAATGGTTGTAAATTTGTTGAAAAATTAAAGAAATTTTTTACAAGTTAGATTTATGATAAAGTAAAATAGATAAAATAATACACAAATTTAATAACGAAGTTCGTTTAATCTTGTTTACGTCTCCGGACCTATTACAGATTTTTTACTGAAATACGAGAAATTATATAAGGTGTTTAAAACACTCACAACTCACAACTCATAACCCAAGATAATTATTCTCAATTTTTTCTCATAAAAGCTTTTCTCTCAATTGAAATTAACACTTGGTTTATTAATTTATTATAATTACACATCTATTTATAGGAAAATTCACTCCTTGAATTACTTCTTATATTAATGGTTTCTTAAATTAATGGTTTCTTGAATTGCTCCTTGAATTAAGCTCCTTGTTTTATTCCATGTTTTGCTCCTTGAATTAAGCTCCTTGTTTTATTCCATGTTTTGCTCCTTGTTTTGCTCCATGTTTTGCTCTTTAAATTTAGGAGCTTTATAACAATCTCCAACAATCTCTCACTTGAATACTGATTTCAATTTGTCTTCACACCTCAATCAATGCATCATCTTTTCTAGTCTTGTTACTCTAGCAGACCAACTGAAGTTGAGCACAACTTTAGTTTGTCAATAGTCACTACCTTTATTAACATATCCGTTGAATTTTTGCTTCCTTGAATCTTCTCCAGTATTAACACATCATCCTCCAATAGAGATCTGATGAAGTGATAACGAAGTCCAATATGCTTGGTTCTATAATGAAATGTTGAATTCTTTGCCAAGTGTATTACGTTTTGATTATCACTGTGCAGAACATTCTTCTCCTGTTTGAATCCCAACTCAGTTAACAAACCTTGAAGTCATATCATCTCTTTACTAACTTCTGTCACTCATACATACTTAGCCTCTGTAGTGGATAGAGTGACAATTTTCTGTATTTGTGACATCCAACTAACAACGGTAATTCTAATAGTAAATATATAACTGATTGTGCTTCTTCGGTAATCAACTTCACCTCTAAAGCCTGCGTCTACGTAGCCTTGTACTTTTAACTCTCCTTTACTAAAGTACAAGCACTTTTTTGTGGTGCCTCGCAGATACCTCAAAATCCACTTGATTACTTCCGAATGAGTTTTCTTTGGGTTTGACATAAATCTACTAACAATTCCCACTATATGGCCAATGTCTGGTCTCGTACAGACCATTGCGTACATCGAACTTCCAATGGTTGAGGCATAAGGAACCTTAGCCATGAATTCTCTCTTTTCCTCTATCTGAGGGGACTAATCCTTTGATAGGAAAAAATGACTGGCCAAGGTTGTGCTAACTGCTTGGCGTTGCCCATATTGAACCTCTGCAAAACACGATTTATGTAATCTGCCTGAGATAACTAAAAGGATCCTTTCTTCTTATTTATTGTGATTTGCATTCCAAGAATATTTTTTGATGGACCCAAGTCTTTCATGTCAAACTCCTTTGATAATTGCTGCTTCAACCTTCTAATATCATTCATATCTAAACCTGCTACTAACATATCATCAACATAAAGTAGTAGAATGATATAACTTGACCTATATCTCTTGAAGTAGAAACAATGTTCAATATTGCACTTATGGAAACCTTCCTTGTGCATGAAGCTCTCAAACTTTTTGTACTATTGTCTCGGGGCTTGTTTCAGGCTATACAAACCCTTCTTAAGTCTGCACACCATGTTCTTCTTCCCTTTTCTAAGAAGCCTTATGGCTGGTACATTTATATCTCTTCATCTAAATCTTCGCGAAGGAATGCAGTCTTCACATCCAATTGTTCAAGATGAAGATCTTCAATGGCTACAATACTCAACACTGATCTAATAGTATTGAGCTTCACAACGGGAGCAAAAATTTCAATGCAGTCAACTCCTTCCTTTTGTTGAAACCCTTTGACAACTAGGTGGGCTTTGTATCTCTTGGAACCATCATCTTCCTTTTTCACCCAGTACACCCATCTGTTGTGAAGTTCCTTCTTTCCCATAGGTAACTCCGCTAGTTCCCATGTCTAGTTGGAGATGAGATATTTCATTTCTTCTTTCATGGCAAGCTCCCACTTGTTGGAATCTCGAGTCTGAAAAGCTTCATCATAGCATTCAGCCTCTCCTTCATCAGTCAGCAACATATAGTTCATGTATCTGCTGTTAGCCACATGAGGTCGAGGAGACCTACTCAATACATGAGTTGTAGTAAGAGGGTGTGGTGTGTTAGACTGTTGCGTACTGCTCTATCCAACAAGTTCCTATGGTTGAGGACTTGTTATAATTGGTTCTGTTGCGGAAGTATCTAGGACATCATCTGCATCTGCAAATGTTGACTCATTCTTTTCTGAGTCGTTGGTGTCTATTTTATGCATGTCCTTATACATCACCCTTTCGTTGAAAATCACATCTCTACTATGGATCACTTTCTTGTTTTTGTCATCCCAAATGCGATAACCAAACTCATCCTCACCATTGCAGATGAAGGTGCATTTCTTGGATTTGGTATCATGCTTATTCTTGCCTTGATCACTGATATGCACAAATGCTACACAATTAAAAAAAATTAGATGTGATAGTTTTACCTCTTTTTCGCTCTATACCTCCTCTGGTATTCTATGCTCTAATGGAACAGATGGACCACGAGTGATCAAATAAGCTATCGTGTTGTCTATTTTTACCCAGAACTGCTTCAATAGACTTGATTGTATACGAATGTTTCTTGATCTTTCTGTCAACATTCGGTTCATACACTCAACTACACCATTGTGTTGAGGCGTGCCTGACACAGTTCTTTCCATTCTAATCTTGTACTCATAGTAAATTGTTTTTGAATATGGTCTCTTCATATTCACCACCATTGTCGGTTCTAAGCTTTTTTATCTTTAAACTTGTCTCATTTTGAACCATAGCTTTCCATCTTCTAAAAAACCTCAAATATTTCAAACTTATGCTTTAGAAAGTAAACCCATACCTTCCAAAGGTGATCATCAATGAAAGTAATGAAGTAGTGTTTCCCACCAATAGATGAGACGATCGTTGGTCCCCAAACATCATAATGGATAAGCTCTATCCTTTCCTTCTTTGGGGTTCTGCCACTTGTCTGAAAGTTTACTCTCTTTTGCTTTCCAAGTATGAAATCTTCGCACATGTCTATCTCTACAGAATGTAGACCTGGAAGTTTTCCCTTTGAGTACATAATATTCATCCCCTTCTCACTCATATGGCCTAGTCTCTGGTGCTACAGATTTAGTGTTTCATTGCCTACTGCAACTACGATTGAACAACATATCCCTACTGTCATGTAAAGAGTGCCACTCTTCTTTCCTCAAGCAACCGTCATTGAACCCTTTGAAATCTTCCAATCATCATCATGGAAGATCGTAGTGTAGCCTTTACTGGCCAATTGCCCTATTGAGATTAAGTTCCTTCTTAGGTCAAGAATATACCTGACATCCTTCAGCTCCCAAAGAAACCCATTCAACTTAATCTTCACTACATTTTTGCCAATAATAGCACATGGTTGGTCATCACCAAGATATACCTTTCCAAGGTTTTCGGGGACATATTTCTTGAAGAATTATTTCTGTGAAGTAGCAAGGAACAATGTTCTAGAGTATAAGACCCAAGATTCTTCCTTGCTCTCCAAAGAGCATATCAATTCATCATCTTCTCTTGAGGTGGAAGTAAAATTTGCCTCTGCCTTCACTTGTTTGTCCTTTGGTGCACTCTTGCACTGATTTTTGTAGTGCCTAGTTCTCCAACACTCGATAGTCTTCGAGCTATGAGAATTATTAGGATTCCTGGATTTGGACCTCCCGTCCTTTGATCTACCTAGGTAGTCTGTTCTGCCATGTCCATTTCCTCTGGCTGAATTTCTTCCTCTTAACTATGTATACAAAACTAAAGAAGTTGACGATTCACCTGATTCTCTATGTCAAATCTCTTCACTGAGAATCAAATCATGAACATCATCAAATTTCAACTTATTACTTCCTAAAGAGCTACTCACAACCGTGACAATAGCATTCTAGCTTTCTGGTAAAGAAGGGAAAAGCATCAATGCTCATACTTCTCCATTGAATTCAATTTCAACTGAACTCAACTGGGTTGTGACTGTGTTGAGTTCATTGAGATGTTGAGTTACCGATGTGCCTTCCATCATCCGTAAATTGGACAAACGTCTCATCAAGTGAACTTTGTTTGAGGTTGATGGCTTCTCATACATATTGGAGAGAGCTGTCATAAGACCCACCGTGGTATTTTCCTTTGCTATGTTGAAAGCAACATTACGGGATAACGTCAATCGAATAACTCCAAGGGCTTATTTGTCTAGAAGATTCCAATCTTCTTCCTTCATAGCCTCTAGCTTCTTCTGTGAAAGAGGTTGATATATATTTCTTTAATACAGATAATCTTCTATCTGTATTTTCCAAAATCCAAAATCTATGTCATCGAATTTCTCGAGTTTCACCTTTCCTTTATCTGTAACCATTGCTCCCACTCAAATCTGACTTCCTCCGGATCGTTTCTAACTATTCCGATAAACCATCGTGTATTAGAACACCTCCGTCGACAATTAACAATAGTAACCTTGCAGGAAATTGACAGAAATCACCACCAAAAGCTCTAATACCAATTGTTAGAAAATTACACAATTTCTAATTTTTTTGTTTTTAAACTAATTTCAACATAAAAACCAAAAAGCATAACATCTACGAACCCTAATTTTGTATGGACCTCCCTGTTTTGATGAGTTTCTTTTTGGATTAAAACATTGATCATAAGATTTCAACCCTAACTTCAGATAATTGTTCTACTAATGACTCAATACTACTCGATCTGTTAGATTCATTAGATAGAACTTCAATGTTATTGTATGGAGATATTTTTCATATGCGTTGTACTGCTCATATATTAAACTTAGTGGTGAAAGATGGGTTGAATGTTATTTCTCAATGCATTGTTAAAGTTAGAGATAATGTTACATATTGGATAGCAACA
This sequence comes from Hippophae gyantsensis, assembly GCA_030763125.1. NCBI lineage: Eukaryota > Viridiplantae > Streptophyta > Magnoliopsida > Rosales > Elaeagnaceae > Hippophae > Hippophae gyantsensis. The sequence goes on along the minus strand of CM061031.1, from coordinate 28,242,851 downwards.
CAAAAAAGGAAGGAAAAATTTAAAAAAATTGCATCTCAAGAGATAAAGTCTTCTTGTAAGAATTTATCTCTTGATTGTCAAACTCATTGAAATTCTATTTTTTTTAATGCTTAAAGATGCATAGTGTTTTCTCATTTAAAATAATTGGATAAGAATTATAATACTCTTCTTAATGAATTGGATTGGAAAATGGCAAGGAAAATTTGTGATAAGTTGGAGGTATTTTATAAGGTTACTGAATTGATTTCTGGTTCCAACTATCCTACTATAAACATGTTATTTTCTCATATTGGTATTATATCATTGAGTTAATGATGAGGATGATTTGATCAAGGGAATGGCTAAAAATATGCTTGTAAAATTTGACAAGTAATGGCAAGAAGTTAATATTGTCATGGCTATAAGAGTTGTTTTGGATCCTAGATTTAAGATGAATTATCTCGAATTCTATTTTTCAAGAATATATGGAGAGAATGCCATTTTTAAAATTGAAAAGGTGAGAAGAAAGTGTTCTAATTTGATAAATATGTACCAAAAGAAACGAATTATAGGAGAGAGTCGACAAATGGTGTTTTCAACACGCTCCAATATGTCTCAAAGTTCAAAAGATACTAGTGTTCTAAATCCTAATGGTATAAATGAGTATAAACAATAGAAACTAATATAAAATAAAACTGGATCTTTAAAATTTGAGTTGGACTCTTATTTAGAGGATGTTGATGTGAAAATTTCGGATGAAGAGTTTGATATATTGTCTTGGTGGAAGTGCAACAAACATAAGTATCCAATAATACATGACATGGTTAGAGATATCTTGGCTATTCCGGTGACCACAATTTCTTCAGAATCTGTATTTAGCACAAGTAGTAGAGTAGTGAGCAAACATCGTAATAAACTCAAAGAAAGTACATTGGAAGCTTTGATGTGTACTCAATATTGGTTATGGGCTAGTATTCATAAACAAGGTATAAGTCTATTCTATATATTTAATACTTATACATGTTATATTTTATTAACACTTGTTTTATGTATTATATATTAATTATTTAATTGTGTATTCAAATATTTTATAATTTATTCAGATATGTTAACTCCTAGTTCATCCGCTTCTACTATTACTATTGCAGAAGATGATGTTAAGGTAAAAAAAAATGTACATTATTGATTAATCAATTTGTTATTTTGGTTTATAAAAATGATTTTATATGTTTGATTTTTACAAGATACTCGTAGTATTGATGAATAATTAGAAGAGAGAAATTTTGATCTATTGTACTTGAAGTTTTCTTAAATTTATGTAATTAGTTTTTAATATTTGTATAAATTAGAATATTTTATTTATATTTTATGCCTCTTATTTATATGTATGTAACTTTATCGAGATTCAGAGAAATATATAATATTAAATGTTAAATTCTTTTATCAAATAAATATATTCAAAATCAAAATAACAAATTGAAAGAACAAATTCAAGAACCTTGTCGAGTTGTCAGTTGCTCAACTTGCTACAGAACCAAATAGAACCTAGTTGAATATAATTTTTTAAAAAAGTTTGAAAAATGATTTTTTTTTGTTTTTTTTAATAATTGTCTCAAATTGATATTTGTGGGTAAAAAATTGTCTTTAAATCGTAATAATTTTCGAGCGATTTTAAATACAGATTTTATAATTCAATTCAAGAACGATTATATTAAAAACCGTTTTTGCCCGTAACCGTGCCATCCCTCACAGCAACCTTTTGGCTCTCAAGTACGTGTAGACGTGAAGCTTAGCTTTAGTAGGACTAGTAAATTTGATAACGAAAAGTACGACTAAACTAGAAAATAAATAAATATTTTTAATAAAAAGTAAATAATTTTATTAAAAAATGTAAATAATTATTAGAGATAGTGATATTATCAAATAATAATTAAAATATTTATTTATTTTGTTATTAATTATATTTAGAAAAATAATTGTTAGTATATTTAAAAAACTTTAAGTAATCTTTTGTTTTTAGTTAATATATTTTATTATTAAAAATATATGATAAATTATTTCATGAAATTAAACTATATTAATTTAAATCATTTAAATATTTTTTATTTTTATTAGAATGTAATTGTTTTGTTGTAAGTTTTAGATATGATATTATTTATAATTTTATATTATATTTTATACTTATAATTAGATAAAACTATCATTAAAAATTATTATTATAATAATAATAATATGATTCTTCTTATTAAATTATGATTTATTTAATAATTTAAATGATAAATTAAGCACTCAATTGATCAAGAAATTATTTTTATTTTAGTGATCAGATTCATTATCTTATTTCAAATTACTTCTTTAATTGAGATTGTTGATGCATGTTTTAATTATGATGGTTCTTGGGTTGTGGTAGATTTAAAAAACAAGAGATAATGTTATTTTTTGGTAAGAGACGACAGATATTGGTTAAATTCTTTTGACTATTGTAATTATCTCTTTTCTGTCATTTTTTACTATATGTTGTTATTTATATTCTTTTCATATTTTTAAATTATATTTAGCATAAAAAATAATTGATTATATGTATTAATTATTTTTTAGTATGTTAACTAAAGGAAAAATCAAAAGACTTTCAAAATAATTGATTTTACGAGAATAAATTAAAATTTATAAATTCTCTATTAGAGAAAATTTAAAAAGAAAAAAATCAAAGACTCATGATTATTATAATAATTATTTATTATTATGAAATTAAAAAAAATTAAAAATATATGGAATATTTAGTATTAAAATAATTTATTATATCTATTAATAGTTATCTTTTGTAGAAATACTAAATGAGAAAACCAAAATAATCCCTAAAATATTTTATTTTTTTATGGAATATTTGACTCTAAAGAGTGAATTAAACTAAAAATTAAAAAAAAATATGGAAAAGACTCATGAATATTATAATAATGATTTATTATTATAGAATTAAAAGAAAAAATTAAATTTTTATTTAATATGTGCTAAATTAGTATACTTAAAAAATATCTATAGAAAGTATCAATATATTTCCTCATATAACATAATTCAATTATAATTTATTTTTTAAATCATATTTAGTGTAAAAATAATTGATTATATGTATTAATTATCTTTTATTAGAAGAATTAAAAGCGAAGCCAAAAGACTCATAAAATAATCTATTCTATGTGAATAAATCTAAAATTTATAAATTCTCTTTATAAAAATTTAAAAAGAAAAAGAAAAAAACTCATTATAATAATTATCTATTATTACATAATTGAAATAGAAAATCAAAAGTCTCTTAAATATATGTTACATTTATGATACCATTGATAACCTTGGGGCTTGCTTGAGGCCATAGATGGTCTTCTTAATTTGCAAACATGTGTGGGAAATTACTCAGTAGCAAAGCCTTCAGTTTGAGCCATTTAAACCTCTTCCTGAATGTCCCCATTAAGGAAGGCTATATTGACATCAAGTTGATGCACTAGTCATCCTTTGAATAATGCAAGGGTCAAGACAACACGTATGGTGTTAGGCTTCACCACTAGATTGAATGTCTCATTGTAATCGATACTTACTATTTTTTGAAAGCCTTTAGCTACAATATGTGACTTATATCTATCCAAAGTTATGTTAGATTTGAGTTTAGTGCGAAAGACCCATTTATTCTCAATAACCTTGCCATGTTAATGGTGAGGTACAAGCTCCTATGTACCATTAGCAATCAGTGAGTTAAAATGTGATTGCATTGCCAATTTCCATTTAAGAATGGATAGTACTTCTTTAGCTATTAAGGGTTCAAGCCGTATAAGGGTAGAAAGATATGTTTTTAGCTTAAAAATGTCTTACTTAGATCGAGTAGACATAAGATGTGTATTAGAGGAAGATTATGGGTGATGAATGGTTGAAATTGGCAATAGAGGTAAATCAATCTAAAGTTGAATGCCATTAGGATTGAATATAAAGATAATAGATAGATGTGAATAAGAATTAGAAGAAGCTATTGGAGATGAATGAACATTGATTCTGCTAGAGGATGAAGAGAAGGATGATGGTAGAAAGCCAAAAAAAAATTGGTGAAGATGGTGAATGAGAAGGTGGAGCAAACTCATCAGAGTGAAATGAAGTGGACTCAAGTGGTAAAGATGATAATGTTGTGTCAAGTGTACCAAAAGGGACATGACCATTAGGAGTAGCTCCAAGTTATTGTGAAGTAGATATTGGTGAAGAAATTAATGGAATAATCTAAGTTGTATGATTGGATGTAAGATTATTATTTAGTGGCCTATGAGAGATAACTGTTATAGGATTAGTGTTAATAGATACATGAATTGGTAAATTAGGCATATGTAAGGTGGACTCGGTACTTGTAGAAAGTAAGGGTGATGTGGTAAGAAAAGGAAATATGGATTCATTAAAAACAACATAGGGTGAAATAAACATTGTTTGTGTGATAGTTTCTTAACACCAAAATCCTTTGTGGTGAGCTACATAATCAAGAAAAGTGTAGGGACTCGAACGAGGTTCAAGCTTATTAGAGGAATAAGGTCAAACATAAGGATAGCACAAGCACCCATACACTCTAAGATGATTGTAATAAAGTTTTCTTTAATATAGAATTTCAAAAGAACTAATATTTTTTAAAACCTTTCTCAGCATGCAATTGATAAGATAAATAATACTCTTGAAACCATAATCCCCAAATTTCATTGGAACTCTAGACCTCAACATAATGGCTAAACCAGTCACCAAAATATGCTTGTTGCATCCTTTCAACAACTCCATTTTAAGAATGAGTATGGAGATAAGAAATCCCAAAATTAGTATCACCTTGAAACAAGTAACAAGACTATTGAACTCAAAACCTCCATCACTATGGAGCCATTTGGTTTGAGTGTTAAATTGTCTAAGAACTAAGGCGTTAAAATGTAAAAAATATTTATGTAGCTTATGATTTTGACTCAAAACATAGATCAATTGGTACCATTTGCATTCATCAATAAAGATAAGAAAATATTTCATTCCAAAAGTGAAAACTATAGGTCAAGGACACTAAAGATCCAAATGTATTATTTCAAAAAGAACTTGAGAATGACTTTGTATATGTTTTAAAGGCAATCAATGAGACTTTCCAAGCTGACAATCATTGTGTACAATAACAACACTAGCTAGTTTCAAGGTTTTATTCAATGTATTAGTAACTAACTATACAATAATAGAGTGAGGATAGCCAAGCCTCTTAGGAAGTAAGGAAGCATTTATCTCAATGTGATAGCATGAGGCCAAAAGTGATCCATCTTATGTTGATGAATTTGAATCCTTCGTAGAACAAACCTTGTAGAGACCATAATCAATAACCCAAATTAGAACTAAATTCTTGGTCATAAAATCTTTCACAAGAAAATGACTGGGGAAAAACTCAACAATAACTACATTATCTTCACAAAGTTTCCTTACTGAGATGAGATTTTCTCAAGATTAGGTGCATACAGTGACTATTTTAGATGTAATGATTGTGAGTATTGTGAGTTTGTTTTAAGGAAGTGGAGCCATGATGAGTTATGGGTATAATAGTGTTATTACCTAAAATAACTGGAGCTAGACTAGTGTACTCATTAGCAATGTGTAATTCTTCCATGGTAGAAGTCAAATGGTGCAATTGTTTTGAGAAATACGTGTGGTGAAATAAACTGATCTTGAAGAACGACATTACATTGGAATCATCTTAAGCATTGAATGTAAGCACATCTTGTACTTGAGTAATATGTGTTTTGATGATCAAAATCTCTTTCAATAGAGTGATTGTTTGAGTTGTTTTTATTTTATGATCCATTATTTTTAGATTGTGAGTATCAAAAATAATTGCGAGCTATACTATGGCTAGTCTTTTTATAGATCATTCATTGCATTTGAGAGTAATTAGAAGTAATGGATGGATGTGGAGGTTTTTTCTTGACTTGATTAAAAGATGCATAAGAGACATGATTAATAGATATTGTTGTTGAGAAACTTGAGGATGTTGATTAATAGATCTAGATGGACCGGTTCTTTTGTAGTTGGTTTGAACAAGTTGGGTGTTAGGTATATTCATCCTATGGATCTATCTTTCATGTATCTTCATATAAATAAACAATTCATGCAAGCCAATAACTTTTTTATTGATAGTAATATTTGTAACAAGAGAAGTGTAAGTCACATCTAAACCTCTAAGAACATATAGAGCATATTTTCTATCACTTAGTGTTTTACCAACAGTAATAAGTAAATCAACAAGATCCTTACACTTACTAATATACCGATCTATGATAAGAGATCCTTTGTATAGTGATTGAAGTTTCCATTGTAACTCTATAATATATGCATAAGATTTATCATTGAATGCCTTACTGAGTGAACTCCAATAATCTATAACAATTTCCTTGCGAATGAGAAATTTTAGATGTCTACGTGACACTGAATAATAGGTCCAATTCTTGACTGCTTAATCTTTCCTAAGCATGATATTCAAGATTGGTAACAAATACTTCATGATCTTGAGTTTGGCAAGATGAAGAAACAACTGAAATAACATGTTTGATTAATTTCGATGGAAGAGGCACTGAATTATCAATGACATATTTCAAGCCATAAAAAGTGAGCACATGTTTGAGTTTTCCTTCTAGATGAGATAATTAGTCTCATCTAATTTCACAAAAAAAACTTAGATTGATCGAGAATATATAAAGAGAAGAGGAAGGAGATGAAAATGGAAAAGGTATGGATGAAGTGGTAGCTGTGATTTGAGGTTAAATTACTGAATGAATAAATGAGTTATCTTTCATGATGGAATATGAAAATACCACAGAAGAAGATGAGAAAAACAAAGATAATTTTCTTTGGTACCGTAACATAACTAGAGAGGAATGAAGAAAAAGAGAACAACAAGAAATGATGAAAAATTTCACATAAAATCATGGAGTAATGTGTGTACATTGGGGTTCTATTTATAGCCTAAACACATTGGCTTCTAGCCATGTGATCATTTAGCTTGATGCTAATAGAATACTCAACAACTTTACTCACGTAAGGTCCAATGCTACCAAATTATAACATAATCACAAGGATAGAGAAAGGTTGTTACAAGTCACAAAACTAATATAATATTTAACATTTAATTTATTTTCTAAATTATATTTAGTGTAAAAATAATTGATCATATGTATTAACATATATCTTTTAGTAGAAGAAACAAAAGAAAAAACTAAAAAACTCCTAAAATATTTTATTCATGTGAAAGAGTTAATTAAATTAAAAATTATAAATAAAATCAAAAGACATGTAAACATTATAAGAATTATATATTATTATAGAATTAAAAGATAAATTCAATTTTTTTCTAAATATGTGTTATACTAATATACTAAAAAAATTATAATCCATAAAATGTGGTTAAAAAATTATAAAAAGAGACATTCTCTTTTTTACTTCCTTCTAAGTTATAATACATTCAATATTTCGAAGATTTTAATATTTGTTTCCTATTCATATTCTAATTTTAAATGTAATGCATTGAGCTATTAATACATATATTGTAGAAAAGTAAAATAATATCAAATTAATTTTCTCTTCTATGTTTTAGTTTGAAATATATTGTATAGTTATGCATCTAAGTATTATTTTGATAAATATGAAATTTAATTATTTTGAGCGATAAATAAAACTACATTTAATTAATAAATTTTAAATTTGTAAAAATCATTCAATATCATTGTTATTATTTGTGATTCTATATGTTTTAATATGAGATTAATCATTATACATATTTTTCTTTATTTTATATTCACCACTTTGATTTAGATTTTGGATTTTTTCATTTGATGCATTTTGTGATTTTTTAAGTTATAAAGTAAAAAAAATCAAGATATGTAAAATTTAATAAATCTAAATTAGTAAAAAACTAAATGACTATCTATTTGACTCTATGCATTTTCAAATTACTTTTATTTGTTATTTAAATTAAAGGAATGCAATCGTAAAAGTCCTATACTTATTTAAAAGGAACACTTAGTTCCTACACTTATATTTTATAACATTTTAGTTCTATTATTATGAAAAAGTGACTATAAAAAGACAACTATTTTTTTGTTTTTTATTTATTTTTTCTTTTTCTTTTCTTCAATTCTTTTAGTTACAATTTATTAAGTTATAGTAGTTCTGTCTAATGTATTTGAAAAAATTAAAAATAATTTTTGTCTTTACACAATCACTTTTTCATAAAAATAAAAATAAATTGTTATAAAAAATAAGTACAAAACTTAAGTGTCATTTTTACGGTAAGTAAATGACCTCGTGAGTTTTTTAAAAATTAATTGTACTATATTATGATTAATTATAATATTTTAAATTAGGTATATTCACATGTAACTCACATTTATTAGTGATATTGTTTATATATATGTGTGTGTCTTACATTCCAATACCTTATAAAATAGAAATTGCAATGTAGGGCTTTAATTTGTACGTAGCTAGATTGATCTAATCGAAATAGAATCGAATTAAATTTTAACCAATTTAAATAGCTCAAAAAAATTGAGTTTGGTATGAGCAAGCCTAATTAAATTAAAAATTATGATTTTGTGATACATATTTAAAATATAAAATATTCTTGATGATATTATGGCTTGAAATTATTAAAGTATAAAATATGATATAGAATGTTTTAAACCTTAATGTTTGAATGATGGTAAAATATGATGTTGTTAATGTGTGTGTATGTTTTTTTTTTTTGATTAATCGGTTATTATAACATTATTTTTCACATTTGATTTAAAAAAAGTCCAACTAACTAAAAAAGTATACAATTCACAATTTGGGGATGAAAAACTGATATAACTAAAAACGTGAGGAACATAATGCATCTTAATAAATGAGTTCGATATGTTTTTTTTCCGATATGATGAATGTTTTTTAGGGTCAATGATAAAATCAATTTAGTAGACTATTAAGTGGAAGAATATTAATACTATACTCGTTTTGCACGTTTTAGGTGGTCAAGAGTACTTGGCTCTGCTACTGTCTTCTCTGTTTAATTTTTTTTCTATCCCAATTAGGCGAGCATATTCACGTGTTATTCCCTTTTTTGTCACTGTCAAATATTTGGTAAAAGTAATTAATAAGGTGTAAACACAAATTCATAATCATGAAAATCAATTATTATAGCCATCCAAATTATTAAAAAGAAAAAAAAAACATTGACAACGTGAATCACATCAAGCATGCATGGTACTTGAAAGAATCTTCGTTCACAATATTGATCGAACTTTGAGCTCTCTTAGCTAGTCTATATAGAGAGTTCTACGGATGACTATTTCATAAGGAAATTTGAGGTATTCTAATATAATTAGATTATCCACTAATTAATTAATTAAATCTAGTAACTCTTGTTCAAAATGGATTGTAACAAAGGTTTCTCTAACAATTATATGATATTGAAACCTGAGGAAGTGACTTTCTTTGATCTGTTTCACATACTATTTTCAAGAAAGATTGAACAAAGAAAGTTTGTGGAAGCACCTCAAGGAACTGAGGAAAATTTCTGGCGTAGATGGATTATATTTCTGTCTGTTTTGTTGCAAAAGTTTCTTCAATTTGTTTCCAAACCACTTTCCAGTTTTGGGTCTGCTTGTGAAAGCTTTCTCAATCTCTTGTCCAGTAACGGCAATTTGTTCATGCTCATTCTTAATTTCATTACAGGTAATTTGTTTTTCTTTAATTTAATTGTTTACATATAATATATCATTTTATAATTAATTAACTAAAGATTAAAAACAATGTTCAAGTCACATGTTCCAAAATACAAATATGATTTTATCTAAACTGAGAATTAATTAATTGACAATACGCTACATCAATTATTATTATTATTTTTATTATATGATTATAGATAAGGTGGTGGTGCCGGATAAAGAATCAGCAAAATTCTTGTCGTTCCTCGGCAACGTGGACAAACGGGTAGAGCTGGATGAGAGCATAACAGGTGAAGATAGAAGGTATAATTCAGCTCTCTCTATGATGGCTTCTAAGGTGTCTTATGAGAACAAAGCATTCATTCAAGAAACTGTCCAACATATCTGGAAGGTACTGCATGATTTTCCCTCTTAATTTTCCATTTTTTTTTACCAATAAATAAGAAATAAAAAGTTAATTCTCTTTTGTAATTTTGTAGATGGAGTATTTGGGCTTTTACGACTTATGGAATGGTAATTAATACATATAATTATATTTGTCTCTATGTGTGTTATTACTGATGAGTTATATACTTATATATAATTATATTTGTTATTGATGAGTTGTAGATGGAGTATTTGGTCTTTACTTAATTTTAGTTTTTTTCATGAATTTTTTATATTAGAATATCAAGAAAAGGCTACAACTCAAGCATTCATGATGAGAGACAAAACTGAAGATCATGACACAATTGTTGTGGCATTTAGAGGCACAGAACCATTTGATGCAGATGCATGGTGCTCGGATTTTGACATATCTTGGTATGAAATGCCTGGAGCTGGAAAGATTCATGCAGGTTTTATGAAAGCTCTTGGTTTACAAAAGAATCTTGGTTGGCCACAACAAGTTGATAAAAAAGATAAGAAGCGACAAGTTGCTTATTATTCTATTAGGGAAATGCTAAAAGAATTATTGAAGCAGAATGATAATGCTAAATTTATAGTAACTGGGCACAGTTTAGGTGGGGCACTTGCTGTTCTATTTCCAGCAATTTTGGCATTGCACGACGAGAAATGGTTGCTTGAGAAAATGGAAGGTGTCTATACATTTGGACAACCTAGGGTTGGTGATGAAACCTTTGGCAAATTTATGAAAAATCAAATGATCGTTAATGATATTCGATATTTTCGGTTTGTTTATGGTTATGACATGGTTCCACGATTGCCTGGTGATGATGGAACTTTTATGTTCAAGCACTTTGGCACTTGTGTCTATTTTAACAGAAATTATGAAGCTAAGGTAATTTTCATATATTGTTTCTATATATACATGGGTAAATATAAATTTTTGTTGCCCGACAACCAGTTACATATACATGGGTAAATATAAATTTTTGTTGCCCGACAACCAGTTACATATACATGTGCAATATTTGTAGAAATATTGAGTTAAGTGTATCTGTAACTGCATCTCTTGCAACATAAGAATTATAACTTTTAAAAAAGAATCACTTTAGTTTTTTTACTTTTAAATTTAATACTTTAATATCTTAATTTTAAAAAAATATATAATTTAATCTTAAAAATTCAAAATTACGATAATACAATAATTTATCTAAAACTATAATAACATCAATACCTTTTGCTACAGTTATATATATATATATATATATATATAATATACACACATCAACCATTGGCTAAATGCACTTTGTCTTTCTTATGTATATGCAGATAGTTGAAGAAGAACCAAATAAGAATTACTTCTCACTAAATAGAGTCGTACCCATGGTGGTAAATGCCTTTTGGGAATTGATAAGAAGCTTCACCATTCCAACCACGAAGGGATCAGAATATAACGAAGGGGGTTTACTTAGAATGTTTAGGGTAATTGGTTTGATCATTCCAGGCGTCTCAGCACATTCTCCTCAAGATTATGTCAACTCCACTCGCCTGGGATCCTCAGAATTTCTTTTCCTCCCATCCAAAGATCTCTAGATAATTTATTTTCCCAATATTATTTACGATGATATCAATATCCAAATAATTTCTTTTTGGTTTGTCTTTATGTATCTTCAATAAATGAAAAATATATGAATAAAAATGATTAAAAATACATCTTTATTACATAAAAGTCAACATTATATTTTTAAAAGCTCGTGGCACACAAAAAATGTGTGAATTACTTCCTATCAAGATATTATATCGAAAGATAATTCTTTTCCTTTTCTTTCTAAATGATATCTCCATATTAAATCAATTATGATTCATTATAATATCTCCATATTAAATCAATTAATTTGTAACTTGTTTGTATATACAATAAGATCAGACAACCAGGGAAATTATGCACTTCTTTATTTTATTTTAATTTTTTATTAAATAATTTTTTGTAACCTTCCACGTGGTACTCTGTAGCAATAATTAATAGATAATTAACAAGATGGGTGATGGATCAAATCCATTGAGAAAAAAGAAATTGTAATCATTATCATTTTCATAATCTTTAAATTCGATATGCGTATTTCCCTAGGCATTATATTAACGTTGCGTCTGAATTTATATTTGCACTTTCTTTCATATAGATCTTCATTTTACTTTCATTTCCGCTTGTTATCTTTCTCTTTATCGATAGTAATATGAATAGGTAGGAAAAAAAAATGGTTGTAAATTTGTTGAAAAATTAAAGAAATTTTTTACAAGTTAGATTTATGATAAAGTAAAATAGATAAAATAATACACAAATTTAATAACGAAGTTCGTTTAATCTTGTTTACGTCTCCGGACCTATTACAGATTTTTTACTGAAATACGAGAAATTATATAAGGTGTTTAAAACACTCACAACTCACAACTGATGAGTGCTCAAAAAGCACTAAAATAACCATGATTTTATGCACATTAATTGATTAATATATATATATATTTATATGTTTTATCATATATTTATATATATTTGTCTTTTTCGGAATCACGGGTATTTTTATTGTTTTTCAGGTATTTTGGCTTAAAAACGCAACTTAAAGACACAAAGAGGAATACTGGAAGCAATACATCACAAATATATTAATAAATAAATGGGAAAAGGTCAAAAAATATGGAAAAATTGGACAAAATGGGTCAAAAGGGTCAAAAATGTCAAAAAGGAGATAATCGCGCCGCCCAGCCAAATTACCAAAGCCCGCGCGGCACAGACGCCGCGCGCGCGAAGATGCCCCGGTCCGCGCGTGCCGGCTTTCTCCATACAGCGCGCGCCTTGTTTCATGGCGCGCCATACTCGCTCACGCGCGCGCGCGCCCAACGCCTTTTCGCCCCATTTTTCACGTGCAGCCGCCCCTGTGACGTCATGCTGACGTCATTAATGACATCAGCAATTCCAATACGCGTTTTTACATTTTTAAATATTTTTTTAACATTTTTTTTACTCATTTTTTCTCTCCATCCTCACCTATAAATACCCCCCTTCCCTTCACTTCAAAACACACCTTCAAAACACACTTCTCTCTTCTTTTTTTCTCTCTTTTCTTAGATTTTTAGGTTTTTTTAGTTTTTCTTAGTTTTTAGTTAATTTCTCTTAGTTTTAGAGTTCTTCCCTTTTTTGGGAAGAACTAGTTATATTTTTGTAATTTATTAGTTTTTCGATTCAATAAATGGGAGTGCAAATTCCGCTTGGAGGTTTTCCAAGTGCACGAATCATTTCGTAGAAAATGATAAGTATACTCCCAACTCAGTTAACAAACCTTGAAGTCATATCATCTCTTTACTAACTTCTGTCACTCATACATACTTAGCCTCTGTAGTGGATAGAGTGACAATTTTCTGTATTTGTGACATCCAACTAACAACGGTAGTTCTAATAGTAAATATATAACTGATTGTGCTTCTTCGGTAATCAACTTCACCTCTAAAGCCTGCGTCTACGTAGCCTTGTACTTTTAACTCTCCTTTACTAAAGTACAAGCACTTTTTTGTGGTAACTCGCAGATACCTAAAAATCCACTTGATTACTTCCGAATGAGTTTTCTTTGGGTTTGACATAAATCTACTAACAATTCCCACTATATGGCCAATGTTTGGTCTCATACAAACCATTGCGTACATCGAACTTCCAATGGTTGAGGCATAAGGAACCTTAGCCATGAATTCTCTCTCTTCCTTTGTGTGAGGAGACTCATCCTTGGATAGGCAAAAGTGATTGGCCAAGGGTGTGCTAACTGGCTTGGCGTTGCCCATATTGAACCTCTGCAAAACACGATTTATGTAATCTACGTGAGATAACTGCAAGGATCCTTTCTTCTTATTTCTTGTGATTTGTATTCCAAGAATATTTTTTGATGGACCCAAGTCTTTCATGTCAAACTCCTTTGATAATTGTTGTTTCAACCTTCTAATATCATCCATATTTGAACCTGCTACTAACATATCATCAACATAAAGTAGTAAAATGATATAACTTGACCTATATCTCTTGAAGTAGCAACAATGGTGATAATTGTATTTTATATCGTTATTTTCATCTATTTTATTGATTATAATTGACATGTTCTTGACATTTTTGTGTAATTTTAGTGAAATAAATTAATATTTACCTTTTATGTGTTAAGAAATACATTTTTAATAAAATTAAATAATTTGTATCGAAAATGTACTTAATTTCAAATTTATATCCACAAATATAATTTCAAATAATAGAGTTCTTAATTACAATTTATAAAAGTTAAAAATATAATTTAAATTAAATTTGGGCTTAATTTTAATTATTAGAAGTTTAAAAATTTAATTTAAAATTAGCAAAGGGCTTAATTGTAATTAAAGAAAGTTTGAAATGTAATTTGAATTAAATTTGTGGGTCAAAATGCAATTAAGGAAAGTTTTAATTTCTATGCAGGTGAGAAGAAGCCACGTGCCCTAATGCAAGCGCACAACGCGAACCGTTCGATCAGAAAAAAAAAACGGCCAAATGCGTGCATTGCAAGCGCACCCGACCAACGGGAGTGGATGTAGAATTCTATCTATCGCGCGGCTCGGTGCGCCGAGTGGGGCCCACCTGCTGCGCATGCCGGCTTGTAGGGTGGGACCCACCTGTCTGACGCCATGCAGGCGCTATCCCCCACCTTAACATGCCTGTTTTCCCGTGCGGTCGATCCACGTACGCCCGGTTATTCCACAAACCAGAATCTGCCACGTGTCCCACTTTATCTATCAACCAATCATTTTCTGACACGTGGCATGTTACAATGAGCGCGAACGCGCAGGATCACGCCCGCGTTGCAGCCGTTGTCTCCCGTGCGACAATCTATCGTGCGCCCGTTTCCCGCAGCCAATGAAATACTACCACGTGTCCGCATTAAATCATTTTAGCGAATCAGACGCTGACACATGGCATGCACTTTGAATTTAAAAATCAGAACGACGTCTCTCTGTCTACGCGTGATTTTAATTAACGTTTTAAATATCGAAAATCGATAAGCGTGATTTTTATTTTTCGATACAAATATTTTACGCGTGTTTAAAAAATGTATTATTTTGGATGTATTGTTTTAGCTATAAATAGGAGATATTATGATAGAGTTAGGAGTTTTTAGGAAAGTTTTGGAAAGTTTTTTGGAGAGTTTATAATTTTGTGTTGTTCGGTTCTGGACTATGGAACACGCAGAAGTCATTTTTGGCTTCTGTTGTGTTCTATGTGTGCCAAATATTAACGATACGAAATGTTTTAAATTTCCTTTCTTCTTCTTCTAATTTTTTCGTATCTGTTGTAATTTTATTTTTAATTAATGAAGTAATTTTATTTTTCTAGGGTTGCATTTGATCTAAATTTATGAAGCTTTGATTTTAATTATTTTTGATAGATTTATAAGACTTTCGATTTGTTCGTTCTATTTTGTGCTTAATGCTTTTTGATTATTTACGAATTTTATCAAATTGATCCATGACACATAAATAAACTTGGAAGAGGCATTTGTGTGTATATTGCTCGTAGATAGAATGACATGTATGATGAAGGATATGAATATACCCTAATTGTATGTGTGGCCATTTGAAAACTTAGAACGTAATGAATCTTGGTGAATTTAATTCTCATAGAGATATAGTGAATTAATTTAACGAGGTGTGTTTATACGGAGCTCGGAAGAGATGTATGAATAAAATTAGAAGTTTTCGGTTGACAAATTAAATGTACTAAAAAATATAAATCAAAAGAAAATAACATGATTTGAGTGGTTTAATATGGTGAAAAATTACAATCCTAGATTTCTTTTATTTTCTTATTAACTCTTTCCTTCTTTTTCTAAATCAACGGTTGTTTTGGATAAAATCAGAGGGAAACAATTTTAGTACTCAACAAACTATAGTAACAAATCTCCGTGGGAACGATACTTTACTTATCAAATTTTATTACTTGTGACCGTGTATACTTGCATGTTTTATGTTCTCCAAAAGAGATAACAAATGGTCAATATTGCACTTATGAAAACCTTCCTTGTGCATGAAGTTGTCAAACTTTCTGTATCATTGTCTCGGGGCTTGTTTCAGGCTATACAAACCCTTCTTAAGTCTGCACACCATGTTCTTCTTCCCTTTTTCTAAGAAGTCTTATGGCTGGTACATGTATATCTCTTCATCTAAATCTTCGTGAAGGAATGCAGTCTTCACATCTAATTGTTCAAGATGAAGATCTTCAATGGCTACAATACTCAACACTGATATGATAGTATTGAGCCTCACAACGGGAGCGAAAATTTCAATGTAGTCAACTTCTTCCTTTTGTTGAAACCCTTTGACAACTAGATGGGCTTTGTATCTCTTAGAACCACCATGTTCCTTTTTCACCCAATACACCCATTTGTTATGAAGTTCCTTCTTTCCCATAGGTAACTCTACTAGTTCCCATGTCTAGTTGGAGATGAGAGATTTCATTTCTTCTTTCATGGCAAGCTCCCACTTGTTGGAATCTCGAGTTTGATAAGCTTCATCATAGCATTCACGCTCTCCTTCATGAGTCAACAACATATAGTTCATGTATCTCCTGTTAGGCATATGAGAAAGTAAAATAGATAAAATAATATACAAATTTGATAATGGAGTTTCGCTAATCTTGTTTACGTCTCGAGATCTACTACAGATCTTTTTACTGAAATTAGAGAAATTATACAAAGTGTTTACAACACTCACAACTCATAACCCAAGATAATTACTCTCAATTTTCTCTTACAAAAGCTTTTTTCTCTAAGTTTTTCTCTCAATTGAAATAAACACTTGGTTTATTAATTCATTACAATTACACATCTATTTATAGGAAAATTCACTCCTTGAATTACTCCTTAAATTAATGGTTCCTTGAATTGCTCCTTGAATTAAACTCTTTGTTTTGCTCCTTATTTTGCTCCATGTTTTGATCCTTGTTTTGCTCCATGTTTTGCTCCTTGTTTTGCTCCTTAAATTAAAGAGCTTTATAACAATCTCCCACTTGAAGACTGATTTCAATCTGTCTTCACACCTCAATCAATGCAGCAGTTTTTCTAGTCTTGTTACTCTAGCAGACCAACTGAAGTTGAACACAACTTCAATTTGTCAATAGTCACCACCTTTGTTAACATATTTGCTGGATTTTTGCTTCCTCGAATCTTCTCCAGTATTAACACATCATCTTTCAATTGAGATCTGATGAAGTGATAACAAAGTACAATATGCTTGGTTCTAGAATGAAATGATGAATTCTTTACCAAGTGTATTGCACTTTGATTATTACTGTGCAGAACATTATTCTCCTGTTTGAATCCCAACTCAGTTAACAAACATTGAAGCCATATCATTTCTTTACTAGCTTTAGTCACTGCTACATACTCAACCTCTGTAGTGAATAGAGTGACAGTTTTTTGTATTTGTGACATCCAACTAACAACGGTAGTTCCAATAGTAAATATATAACCGATGGTGCTTCTTCGATGATCAACTTTACCTCCAAAGTCTGCGTCTATGTAGCCTTGTACTTTTAACTCTCCTTTACTAAACTACAAACATTTTTTTTGTGGTGCCTCGCAGATACCTCAAAATCCACTTGACTACTTCCCAATGAGTTTTCCCTAGGTTTGACATAAATCTACTAACAATTCCCACTCCATGGCCAATGTCTAGTCTCGTACAAACCATTGTGTACATCAAACTTCTAATGGTTGAGGCATAAGGAACCTTAGCTATGAATTCTCTATCTTCCTCTGTCTGAGGGGCCTGATCCTTGGATAGGCGAAAGTAACTGGCTAAGGGTGTGCTAACTGGCTTGGCATTGTTCATGTTGAATCTCTACAAAACATGATTGATGTAATATGCCTGAGATAACTGCAAGGATCCTTTCTTCTTATTTCTTCTGATTTGCATTCCAAGAATCTTCTTTGCTGGACCCAAGTCTTTCATGTCAAACTCTTTTAACAATTGTTGCTTCAACCTTCTAATATCATCCATATCTGAACCTGCTACTAACATATCATCAACATAAAGTAGTAAAATGATATAATTAGACCTATATCTCTTAAAGTAACAACAATAGTCAGCATTGCACTTATGAAAACTTTTTTTGTCACCATCAAATATTTGGTAAAAGTAATTAATAAGGTGTAAACACAAATTCATAATCATGAAAATCAATTATTATAGCCATCCAAATTATTAAAAAGAAAAAAAAACATTGACAACGTGAATCACATCAAGCATGCATGGTACTTGAAAGAATCTTCGTTCACAATATTGATCGAACTTTGAGCTCTCTTAGCTAGTCTATATAGAGAGTTCTACGGATGACTATTTCATAAGGAAATTTGAGGTATTCTAATATAATTAGATTATCCACTAATTAATTAATTAAATCTAGTAACTCTTGTTCAAAATGGATTGTAACAAAGGTTTCTGTAGCAATTATATGCTATTGAAACCTGAAGAAGTGACTTTCTTTGATCTGTTTCACATATTATTTTCAAGAAAGATTGAACAAAGAAAGTTTGTAGAAGCTCCTCAAGGGACTGAGGAAAATTTCTGTCGCAGATGGATTATATTTCTCTCTGTTTTGGTGCAAAAGATTCTTCAATTTATGTCCAAACCACTTTCCACTTTTGGATCTGCTTGTGAAACATTTCTCAATCTCTTGTCCAGGAACGGCAACTTGTTCAGGCTTATTTTTAATTTTATTAGAGGTAATTTTTTTATTTAAAAAATTAATATAACATAATTACCTTCTTCAATTTCTCGAGGAACTTACTACCTTTTTAATTTTCATGGAAAATGCAGCTAGCTTGAACTTGTTCTTCACATACTGATCTTGATCTCTAGCAATATTAATTAATACCTATCTTTACAATTCGGACTAATATTTTAAATTTTCATATAATAATCTGGATGCAATGTGTTCACTAAGAGGCAAAGGGACACATATGTTTTATAATTTTTTTTTCTTATTTTATATTTTAGTACTAATATTTTTTTCTTATGATTTGATTTTTTTTATTTAATTTTTATACGGATACGTGCTATAATAATTGAAATTATCAATTGATTAAGAATAATTTATCCTGTGTGAATATAAAATTATAATTCCGATTCATTTCTTCATTAGTTATCATGAAATAAGAAAAAGAATTAATTAATTTTATTTTAGTTTTGCAAAATTTTACCATTTCTAACAATATAATATTAATAATTGTCAAGTCTTTTTTTTATAGTATATTAGAATCTAATTCCACCGTAAGAATGAATAATTATTTATCTCATGAGTCAAGGAAATACGTTTTACAAAATGAGCAAAGTAACAGGATTATGAGCATGTTATTGGTTAAAAATTTGATAACAAATTAAAATTAAACTTAACGTATCGGATCTGATTAACTAAGATTCGACGTATTTTATTCTTCAAAAGATTGACAATTTTTGGCGCCGTTGTCGAGAATTTGTTTATTATTTTCATTGTTGATATTAATACCAATTAATCTGATTTTAATTTAAAAAAAAAAATATTCTTGTTTTTTTTATTGTTCCGTGTTTAATTTATTTTTCAATTTTCTCGTAAGTTTAGATTTTGTTTGACACACAAATCTTAACTTACAAAAAGGAAAAAAAAAATTTGCTTATTGTTGGTTGTTTAATTTATTTTTCAATTTTCTTTTGAGTTGAGATTTTGTTTGACACACAAATCTTAACTCACAAAAAAAAACAAAATTTTTTTTTAGGGTTATTGATGCTTGTTTAATTTATTTTTTAATTTTCTCGTAAGTTGAGATTTTATTTTACACACAAATCTTAACTTACATAAAGAAAAAAAATTGAGAAGTCAAGTTGACGATTATAAATCAAGTGCTTCTTGGGAGGTAACCCATGTGTTTTATTTTTTTTATTTTTATTTCACATTTATTAATTTTTATATTTTGTTATGTTATTTTATTTCATTTTTTTATCGTAGGTGCAAATTGGAAGAAATGAAGTTATTTTGAATTTTAACCAATCAAAAAAACCATGAAGTTTCTTTAAACCCATCTCATATGTTCTGTAATTTTTACACATTGAGGACAATGTGTATATTAAGTTTGGGGGTGGTAGATATATTTAATGTAATTAAAATACTTTCTGGATGTTCTTGCTTATGAAATTTTTTTTTGTTTGGTTGATTGAAGATATTTTGCTATGATTAGTGATTTATTTTTATTTCTTCAATTTAAATGATGCATAGCGCTTTGAAAAATTTGAATATTGTCTAAGCGATAAATAATTTTTACGTATGTTTCATTTTTACAAGAATAAATATTCATGAGCACTAGTCTTGATTTTTGAGTTGTTATGATAATTTAGAGAAGGTTTATGTGAGTATAGAATTCGATTGATATTTGTGGTGTCGCAGTTCTTAGAATTTGTTTGATTTTCTCTCGAGGCGAAATTATAGATAACATTTAACTAAGAAAATGATTTAGGCCATCTTTGGATCGTTTGAACCTTTCTATCTACCTTCAAATGCTTTATCCGTAATACCCCCTTTTGAGCTTCAAAGTTTATATATATATATATATATATTTATTTATCTCATTTCGAAAGCCTACCAAAAAAATATATATGTACAGATATATCTATTTTTCTTATCTCACTAACATTTGACAGTTGTTAGTAAATATTTAAAGAAAAAGAGGATACTGAAAAAAAAATAGATTTTGAAAAAAAAGGGAAAGAAAAAAAAAAGAAATAGATTCTGAAAAAAAAGGAAAAAATGGTTATTGTAAGTGATGTTGAATCCCAAATTGGGAAGTGTTTATTTTGATGATAGAAGATCTCTTGTTTCAATCCTAAAATGATGTGTTTAGGAAAAATTGAGCTAAATATTATCTTTTATCCTACCATTGCCTAAGTCATACATTACAAGCTTAATAAGTCCTATTGATTTTTGGTTGTGTTTTTTTACATTAGTGGAGAGAGAAATGAAAAATAAACTTATGAGATTTGTGATTTCATTAACATTTGTTTGATTTTATATTTGCATAAATTGATCCGAATTGCATGTGATTAAATATGAAAATACTTCACACACACTAAAATTCATTGTGAAAATGTAATATATTTTTAAATTGATTTTGATACTTAGATAGAATTCTTTTATTTCTTTGAGTTATGTAATTTGGAAAGACTAAAAAGAAATATTTTAAAAATCACTATTTTAAATGCAGTTATCTTTGTTTTATTTCTTTCTTTTTGCTCGAGGATTAGCAAAAACTTTAGTTTAGGGGTATTGATAACTATATTTTATATAGTTATTTTCATCTATTTTATTAATTATTATTGCTATGTTCTTGACATTTTTAGTTAATTTTAGTTAAATTAATTAATATTTATTGTTTATTTGTTAAGTAATATATTTTTAAAAAAATTAAATATTTTGAGTCAAAAACGTACTTAATTGCAAATTTATGTATAAAAATATAATTTCAAATAAAAGAGTGCTTAGATGCAATTTATAAAAAGTCTAAAAATATAATTTAAATTAAAGTCGGGCTTAATTTTAATTATTAAAAGTTTAAAATTTAATTTAAATTAGAAGAGGGCTTTATTGTAATTAAACAAAGTTTAAAATGTAATTTGAAATATATTTGTGGGTTAAAATGCAATTAAGAAAACTTATTTTTCTGCACATGAGAGAAGAATTCACACGTCATCATCCACGCGTACAACGTGGACCGTCAGATCAAAGCATAAACGGTTAGGATGCGCGCGTGTTCTTTAAACCCGACCAAAGAGAGTGGGTGTAGGGTTTCCTCTATCATTCGGCTCGATGCCCGAGTGGGGCCCACCTATCGAGCAGGTTGGGGTACAAGATGGAACCCACGTTTCTAACGCGTTTTCAAGGCATGATCTCGTGCGGCCGTTTTCAAGGCATATTTTGACACGTGGCAAGGTTTTGGTGAGCACAAAAACGCAGAATCATGCACGCGTTCTAGCCGTTGTCCCCCACGTTCTCGCGCCACTACTCCTATGCATTGATCTCTGCGTGTAGCCGGATCCTCAACGAATGAAATGCTGCAACGTGTCCGCATTAATCCTTGTAGCAAATCAGACGTCGACACGTGGTAGTGTGAATTAAAAAAAACAGAGTCGCGCACCTTCCCAGTTTTGCGTTTTCGATACAATTTTGTCCCCCACGCGTATTTTTAAATTAATTTCCCCATACATAGTTGTCTCCCGCGTGTATTAGAAAATATATTTTTAAATGTATTTTTTTTAGAAATTTGATGTTATAAATAGAGGATAGTATGAGGAGTTTTAGAGTTTTGGAGGGTGGGAAATTTTTATGGTGTTAAGGGCTGGACTGTGGAACACGTAGAAGCCATTTTTGGCTTCTGTTGTGTTCTATGTGTGCCAAATATTTGCGCTACGAGATGTTTTAATTTTCTTTCTTCTTCATCTAATTTTTCCTTAATTGTTGTAATTTTATTTTTAAATTTATGAAGTAATTTTATTTTTCTAGGATTGCATTTTATCTAAATTTATGAAGCTTTGATTTTAATTATTTTTGATAGATTTATAAGACGTTCAATTTGTTCATTCTATTTTGTGCTTAATGCTTTTGATTATTTACGAATTTTATCAAACGATCTGTGACACTTAAATAAACTTGGAAGAGGCATTTTGTGTATATTGCTCGTAGATAGAATGACATGTATGATGAAGGATAGGAATATACCCTAATTGTATGTGTGGTCATTTGAAAACTTAGAACGTAATGAATCTTGGTGAATTTAATTCTCATAGAGATATAGTGAATTAATTTAATGAGGTGTGTTTATACGGAGCTCGGAAGAGATGTATGAATAAAATTAGAAGTTTTCGGTTGACAAATTAAATGTACTAAAAAAATATAAATCAAAAGAAAATAATATGATTTGAGTGGATTAATTTGGTGAAAAATTGCAATCCTAGATTTATTTTATTTTCTTATTAACTCTTTCCTTAAATTTGTTCAAATTAACGATCGTTTTGGATAAAATCAGATAGAAATAATTTTAGTACTCAACAAACTGTAGTAACAAATCTTCGTAGGAACGATACTTTACTTACAAATCTTATTACTTGTGACCGTGTATACTGATCTAATATATTTTAATCTATAGATCAAATTCATCATATTATTAATAATTCTTAGTCAATATATATTCATGATTTGATTAAAAAAATTCAATTTTATTTAATTTTTTTAAAATTAAAATATTATTTGATGTGGTACATTATATATTTTAGATTGATAAATAAAAAAATAAGAGAATATTATATACTGTAGAAAAATACTTTCTTACTTTTTTTATGGAAATTTTTCAATTTAAAAAAATTATGATAAATTAAAAAATAAAATTATTTATAATAAATATAAAAAGACATAAATACTTATAAATATGATAAAATTTGAATTTTTGTTTAAAAAAATTTAAACAATAATAGATAGATTTATGAAAATTTTAAGACAAAAAAATTAGATTTATAAAAATGTAAGAGAGATAAATTATAAAAATGATTGTTCATAATGTAATTTTAAAAAAATAAATAATTAGAAAAATATGTTAAAAATGTGTGATTATTTTAATTTTAAAAAAAATTAAATTTTAATGAATTCATGGATTAATTCAATTTGATATGATCTTATCTATTATTGATTTTATATGTGAATTATAATCCAATCTGATATGAAAATAATTCTTTTTGATTTGATCAAAAATGAATTATATTTATCTACAAAGTTTTGATCCAGTGAATCATTTTATCATTCTTAAATAAAAAAAGAGTGTAAAATTAATAATAAAAGAAAAATTATTATAAAAAAATTAACGTCAAAATGTGAAAAAAACTACTACAAATTAAAAAATATTTATTTAAGTATATTTAGACTAATTTTTAAGAAGAAACAGGTAAGAAGTATCATATTTTCATAACTCCCCAACTTGTCTTTGCAAATTAACTAGCTCATTAAATGATACACACATACACTAGAGTAGGTTTTACCAAATTGGTTAGGGATCGATATTTGATTTAATTTAATTCAAATTGATAAAATATTATTTCATATTAATTTTATCATTAAAACTCAAATAAAACATAAATAAATTTTTTTAAAATAATTTAAATAATTAATTATATCTTTTTAATTAATTAAAATTTTTATAAATAAAAAAATTCTTAATAATATTAAAATTTATTAATACAAATATCATTACATAAAATAACAAAAATAAGAAAAATAATATTACCATGACAAGTCGATCATAAAAAAATACACATTATTAATATCTTAATATATCATTATTTAAACCTTAAGATTTAAAAAATTTATAACATATTTTAACCTTTAATCATTTCAAGTCAAAATATAATCACTAAAATTTTAGTTTAAATTAATTCTAGTTTATTTTTTTTGAATTATTTGATTTAAATTTAATTGGATTCAAAGTTTTTGAATTCACGTTCATTTAGTGAATCAAATCACCCCTAGTATTAGTATTACAAACTGAGAATTATTAATAATTAAAATGGGATAATAAATTGATTTTTAAATGTGAATTATAGGAAAGATGGTGATAAAATGAGAATTATTAATAATTAAAATGGAATAATTAATATATTCATTTAAATGTGAATTATAGGGAAGGTGGTGATGCCAGATAAATCATCAGCAGCTTTTGTGTCGTTCATCGGTAATACGGACAAGCGCGTGCAGCTGGACGATAAAATAACAAGTGAAGATAGAAGGTATTATTCACATCTCTCAATGATGGCTTCTAAAGTGTCTTATGAGAACAAAGCCTTTATTCAAGAAGCTGTACAACATTACTGGAATGTAAGTTCCTCACTATTCCATTGATAATCTTGTCAGTATTTTCTTTAATTTCCATTTACAAAATATAAATTAAAAAAAAAGATTAATTATGTTTTATAATCTTGCAGATGGAGTACTTGGGGTTTTACGTCTTTTGGAATGGTAATAAATAATAATTTTAAAAAATAATAATTAATTATAATGTGTTACATGTTATAATTTTTTTTAAAAAATAATTTTATCATTTGATACACAAATAAATATTTAAATTCAATCTAATTAAATTAAATCATCAAGTTGCAAAAAAAAAAAAATCAATCATCAAGTTCAAATATTTTTAAAATTCAATACACTTGGTTGGATTTATTAAATAATTGAATATTTTTCATTAACTCTGTATCATACACCAACTCCTACAAAAGATCAAACTTGTGAATTATATGCATAACCAATGGCGGAACCATGTGAGTATTGACGGTGATAAATTTTGGTTTAAAGTTAGGAGAGATATTATAAAAATAATAAAATTTAATATAATGGGTATTTATATATAACATAAAAAATAACATGATTAATAATTAAAATGTATTATTTTAAAAAATAATATATATATATATATATATATTAAAAAATTAAAATAACTCTAAATTTAATTAGTTTAAGATTTAGAGTTTAGGATTTAAGATTTATTGATCAATAAAAAGGTATTATTGGTAAGTAAATATTTTTCTTCCTATTTAAAATATGTCTTCTAATTATTAATCATATATTTTTATCTATTTTATTCTTGATTATTAATAACACATTTATCAGTTTCAAACTCCTATAAAAATAATAAAAAATAATAATACAACTTATTTCTCGATTACTATTTGGTTACTTGTATCTTATTTAAGTGTAAATATGTTTAAATTGTTGAATGTATAGTAAATTTTTGAGTTAAAAACTTTTAACTTTAAAACCAAAGGAGACAAAATTTCATTCTATGCATGAATTTACGGGTGGAGCTATATGAGGCGCTAGGCAAGGCCATAGTCCCGATCAAAACTTTTACAAAAAATTAATTACATATGTATTTTATTAATATTTTATTTGTAATAATATATTATGTTTATTTTTTTTGTATACATATCTTGATATATCATTGTATGATGGTTAAACATATGTATTTTTATTTAAGCATTTGACAAACATTAATTAATTTCACACATAGAATTATAATAGTATATGTTACATAAAAATGTTAAGTCAATATAGTGTAATTCAAAAATATTTCATAAATTTAACTTTAATTAATGATAATAAAATGATGATTTCAAACATTATAAACATTAAAATAAAAAAGGAGTATGATGATAAACTTAAAACTAAAACTTTTAAGGTTTTTTATTTATATCTTTAAAGTTTCTCATATTTTGTTTAACTCTAAATTTTTATTTTTTCTAATATTATATTGTTTTAAATTTATTTAAATAATTTATTATTTTATTTGAAATTTTTTAATGTGAAAATTTTAATATTTTTCTAATAGTTTTTCGTTCATTTTTATAATTACTACAAAACCAACTTATTTTACCGATTCAAGAAAAAAATGCAACAAATATAGACAACAAAATATTTGTATTTATTTGTCTTTTATTTTTTAATAATATGTATTTTTAAATATACTCTCAAGCTTAAAATCTTAAATTAAATTTTATTCTTTATATTTTAATACATTTCTTTTAGTTTTAGTTTTTAACATTTATACATATATGATATTAATATGTATTAAATTATTAGATTATTATATTTTTATTTATGTTAGATAATTTTTATTTTAAATTATAATATACTAACTATATATTTCTCTTGTAACATAACTTAAAATTTTGTATTTAATTGAGAAGAGTCCACCATACCTCTTTAACATTTTACTATATTTATATCATGATATATGTTTTACTTCTAAATATTGAAATACAATTCTCTATTTTGAATAAAAAAAATTAAACTTCAATCCCTTTAAATTTTTTTTTATTTTGTTCTATAAATTTATCTATAATTTTATAAATATCACACATAAAATTTTATTTATCAAAATATGGGAGAGAATATGTGCCCCTCCCGATCCCGATAGCCATATGCATATGCTCCTTATTGCTTGGATAGAAGCATATTCTAAATTTGGACAAATTTTTTTTATAATATATGTACATGAACTCAAAACTCTTTAAGTCAACTAAAAACTAAGCATATCAGCATAGTAACTACTTAAAATATATTAAATTAAAAATATTAAAATAAATTATAACTAAAAATTATTCTTTTAAATAAACAATAAACATAAAACAAAATCTAATCTAATGTAATCTCTTTACATCATGTTCATTCTTCTACTTTTCTTTTTCTTCTTTATTTTATTAATTATATTTATATTTTTTTTTTTAGTTTACAAATTTCACTCATCTTCCTTGTTTGTTACGATTTTTTATCTTCTCTTTTAAACTAGGTGGACTCTTAATATTCATAATTAATTGATACACAATTTTATTTATACTTTTTCCCAATCGATGGATTTTATGCTCCAAAATATCATATAAACTATTTTGGTAACATTTATATATATTAGAACTATTTTTCTAATCTTAATATAATATATATATTTTTCTGTAAGAATTACGATAATCATGAATTATTTTATGTACAATTTTTAATGTTATTAACAGTTAAAAAATTATAACACAATCAAGTTATTTTATAAAATGATACGTAAATTAACTCAAAAATAAACTTATTTCTCTAGATATAACAATTCATTTATATAATTATTTTCTCTATTGAAAAATATCTCTCAAATATTTTAATAGAATATCAAGGAAAGGCAACAACTCAAGCTTTCATGATGAGAGATAAAAAGGAAGACCATGACACAATTGTTGTGGTCTTTAGAGGCACGGATCCGTTTGATGCCGATGCATGGTGCTCAGATATTGACATTTTTTGGTATGAACTGCCTGGGATTGGAAAGATTCATGCAGGTTTTATGAAATGTTGAAAATTGGCTCTTGGTTTACAAAAGAATATTGGTTGGCCACATAATATCACTAAAAGAGACAAAAAGCGACAAGTTGCTTACTATACTATTAGGGAAACCCTTAAAGAATTATTGAAGCAAAATAATAATGCAAAATTTATAGTAACTGGTCACAGTTTAGGTGGAGCACTTGCCATCCTACTTCCTGCCATTTTAATATTGCATGAAGAGAAATGGTTACTTGAGAGAATGGAAGGTGTTTATACATTTGGACAACCTAGTGTTGGTGATGAGACTTTTGGGAAATTTATGGAATATCAGATGAAGGTTAATGATGTTCCATATTTTCGATTTGTTTATGGTTATGATATGGTCCCTCGAATTCCTGCTGATGATGGAACTTTACTGTTCAAGCACTTTGGTACTTGTGTCTACTTTAACAGACGTTATAAAGCGAAGGTAATTAGTTTGTTTGCTTAATTGTTTTGTTAAAAGTAATTTTAGAATAATGCATTTTTATAATTTGTATGCTAGCTTCGTAAGAATAGCAAAGTACTCTTTTTTTCTTTTTTAAACGTCTGAAAACACTTATCTCACATTTTTCCCATATAATTAGAAGAATTTTTTTTGGTAAATATATTTTATCATGCATTAGAGTTATTCTCATTAAAGATTCTTTTAGGCATTTCAAAAAAAAACCCAATAAAATATAATATAAATAAAATAAAATATAAATATAAAGTGATAATTTTAGAAGTGACAAAAACTCACGTTTCATATTTAGTAGGATGTTAGAGTTAATATTAATCAAACAATATTATGTCACATGTTATAAAAATTGTGAATATTTTGAATTAATTTTTTTAAGATTTTAAATTTCACAATTCATATATATTTTGACATATCAGATGTACATTATATTTGTTATTATCACAATAAAAATATATAAATTATATATTATACTTATAAATTAATTACCAATAGATATTATTATTATTAAATAAAATTATCAATAATAAATTATTTAACACTTTGAATATAGCTAGTTTACATCCACGGGCGAATAGTTAAGAACAAAAATATTTTCCTATAAATAAATTGGTAATAAAAGTTTGGTATTCTTGTTTTTATGCATATAGTTGAGGAAGAACCAGACAAGAATTACTTTTCTCTTTCACCAATTAAGGTAATACCAATGATGGTGAATGCCTTCTATGAGTTGATAAGAAGCTTCATCATTCCAATCACGAAGGGACAAGAATATAAAGAAGGGGGTTTAGAAATAATGATTAGGTTAATTTGTTTGATCTTTCCATTTCCAGGCGTGTCAGCTCATTGTCCTCAAGATTATGTGAACTCCACTCGCTTGGGATCCTCAGAATTACTTCTCTTCGCATCCTAAGATCTTTTTAATATATATATATATATGTTCATATCTTTATCAAGATTTTACGTTAAAATAATGCCTGTAGCTAATCCTTCATCCAAAAAAGGAAAGAACCAGAAATAATAATAATAATAATAATAATAATAATAATGCTAGTTGTCTTTATCATGTAATATGATATCTCAATTTCTTGTTTAAATTTTCAATAAAGAATTGTTGTTTAAATTAATCAATATGACTTATATATCCTATGTATGAGATCAGATAATAACAAACTGTTATAATATGAGACACATAGTAGATAGTGTATATCTTACCACATGTTAGTATTGGGCTTATATAGGTTACTAGGCACCAACAGAATTAGTTAAGTTATTGTTATGTTAGTGTGCTAAGGCTCTTCCTAGTTCCAAGCTTGTGTATATAAACAACATAGTACATCAATAATTTTCATAGAGTGCTTTACTCATTTGCTGTTTGTTTCTTATGGTATCAAAGCAAATGGTAACTATATATCATGAGGTCTTGAGGGATACAATAATGGCAAAAACACCACTTAGTTCTGCGTAGAGAAATAATGTTATCATAAAGAATTCTTCAAGAGAGGTTGTTCATGGTAATCATTCATCATCATCTTCCTTTTCTGCAATTTCAACACCTCATGTGAATCTTAGCTTTTCTACCAAGTTAGTTAATATAAATTATCTGATCTAGAAACAACAAATCCTCTCAATCATCATTGCATATTGATCGGGACTTAAACAATTGCTCAATTCCAATTCCTTTTCAATATTTACCTAGTTTTACTCGTGTTAGTTCAGAGTTTGCATACACAATGGAACATATTGAAAACAATATTATGAAATATTGGTTCTATACCTCAATTTTTCCATCATGCACTTGTAATTGCCTTATGTGATTCGCATCTATACATCACAATCTCTTTGAATATATCTTCTCTACAAATTCACATGCAAGGATTATGGATCTATGTTTTGAATTATAAATCTTGAGAAAAAAAAAATGAATTGATGAGGATTATACTATGAGATTGAAATTAGTTGGTAATAATCTGGTCGTTAGTAGTGAGGTAGTTTCACCTAGTAATTTGATTCTCTATAGACTTTGAGGTCTAGACTCAAATTACAAATATTTTGTCTCATCCTATATCCATTTTGAACCCTATACTGCCTATTGTTTGTGTAATGCCATATGAGTATGTCACCATGTCTAGATGGATAAGAGGGAGCCCAAGTATAACATTAGCTTCTTTTTCATCAAAAGCTTCATGTATCAGTACATTATTCCACACATTACACGATATAATTAATGTAGTCACCAATGAATTAAATGAAAAGAGTGATAAGAACATACCTTGAAATCACCTTGTCGTCATGGTAGCCATGGGTTTGAATATATGTTGACATAATCACCATACCCAATTCTCCATCGAACGCCTTTTGCTATCATATCACATCCCCAAAATACGCTTTGCCACACAACTTGTTTGACTATTGCTTTATGCACTTCAAATATCATAACTGTTTATATATTTAGCTCTCAAACATGCCCAAGAAGTGATACAACACGTTAATGTTGCTAAACAGAAATTGTATTTCAATGAAATTAAAGAACAATTCGTCGATTGATTTAAGTGAATTCACATAACAAACTTTGTGAAAAAGAAGGAAAAATAGAAATGACAAGATGCAAAAACAGTTGCCCTTCTAGCCGATGCCTCGTATGGTTTTATAGGCGCTACACCCCAATTTCCCATGTGCGCAATACAACGTGCATAACTGCATACACGTAACCTAGGGACCTACAACTACCCATATGCGCTCAGACACACACACACACATTTACTTAGGCCATGTGCGTAATAGTGCTACCGAGGCCTAATAGCCAATAGCGTGCATGTGCCAGCCAGGAAACGTAGCCACTAATTTGACACAATTAATCATCTATTATGTTATAAAATAAAATTAAAAACTTTTGTTTCTAATTCATCCTATATGTATCATAGTCTCCCTCTTCAATAGAATTTGACATTGAATTCAATGAGATTACATCAGTGGGATAATTCTTTCAAAGATCGGTGACATTGAACATGTTGGAAATGTTTTAGTCTTTAGAAAGATCCCTAACATAAGCATTGTCGTTGATTTTCTTAATAATTCTAAAAGGGTCATAGTTCCTAAGTTGAAGCTTTGGGCATATGACTGGTGATAGCTGGCATTTGTTAAGGTGCACCATGACTAACTCACCAAATTAAAAGTGTGTAATCTTGCGATGCTGATCTTCCTACATTTTGTATTGTGCATTCATTTTTTCAATGTGTTCTCAAATTTTTTGGTGGAATTAAGCATAATCAGTAACTCAAGTGCCAACAATTTTACTCTTTGGATTAGGTATGGTTTGTAAATCAACATTAAAGTTAGGCACGTTGGTATAGACAACCAAGAAGGGTGAGTGGTTTGTTGTACTATTTGTGATACTATTGAGAGGAAACTCAATCTGAGGTAAA
This sequence comes from Hippophae gyantsensis, assembly GCA_030763125.1. Taxonomy (NCBI): domain Eukaryota; kingdom Viridiplantae; phylum Streptophyta; class Magnoliopsida; order Rosales; family Elaeagnaceae; genus Hippophae; species Hippophae gyantsensis. Next base: position 28,210,898 of record CM061031.1, on the reverse strand, counting down.
TATGTATCCCATTCTCGAGGTCTTTCATGAGTCAAGCACTTAAGTAGGCTACCTATGGTTCTGTTTAGCACTTATAGTTCGCCCATCAATTTGGGGATAATAGGCATTACTAAAATTCAATGTGGTGTCAAACCTTTACTATAAATTTTTCCCAAAATGGCTCATGAACTTCACATCACGATTAGAAGTGATGGTTTTAGGAATTCCATGTAGCTTGACAATGTTTCGAAAGAAGATATTTGCTATGTTACTGCCATCATGGATATTTTTGCATGGAATCAGGTAGGACATTTTTGAATACCTATCCACTACCACAAGGATGAAGTTTACTATTCTTTTGCTGACTGGTAGCCTGAGGATGAAATTCATACTAAGATCCTCCCAAATGGTTACAAGAACTGGTATAGGAGAGCAAAGGTCAGTGTTTTGGTTGTTTACCTTAGCTCTTTGATAGATAGAGCATTTCTACATGAATCTGATTACATCCTTTCATAAATGAGGCCAATAGTATCTTTCCTCAACCAAAAGTATGGTTTTGTCCCTACCAATATGACCACTAAGTTGTCCAGTATGAAGTTCCTGAATCAGATATTCCTTTAAGCTGGTTTTTGGAATGCATATTTTTTTGTCTTTAAAGAGGTACCCTTTTTGCAAATGGAAACCATACCTAGGTTCATGGTTTATGCATTGGGTCTAGACAATGACAAAATCCTCATATGTTGCATACAACTCAGTAAAGGTTTCAAAGTTGGTAATCTTAGTTTGAAGGGTAATCAATAGGGTGTGCCTTCTACTAAGTTCATCGGCTACCTTGTTCAAATGTATCTCCCTATGTTTAAATACATAAGTGAATCTTTGTAGGTAGATGACCCATCTAGTATGTGCTCTTGAGATGTCACTTTGGGTGTGAATTCATTTGAGTGCTGAGTGATCACTGTGAAGGATAAATTCCTTTGAAATGAGATAATATTCGTAGTGTTTGGGGGCTCAAATGACAACGTAGAACTCTTGGTCATAAGTGGACCATTCTGGCATGCTTCATTGAGTTTCTCGCTAAAGAATTCAATAGGTTTGTCACCCTATGATAGCATTGCTCCAATACCCACAATGAATGCATTTGTTTCAACTTTAAATACTTTGTCAAAATCTGGCAGAGATAGAATTGGGGCTATGCATAGTTTTTCTTCGATAAGTTAGAAATTGTCTTCCTACTTCTTACCCTAAATGAATTATTCTTTCTTGAGACAGTTTATCATGGGTGCTACAATTGAACTAAAATCCTTTATGAATCTCATGTAGAACATTGCTAGGCCATGAAAAATCTTGACTTCATGTACTGATGCGGGCATAGGCTAAGACTGAATAACATCAATCTTTTTAGTTTCTACTGAGATGCCATCAGACTTGACAACATATCCTAAGAAAATGATTCAAGTGGTCATAAATTTGCACTTTTTGAGGTTGAGAAAAAACTTTTGTTCTCTTAATATCTCTAGGACATCCTGCAAATACTCTAGATGCTCGTCAAGGTTCCTACTATAGACTAGGATGTCATCAAAATACACTACCATACAAGTACCATTGAAAAGGCTTCAAAATGTGATGCATCAACCTCATAAAGGTGCTGAGACCATTACACAACTCGAATGGCATGACAAGCCATTCGTACATGCCTTCCTTGGTCTTAAAAGTTGTCTTCCATTCATCTCCTTTTCTTATGAAAATTTGGTGATATCCATTACGAAGATCAAGCTTAGGAAAGACAGTGGAACCTTATAGTTTGTCAAGCATGTCTTCCAGCCTAGAATAGGGAACCTGTACTTGACTGTGATCTTGTTAATAGCTTGCTGTCAACACACATCCTCATTGTTCCATCCTTATTGGGTACCAATAGTACAAGCATAGCACATGGACTCTTGCTTTTGAATAAGGTGCTTACTCATAAGGTCTTCCACTATCTCCGGTAGAAGCTCATGGTTTTTGGGATTCATTTGATAATGGGGTAAATTGGGCAAATTATTGCATGGTATGAAATCTATGTGGTGTTGAATGTCTCTTAATGGAGGTAAAAATTTTGGTAAGTTAGTTGGTGTGAAGTCCCTGAAGGAAGATAGTAATTCTTTAACGGCATCAAGGATGGTATGAGTGACAGGTTCATGTTCTTTAGCTATTAATGCTAGCATCACCTTAGCTTTTTTGAGTTTATTGTCAAACACGTAGGGTTTATAGTTAAGAAGAATTATTGGTTTGGTAGGATTGGTAAAGCCTTTCTTGGGAGGAATTAGGGCTATCTTGGTACCTTTCAAAGTGAAAATGATAATGTTTGGCATGCCTTTATGTATGGCATCCACATCACACTGCTAGGACCTCCTCAAAATAATTTAACAAGCATCTATTTCCACCACATCATAGTGTATCTCATCTTTGTAAAATTTTCCAATGGAAAATGGTACCCTACACACCTCTTGCACCTTAACTTCATTCCCTTTTCTTAATCCATCCTATTTTGTAGGGGTGAGGATAGGGATGGGTGCTCAATCCCAAGGAATTCACCGGTGCATATAAGACAATATTTTCAATACTACCACTATTAACAATAATGTTGCATACCTTCTATTGAACTGTGCACCTTGTTCTAAAAATGGCGTGCCTATTTTGGTGATAGCAACACCTTTTGCACTACGCATCTTAAAGCTCTGTTACCATCATCACCTTTAGTGGGTTGTTCTCTCTTCAGACCCTTGGGAGACAGTGGATCAAATTCATCATCTAAATGCTTAAATTCATTGATCAAATTAGATGCACACCTTTATGGGCATTCATTGGATCGATGTCATTGCTGGTAACACCTAAAGCACTTGATATGTAAAGATCTGGCATGGGGGTTAGGTTTAGGTGGTGAATTATTTGGGTTACTAGTTTCCTATTTTGGGACATAAATTCTTAGGGTTGGGGAAATTTCTATTATGGCTGGTGAGATATTTTAGGCGTGAAACCACTTGATTTTTTGCTAGTGAAGAAGTCACTCAAGTGAAACCGAAAAGGTGTGGGTTTTTGGGGTCTAGCTAACAAGCTTTCCACATTTAGTGTCATGTTGTTGGATTGGTTGACAGACCAAAGGGTTTGGCTCAGCTCTATTCTTTCTCTAATAGGAGAATTCAAACCTTATACATACATAGTAACCTTCTGAGGTTCTTGCTCCCATATGTTTGCTCGCAAGCCAAGTCTCATGAACTCCTCAATGTATTCATTGACACTCCTTCTTCCCTCTTGGTACTAGTGATATTGCTGGTAAATGAGCTCCTCTAAAGAAAGCTTAAAATGTGCAACTAATAGCGTACTCACAAGTTTAGATTTTTTCATATCAAAATGTTCAAGAACTTTTTCAATATAACTTTTTTGAGTCAAATAAAACTTACTTGTTTATCTATCCCTATAAATTTCCATGCCAAAATTTTCTTCGATGCATCCAAATCTTTCATCTCAAACTCACCACTAAGTTGAGACTTAAATTTCAGAATCTAAAATTTATTCGTAGAAGTAATAAACATGTCATCAACATAAAGCAACAAATAGACAAATGAACCATCATGAAATCTTTAATGATAAACACAACTATCATAATCACTCCTAGAGTAACCATAATCAATCATAAAAGAATCAAACCGCTTATACCACTTCCTAGGGGATTGCTTCAACCCATATAAAGGCTTTTGAAATAAACAAACATGATCTTCTTTACCTGGAACAACAAACTCCTCTAGTTGATACATATATATTTGTTCCTCAAGCTCACCATGTAAGAAGGTTGTCTTGACATCAAGTTGTTCTAATTTCATGTCAAACAATACAACCATAGCAAGCAACACACGAATAGAGCTATGTTTCACAATAGGTGAAAATACTTCATTGAAGTCAATACCCTTTTTTTCTGGCAATAGCCCTTTGCAACAACATGTGCTTTGAATTTGGCTGCTTCAACCTCAGGTATACCTTCCTTTCTCTTGAAGATCCATTTGTTTCCAACAATCTTCTAACCCTTATGCGGTTTCACTAATTCCCAAGTATGATTCTTATGAAGTGATTCAATCTCTTCATTCATAGCAACCAGGCACTTAATAAACTCATCACAAGTGACAACTTCATAATAACTAGAAGGTTCATGCATCTCAATAGAATCTTCCAAAGACAATGCAAAAGAAACTAAGTCTACATTTGTATACCTCTGAAGGCATCGAATCTCTTTTATTCATTTACCCTTAGCAATACTATATGGTTGCTCATGTTGTTGTTATGCTACATCATGAGCAGAATCATCTATCTCATCCACAAATGACTGATCTGAAGTACCCTTTTGCTTTCTAGGAGTTTCACCTGGTCACTAACACCATGGTCTTTAGCTATAACAATACTCTTTTTTTTCTTTTTCAACATGGAAAACTCATCAAACTTAACATTTCTACTAATCAAAAATTTATGTGACTTGAGATCAACACACCATAACCTATAACCCTTCACCCCAAAAGCATACCCCAAAAATATGCATTTCAATGCCCTAGGCTCAAGTTTAGCATCATTAACATGAATATAAGTAGGACAACCAAAAACTTTCAAATTAGAATAATTAACAGGAGTACCAGAGAATACCTCAAACAGAGTCTTCAACTCAATTGCAATTGATGGAGACTGATTCACCAAATAGCAGACATGGTTACAAGCTTCAACCCAAAAGGATGTACCTAAATCAGCTTGAAAGAGCATACAACGAGCTCTTTCTAAGAGAGTTCTATTCATAAGTTCTACAACTCCATTTTGCTGTGATGTATGACACACAGTGCGTTATTTCACTGTACCATTTCTTTCACAAAACTTATTAAACTAACTTTTACAAAATTTTAAACCATTGTCAGTTCTCAAATACTTGATTTTCTTGCCTGTTTGATTTTCTATGATTCAAATCAGAATAATTAACATGAGTATCGAAGAATACCTCAAACAGAGTCTTCGACTCAATTGCAATTGATGGAGACCGATTCACCAAATAGCAGGCATGGTTACAAGCTTCAACCCAAAAGGATTTATCCAAATCAGCTTGAAAGAGCATACAATGAGCTCTTTCTAAGAGAGTCCTATTCATACGTTCTGTAACTCCATTTTGTTGTGGTGTATGACACACAGTGCATTATTTCACTGTACCATTTCTTTCACAAAATTTATTAAACTAACTTTTACAAAATTTTAAACCATTGTCAGTCCTCAAATGCTTGATTTTCTTGCCTGTTTGATTTTCTATGATCTATGCTGCAGATGTTGTGGATAATTTGATGGCTGATACACATGAATTGGGTGGTTCAACTATAGTTGTTGATGGAGCAACACCAAAGGTATAATTACAGCTTGAAAAGCTTAATTCTGGCCAAACTTAACTTTTAGAATTCTATTGGAGCGGTACTGATAAAAATATTTGTAAAACTTATAATCTTCTATCATGCTATCAGGAAGATGACTTCAGGACAATAAGCAGAACTCCCCAAGGTGGATATGGTGCATATAATGCATATATTTCAGCAGCAACCAGATATGCTGCAGTTGGTGCTCCTACCTTATATGACCACCCAGGGTCAGTTTATGGAAGCATTACTGCCGCTTCATTAACAATCTCTGCCATTAATATCAATGCATGAATGCAAGTTACTCTTGTTTATTGGACTAGGAGGGGAACCTATTCGAGTATTGGGCAAAAAGGTTTTTGTTGGTAGGCTTCATCAGGAGGCAACTGCTGAAGATCTACGTCAATATTTTAGTAGATTTGGCTGCATCTTAGATGTTTACATTCCCAAGGTAAGATGGAATTTTCATGAAGCAGTTTAACATATGAACCTGATAAAGTAGTTAATCTTAAGATATTTGTATGTGTAATGTAGAACCCGAAGAGAAGTGGGTTTTGTAACTTTTGCTGAAGATGGGGTAGCAGATCGTGTATCACGAAGATCACATGAGATCTGTGGGCAGCAGGTAGTTAATTCAATTATGATCCATCTTATATAGTTTTGCTGGCCAGAACTGTCATGTGAAATTATATATATATATATATTACCAAATATCATCCTGTTATAACATTGTAGCCTAAAATGCAGGTTTACTATCCAATTTATAAAACATTAGTGAAAACTAGTGGTTACAACCTTGTTGCAACATGCTTGCTACACTTTTTTTCTACCATTTGTTGTTTAGAAGCTGACATGGTACTATCATCCCAGGTTGCAATAAATACAGCTACACCTATTGATGACGCTGGTCCTAGTGGCAATTTAATGATAAATCCCCCGAAACCTTTGGGGGGGATATGGTGGTCCCATGAATACCTACGGCCGAATGTATGGAAGTCTGGATTTTGATGATGTGAGTTTGAGTTTTGATGTTTGACTTTGTATGTTCTTGCATAGTATGTTTTCAAGTGTCAGTGTATTTGTTTGTGATTTGGAAATCATATCATACATTTAGTCCGCAGGATTATGACACAATGTATCATGCAATGCAACTTTTCATTTGAATTTATGCTTAATTATGTACATCACATGACGGAAAAGTGCAATTGTACTCTTTAAGTTCATTTTGTGTCGCTTGAGACAATTTATTATGTTAAGAATTATGCTGTGTAGTCAGAGCAAAATAAATATGCAGTGCAGAAATATTATGTTAAATTGTTGTTTTTAACAGTGAGGGGTTATGGTATGGACATTAGGAGACCACCCAGAGCAGATTGAAGGTACAGGCCATAATAAGGAATCATAGACCAGAGATTTGGGGATGTCAACTAATTACCAACCGCTGGACTTGTTCTGTTAAATAAATTATCATAATGTAATGAAGATATTGCAAGCTGGGTCACAAGTAATGACTCAGGTTATGGACTTCTTTAATATTCTATCATACTAGAAACAGTTCTATATTATTGGGGTCTAATTTGCAATATTGTTAGACTTGAGGCTTCATGAAATTTTTGGAACCCATGAGTAAGTAATGGTGTGCTCCTTACTATTTTTATTAGTTGTTATTTTTGAAAAATAGTGGTGGATAATTGTGTTTTTTTTTTTTTAATATTTCACTTATATTTCAACTATTTGGTTTGTATCACCACATCATCCATTATTCTTTAATGAGATTATATGCTTCTTAATGTGCCTGGCAGATTTATTATTATGACATTAAATTATTTGATACCATTGATTTACTTTCGTTACATGGGGTACAAGTTCATCCAACATCGGTAGTAAAGCAGCGACGAATGAAGCCTAGACGGATGGGCCTACGGAATGAAAAAAGCTTGTAAGAGTACTTGGGACCTGAAGGTCTTTCGTGGACTGATATTCTGCTTCTCATATCGTGGGCTTCACTCTGTGCTGTCCTTAACTTTGTTATGATCTTGTCCATTGATGATGATCTCTTCTTTTCCAGTTTCATCTGAAATAAGTCGAGGAAACCAATGTGAGGATGATTTCATTCAGGAAAACTCTAAATGTATCTGTTATTATCTTGTTACCGTTACATATTCATTCAAAAAGACACTAAATATTTTATTAATGGTTGCGACGTAGATTCCACTTAATTTAATAACAATTCTCATATGACAAAAAAAAAAAGATATGTTTATTATATATGAGATTTATTGTTAAATTAAATAAGATAATTAACCATTAATGGAATATTTAGTTTATTTTTAAAAGATGTTAGGATTGAGATAAAGAAATAGATATTCAGAGTTTTCCTTCAAATTGTAATTTTGTAGTGAATTATATGCTGAGTAGGAAAAATGAAACCTCAAGTTTCCTTGTAGCGGCTTCAGCATTTGCCATCTGTAACTTCTCCCAAGCAGCTATTTTCGCTTCCTCTCTTTGCTGCCTACACATTGCAGAATCTTTATTTGATAATTCCAATCAAAGATAACTCCGGCAAAATATAAACGAAACTTACTTTGAAATATCCTTAGCTGCCTCAGCAAGATCAAAAGATGAAGTACGAACTTCGACAGCATTTTCAAGAAATTCATCGACATATGGAGGCCTTTTGTTATTGATTCTGATCTCACGTGTCGTAGACCCATTAATATTAACAGTGGCTCGTTTGTCCACTTGCACATCTCTGACTTGTAATTCAGAGGAATATTGCTCATTTTGCTGCTCCATTATAGAATTGCTATTAGAAGGAGGAGAAGATTGCTTGCGTTCTTCTGGACTTACTTGAATTGAAATTTCACGATGGGAAACATCAACACCAGAACCAAAAGCTTCATCATCCTTTAACTCCCTAAGGTTTTTAACCTGCGGTGTAATTTCATAGTTAGAGTTATAGAATCAAGAAGGGAGGCATTTGGGAGCTTCTAATTAAGAACACATGAATAATCATTAGGTCTTAAAGAAACTAAGCAAGATCGTACCTTAAGAGAAGGGCAAGGGTCAGTTGTGCTTAATTCTGACCTTTCTGGATAGAATTGTTCTGCTCTTCCTCCACCAGTACCATAGACTTTATGAGCTGCAATAACTCCAGTTGAAAATGGAGAAGCAACCACGAAATTTCTCAAACTCCTACCTTCAATTGGTGGAAGCACAATTGGACCACTTTTGGATTTGGGTATTCTCTGAAGCTCATAATTTGAAATCTTGTTAATCTCATTAATTTCTGAAACAGGGCTGCAAATCCACCTCTCAGCGTCTTCCCATTTTGAAGGCAAAGTTCTTCCACTGTTGAATAATGTCATCAAAGAATTAGATGAACCAATTATGTGCCTTCCTCTAACGTGTGTGGTTGTGGGCTGAGGCACTCTTTCTGAGTACCAACCCCTTTGGGAACCAATGCTGTGTTTGCGATAATGTGGCGCTCCTCGACTTGTAAATGAACCTCCTTCTTGTTCTTCTTCTTCCGAAGAAGAAGCTTTCTTCATTTCTCTCTATACAGTACTGATTGGCAATATTGATGGTTTAGTGATGGAGGAAAAGAATGCTATGGCCTGATTGACAATGAATACACGCACATGTAGGTTAATAATCAATAATGTAAAGTTTGAATGAAAAATTTATAAATAAAAAATAAATTAAATATTATAGTTAACGTTTTCATAATAAATTTTTCTGAGTAAGAAGTATAAAAATGTGAAATCTATTATAATTTTTTAAATTTTAATTAAAAAAATCAAGTTTATATATAAATTTTAACTTAAAATATGAATTTAAAACCTAAGTTTAGAGTAACAATAAATTTTAAATATGAATTTAATTTTCACAAAATTGTCCAATTTTCTATTTTTAATTAAGTAAAAAGAGACATGTGGTTTGGATAATATTGAGTAATAATGGAATAAGTTTGGTTTTGAGTGGTAAATTTTGATTTGATTTTTGAGTTTGAATATTTTTTTATTTAAAGTTTTGAAATAGATTTTAGTTTCGGGAGTGGATAATAAGATATAGATATTTAAAATTATAAATTTATATTTATTAAATGTTATATTTTTGATTGATAAAAATATTTATAAAAAAAACATAATCAAATATATTAAATATAATATAATATTTTAATTTTAATTTCTTATAAAATATCGTTCATCTCCCTTTTATCCCGTTGGTATTCCTCGTCATGTCGACGATAAACATCAATTCGAAAGCTATAATTTTGAGAAGCATATATACAGCTGTGAGTTTTTGCCCCTTTTGGGATTTTTGTCTAATTGTTTTGGCAGGTTTGGACAATGATATTTAGTTACTTCAATTTGATTGAATAATGACCACACACGCTTTTATACGAAAGTTTCTCTTGATAGTAAGCTGCCAAAATTTGGTTAAATCAAAGAATAAGAACCTTAGGAAAGTAGACAAAACTCTACATTGATGATGGTTTTTAATGGTCGAGGACTGTCTGCTTACAATTGATAGCTTATTATTTTACTTTAAGACTTCAGGCTTTAGAGAACATGGATAACTTGTATTGTCTACTTCAAAAAAGCATGGCTGGAATGTGGGGGTTTTTTTTTTTTTATAGATTAATTTAATTACAATATGGTTCGAAACTATTATTGATAGGAGAGTCTTATCGCGTGAGACTATCAAGAGAACGGTATAAAATCTTCAAATTGATTTTTTTTTTCTTTTTTCTCTTTTATTTTTAAATTTGAACTCTCTATTTTACATTAATGATAAGTGGTTGTTTGAAGTTATTAATAAAAAAATATTTTCACCTTCAAATTAAAAATATATAACTTAAAATTAATAAGTAAAATAAAAAATAAGTAAAAAATCTTATTCCCAAGTGAATCGGTAAGTGAGTTTTGTTTTTTATTTATTTATTTATCAAATAACAAATAAATTTTTAAAAATATCACATTAAAGAAACTACAAATATTAAAGCAAATGCATCACCCTTGTCTCAAACTCAAAGACTATAAACTAAGCACTTGATAATATTTACCATCTAAAACAACAAGATTGTCTTCTCAATAGAGACCTAATTCTCTATACTAAAACACCTCACCAATGTTTGTGGAAGAATTAATAAATTAAAACATTATCATTCTTTTAATAATCATATTGATAAGTGATAAATTATACATATTTTTATTTATTAATTCATTTATATTTATAGTTATTTTATTATTTTTATGTGTTATAATTATTTATTTTATATTTTATGAGAGTATAACTTTTTTGAATTTTTAGAATTTTTTTAGATTTTAATTGATCTTTTTAAATTTTTTGAGATAAAGTGGATAAATTTATAAATGCCTGGAATGACTTAGAAAAAAAAGCCCATCAACATCCACGTAGGCTCTCGTGCAACGTGTTATCTTGTGTGTGGGAGAGGTGTTGTCACACCATTCGTAACTCTAGCCAAGTACATACCACAATCTAGACGTGCACAAGTCACACATGTATCTCATTGTCCATCCATGTTTGGACCGTGACACTCACAGACACACTTTGCATGTGGTTTGGACAATTTGAATGCATTTTGACATATTTTGACTGTTTGATCAACATTATTTCTCTCTAAGATACGCAGCATCGTAGATCTACATTCATTTTACATCATCCAAAAATTTGAGTACAAAAACCTAAATTTTCTCATATACATACCCAAAAAAACACCTTATTAAACATAACTAACAACAAAAACCCACAAAAATTAAGAGAAAAATGAGAAAATAATTATTTTAGAGCATTCTTGAAGTATTTTCGAAGGATGATTCATGAATAAGGTTAAAGATTGGTATATTTAATCTACTTAGCTTTACTTTCTTATCAAAATAATAAGATTATTATCTATTCTCTCTCTTAATAATTATGTATTGTTTATTTATTATTATGAATTTGATAAATTCTATGTCTAAGTAAATAATTCATTGTGATTATGGACAATTTCAAACACTAACTTACGATTTAATTTGAATTATGTTATGGTTTAATTAAAGTTTTAATTTTTAATTTTTTGATGTGTTTAATTTTATGTTTGACTATCAAAACATATTAATTCTTGAATTAAGTGTACAATTAGTTTGATATTTTGTTTTGCTTATTGTTAGATTATGAAGTTAGTATAAAATTATTATTTTTTTGTAATTGAAGTAACAAGTTATAATTTTTATTAAAATTGAAATTAAATACTTAAATTAGAAATTACCAAAGGTATTAATTTCATCTAATTTAATTATTACTTTTTTTATTATAATGCAAAAAATAAATTAAATTTAATAACTATAATTCTTAGTTGTTCATAAGCTACGTTGATTAATAACTCAGTTGTTAATCAATTATAAAGTAAAAAAAATTTTGAATTTAATAAAACCTAAATTTTTAAAGCTAAGATTGGAAAATTATAAGACGTACTAAAAATTACGTAATAAGTTTAGGTCTTGGAAACTAAGTGAATCATAACATGATAAATTGGATTGTAATCTAACGAGGATGATAGTTTCATAATAATATGTTTTTCATATTGATCTCGAAAATCATATTTTTTTTATTATTTTAGTATATTTAATATTATATTATTTTCAAAAAAAAAATTCACAAATCATATTTATTTTATTTATGACATTTTAATATTTAATTTTAAGCTACTAATTAATAAGTTAATTTTCTCACTCCTTTGTGGGTAATGAACCCTTATTTCTACTACGTCACTGCTAAAAAACAATTTAAAAAAAAACAAAGTTAAATATTTGATAATTTATTTTAAACTCATTAAAATTTTAGCTTCATATCATTGAAAATTGATTTAAAATTTTCTTATAATTTTCTAGTTGTAAATTTATTTTATTTTCATTAATTTTAAATTTTTGATTTTTTTAACGTACAAAAACAACAATTCAACAAAAGTTTAAACCTAAATATTGCAAGAAAAATAGCAGGGAATATGAATGATATTGTGAACAAAATATTTACATATAATTTTATCTTCAATGTCTCGTAAAGTCTCTTAAGAAAAATCTAATAAATCTTTTAGATTTTAAATAGTCATAATTGAATTAACTACCTGCTGCCCACAGATCTCGTGTGACCTTCGTGATACACGATCTGCTACCCCCATCTTCAGCGAAAGTTACAAAACCTCTACATTACACGTACAAATATCTTAAGATTAACTACTTTATCAGGTTCATATGTTAAACTGCTTCATGAAAATTCCATCTTACCTTGGGAATGTAGACATCTAAGATGCAGCCAAATCTACAAAAATATTGGCGTAGATCTTCGGCAGTTGCCTCCTGATGAAGCCTACAAACAAAAACCTTTTTGCCTGATCCTCCACTAGGTTCCCCTCCTAATCCAATAAACAAAAGTAACTTGCATTCATGCATTGATATTAATGGCAGAAACTTTTACCCCAGTTCACTAAAATATAACGTAATCAGAATTTATTCTTTTTAAATTTATGTTTAGTTGGACTATGAGTATTGGTTATTTTTGTGCACAAAATATCTACCTGTAAACTTATTTTTAAGTTTGCTATCAAGTCTATCAAAAAAAATCGTATAAATACTCGAGTTCTAAATAATCATACTTCATGTATATTTTTAATTTATAACTATATTACATAGAATTGCATTCATTTAATAACACATGTTCATAAATCTAAAATTATTTTTGATATTAAAATATTTATTTAAACTTGAGTCAATTTATGAAATTATTAATTAAATATTTTTTAAATGTGTCTTAATATTTTTATAATGTATTTTAAAAAATAATTTTTTATAATATTAAGTTTTTTATGAGTTTTGAAAAATTAAGTCCAAAATACATTTAACCCTAATATTACTAGATCATTATTATTATCTATATATAGATATATTAGTGGGTGTTAAAAAAAACTACCAAAAAATATTCAAGAAAATATTACTATTATCTACATCATTAGACTTGCGGGAGTTAAGGAATATGTATGTACAATCGAAAAGTTAACTCATCAAATATGGTATTCAGGAAATAAATCATTCGATAAGTACAAAACAAGGTATAAATATACATATTTAAAGAATAAGGTATATTTCATAAATCAATTGATATTAGTTGGTAAGTTAATTATTGAAAGGTGGGAGTAAGAAAGAGTAATTAATATATATATATTAATTTATATTAATTAGTTTAATTTTTTTATTAAATTTTTATATATTTAGATTAAATAATTTTATAAGTATAATGATTATTTGATTTGATTATTAAATTTTAAAAAAGTTATTTTTATTGAAATTATGATTAATATTTTTATCTAAGATTCACTAGTTGATTTGATTTATGTGACATATGTTTTGAATCATCTAGTTAGGATTATTCATTATTAAATCTGTTCTAAAATACACACGGACATTTGTGTTTTTTGTCCTAATCCATTTTGTAGTTAATTTGTAAACAATCTAATCAGCGAGGAGCTTATTGAAACGTTGGTCTAGAAACCGCTCACGTTAACATTAGAAACTGTAAAAATAGAGCAGGGGCTCATAAGTAAAGTACATTGAGGTAGTATTCTAGAGAGGATAACATAAGACCGAGTTTGTACTTAAATATTTGATTTTCATAGTAGAAAGTTAGATGGTCCGATGGACTAGTGGTTCTCCTCTTAAGTCATGGTTGTGGCTTAGGTTGTTTCCGACTAAAAATATCGTGTGTTATTCTCTTATTTTAATACTTTATTTTTACACTTGATTGCATGTCTGACCGTTTTGTTTAGGTTATCAAATTATAAATTGATAAAATTTAAAATAACATATTCACCCCTCTAGATTAATCAGATTCATATTTTATGAATTTTTATTATGAATTGGTTGAAATATGTGATATTTACTATATCACTAAAAGTCATAAGCTCTATTTTCCTAAGTTTGCTAGTAAGGTGATAGAGGGTTTTGAAGTTCTTCATAGTGAGCCATGTTTGGGAGCTTGCTCTAACTGTTTTTAGAAGTGGTTTTCATTGGTACGTGAGTTTTATTAATGAATACTCTAAACATACTTGGATATATTTTCTAAAGGAAAATGGTGCAGTTAAAAATGCATTTTTTACTCTGTCACGAGCAAAACTTCAAATAAGAAGGAAGATCAAAGTTCTTTGAAGTGACGGTGGAGGTGAGTTTGTCTCTCTCAATTCTATTTTGGCACACTTTGGCATCTTAAAACAAGTATCATGTCTTACATTCCTTAGCAAAATGGTTTAATTGAAAGAAAACATAGACACATATTAGAAAAATGTTTGTCACTACTAGCTCAAGGTCATTTACTTATGAGTTTTTGGGATGAAAAAGCATTTCATTCCTTAGTTTTTCTCATGAATAAATTACGATCACCTATTTTGTCAAACCAATCTCCTGTTCAAATTTTATTTGGTGATAAACTAGATTACTCTTTTTGAAAGCTTTTGGTTATATGTGATTCCCTCATCTTACACTTTATGATTCTCATAGGTTGGAACTTAAATCTATTCTTTGCACATTTATTGGGTATAATCCCATTCATAAGAGCTATTAATGCCTTAGTGATAACCAATTTCTCTTAGTTTTAAACATTGTGTCCATTAGAAAGAATGAAACAATTATTTCTTGAAAAATTATCGAAAATAATACCACTAAAATTTATAACAATAAAAATAATATTCTAATAACATGAAATAATATCTAATTGGATGGCTTTAACATTAAATATGTCTAAATAGTTATAGTTTCATTTAAAAAACATGCAATATAAAATTATATTGAATAATTTTTTTAATAATAAAAATATATAAACTAAACATAAGATGTATTCTTTTATAAGCACAAGTTTTAAGGGTATTTTTCTCACTTTTTTACCCCTCTTAAATCTTATCTAAAAAGTCTTTATCTAGATAAAATGAAAGTCAAAAGAGATTAAAAAAACGAAAAATGTTAGACCTTTCGAATTGGAATCAATCCAATTAAGACGTGAAGTTTTTATTAACGTTTCTAATGTTTCAATCCCATAGAAGTAGAAAATTGACTCTTAATCGTCAAATCATTTGCTACCTTAAATTTGCTATGATTCTCATTTAGGAAGTATAAATTGACTCATTCATAATATTCGAAACAATATCTCAATATCTGTATAAATTATGATATTTTTCATCAAAATCATAGTTTTGAGTGTAAAATAGAGGTTAAGATTTGAATATGTTAACAGAAATATAATTAATAACCCTATTGGTGGGATAAAATTTTATATACTGTTATATGTTTTTTATTAATATAAATCGTTAATCTTGTTTTCATTTCTAACATTTTTTTTCTTTTTTATAAAGATAAAGAATAAGATGATTTAGTTCTATTACGTATTCGTGTTCCATTATATGTAAGATTTTTTTTGTACTTTAATGATACTATTATTTAAGAAAATATAATCTTTTGATTTATTGAAAAAAAGTTACACATGTGTGTTTAATGAATGATATTTTTGGTATTTTTCTATTATGTACACTAAAACATTAACAACTTATTTTTTGTCATTTTTAAGTCCTAGTATTGAATACATATTTTAAAGCTTTTTGATTCATTTTGTACTCACTTCAACTCTCTTCTTCTTCTATCATCTAGGAACTCGACAACTTTATTTATAAATGCATACTGCTTATTGATGTTCATTCAAATTTTATGCAAGTTGTCTTTTAATGAATATAGTATACAATTTTTGAATTTTGTATCCAGAAAAAAATAAGAAAAAGATATGTAGTATGCAGTTTTTTATATTTATATGATGAAAAAAATTAGATTAAGTTAGTAGAAAAAATAATTTGTATGCATAATTTAATGTATAGTAATACATATAAAATATATAGCCCCATTATTATAAACAATATTAATATCGTAAAGATCATTGATCAACTGCTTTGTTTAGACCTTTAATGAGTTTCAATTTTTTGTCATTCTTAGAATCATCATAACACTACTACAATAGTGCCCTATGGTCTCGAAAATTTAGCCTCGATTATTTTAAAAACAGAAACCATAGGTTTTTAGTTACGGTCTTATGAAAACCGAGGCTATAGTCAATACATATAGCCTTGGTTTTATCAGTAATTGTGACCATAACCGAGACCATAGATATATCATATAGTCTTAGTTATTGGAAAGTCGAAGTCATAGATATACCTTATAACCTCGGTTATTGAAAAATCAAGGTCATATACATACCCTATGACCTCGGTTAAAAACCGAGATCATATGTAACAGTTTATGGTTTCTCTCACTTAAGCCTCAGTTTTTATAACCGTGACTATAGACTTACGATTACGGTTAAAAACCAAGACTATATGTATGTATTATAGTTGTGTAAATGCCTAAAAAGAAAAGAATAATAAGAAAACAATCTCAATTTAAGATTATGAACAAGGAAAAATAAAAATATAAGTGAAATTATTGAGTTTCTAGGTGATAAAGGAATAAAAGAGGTTGAATAGTGTGTGAAATGAGTTAAAAAAATTAAAACATGTATTTAAGAATTCAAAATTGATAGAAAAATAAATTATTAATATTTTAATGAAAATAATAGGAAAAAATATCAAAAAAATTCTTCATTAAGCTCACACATGTGAAAATAAAAAAATTATATTAAATTAATAATTTAAATTAAATGTGAATATTATTAAGATATCATTTTAAAAATAAGAGTAAAAAATATACTTAAAATAAAATTATAACATTACTAAGATAATAAAACCTGATGAAGCATGCGCATTGGTATTTATATTCAATAAAAATTAAATAATAAATTATTTTTACGTCTAAAATAAAATTTGTAATCAATATGTTAAAAATGTTTCAAAAATTCAAACATATTCAGAATAATGATATAATGATACTATCATATTTAATCGTTTCATTTACTCGGTTAACAAAAGTACATCATGTATCATGCACGTGACCCATTTTTTTAATATTTTGATAAATATATAGCTTAAATAAAAGTTAAGTAATGTTTTATGCTTATTATGTAATAAATATGATCAAAACATTTATTAACTTTTATACATTAAATTAACATAAATAAATCACGTGTCCTTTCACATGAATTGTTTTAAAGTATTTTATAAATAAACTTTCATTAGGTTAAAAAATTAAATAAAAAGTATTATGGACGAATTTACTCACCATGGTAGGTCGTGATGAAAGATTGTGTAGTAGTAGTTATGATATTTAGTTTCAACATCCCAATTTTGCTCAAAGAGTGAACACAAGAGGGGTGTGTTGCTTGGGATGTCGCTAAAGATGATTGGAATTAGGAATGAATAAAAAAAATCGTTATCTATGATTTTATGTATTGTTAGTTCAGTTTTTATCCAATAAATTTCAAAGATAAAAATAATTTGAGTAAAAATTGAATATGAAACAACATGTATAATTCGGATACGGTTATATTGATAATCGTATCCGTTCGTACTTGAAATTAATTATATTAATTTAATTAATTTATATATTTATTAAATTAAATTATATATTAATTAATAATTAAGATTTATTAAGAAAATTTAAAAAAATCAAAAAAATGATTTTTTTTTCGAATATTTTTTAATAACCGTCTTCAACCATTATCTACAGATAAAATATCGTCTCCGAATCATAATAATTTTTGAACATTTTTAAATACAAATTTTATAATTCAATTTAATAACAATAACTACCTATCCCTCTTGGATTTAACCACTCAACAACTCTTAGACTTACACTAGCGGACATCGACTAAAAATGAGTCACAAATTAGCAGCGGCCATAATAAGATCATTCGATCATTGAATTTAGAAGTAATTTTTTAATTAATTTTAATATTAATTTTTTTGACTTAATAATAAAAATTATTTTTTAAAATATTTTTTGTAAAAATAAAAATAATGACGTGTAACAAGTAAGCTATTTTTATTGGTTTAATTTATTAAAATTAATTATTATACTATTATATAAACATTTTAAAACAAATTTAATATGTTATTGGACGAACGGAAGGTTTTTTCTATTAAGCCTAGCATAAAACATAACTTAGATATATAAATTTTCCAAAATATCCTAAAAAGTGATCGGTGAATATCAACTAAACTATTTTCGTTAACTTAGTGGATGAAAGTTAACATTTTGATATGATAATATAATATATAAATATTACGAATATATTTATAACTCGTAAAATATTTTAAAATATTTATAATCAATTTTATATATTTTAAACATAATACATAATTAATTTAAAAATAAATAATATCTCATGTTATTATAACTTTGTCATTTTTATTATTCTTTTTTTCACTAAATTTGTTTTTATCAAAGAGATCTTCTTTTATGAAAGTTCCTCTCTAGTAAATTTATTTTACTTATATTTTTTTCTTATTATTAATTATATTTAATAAAATCATATATTTGTGTTATCTTTTCACTGGATTTGATTTTAGTATAATTTTTTTATTTAAATATTCATTTATTATGATTTATGTCATAGTTATATCTTTAAAATTGATGTTTTATTATCGATCAATTTTTTTATCTAGATTTATAATATTAAAGATCATAATAAGTTATCAAGATTTAAAAAAAACAATCAATATATCAATTATATTAATTAAATATCCGATTGAAGAACATTAAAATAAAATGAAATATAAAAATTCAACGTTTTCTTTACGTGTTTAAGAATATTTGAATTTTGTTTAATAATATTAATTATTAATATATTTTTTATTTAAATTATATGTTTTGATATTTAATAAAATTATATTTTCCCAAAACTTATAATGGGATCAAAATCACTTTTCTTTTTTATCGTTTCCTGGCCTTAAGATTCGCAGCGGGTAAACTGGGATACTTTGAAAGATTTAAATGTTGTTACGTAGAGCGCTCTGTTAGAATTCGTAGATAATAATTAGGTATAGCCCAATCAAAGCCCAAGACTCGGCCCAAACTTACTTTCACTAAAATAAATTTATTAAGGAAAATGGCTTTTAACATGCATGTATCAGTTAACTATTTTTTTCTTTTTTTCTTTTTTTATAGATAGGTTTGATCATACTATTTTAAAATTACATTAATAATAATTATTATTTAAGCTATTAACTCAAAATAATTAACTCATTTATCATTTATCATAATATAATTAGCCTATTAATAAGTGATTTAATAATTACTTTAATATTCAGTTAAGTATTGTTTTTTAAAACACTCCTTTGAGCTAAAGGATTTTCACCAACTGAGGTAAAACATTTTTTTGTACAAATCAAATCCATGAATATGTAATATATTTTGATAATTTAAAAAAAATTATTAGCATTTAATTAAAATGAGACTCTATATATATAAATAAATGCATCTATGAAATTAGTTGACATAATACTTATTTTTTGATAATAAAGATGAGCAAACAATTTGATCAATATAATAAAATAAGAAATTTTATTTTATCTAAAAAGTCATATTTCATCTAACAAGTCATATTAGTTAGGTGAGATTAAAAAATATAAAATTATTTTAGATTTTAATGATAGATTTTATAATTTATTATAAAATTGAATTATTATTAAAATTATAAATAAAAAATATTTTATTTTATTAGATACTATATTTAAATATTATATATATTATAATCATATTAAAGTATTATTTTAATTTAAACATAAAACATAAATATTAAATAGATTTAATAAATCTCTAAATATTCTTCTTATTCTTACTTTAGTAATGTTATGAATACAAATTTGAACCAAATAATTTATATTATACTATATGTTATAATTATCTAAAAAAATCATTTTTTAGAAGTATTTTTAGTATAAAAATGAGTATAAATTTATGTGTTTTTAATATTTTTTTAATTTTAAATATAAATATTAAAATTTATTAAAGGTATGTTAATTTAAAATTAGAAGGTAATATATTATGTTTATCTTTCATAAAAAGAAAATTTTTAAATACACGTAAATTACATTCATATTATAATTGGTAAATCACGTGGCATATTTTTGAAAATTAAGTAACAGTATTATTTTTAAAATTATTTTTCCTCCAAATACACTATAATTTGAGTGTATTGAATATTCTTAATCGTAATAATTAATTTATACATGAGTTTTAAGTTTTATCCCACCTTATTTAATAAAAAATTTATTTGCTTGGAGTCAAATATTTTTTTAGGTGAATTGCTTCCTATGATTTGAATTTTTTTAAATTTAATTTAAATTTGTAAAAAACAGTATTAATTTTGTTAATAATTATATTATTTATTAAAATTTAAATCTTAAATTTTTTAAATATTTAAATATGACATACGGCGTTAAGTGGAACAAAAATTTTACGTTAATCAGTAGAACATTTCGTCAGTGTGCTACTTCTATATTATATCATCGGAGTATTAAAATCATTGATATATATATATATGTAATGTTATGGATAAAATTTTATTAAAATTTAAAAAATTATTAAATTTATAATAATATTAAGTGATGTAATAATATTATAAAATATTTTTCGCTGTCTACTCATATGTAACGATCATAAAACCCTGAGTGAACCAAGTACACGTGTCAAATGTTAAGTGATGAAATAATAAATCATCTTTGAATGATGAGTATTGATTATGGATAAAATAGTTACTAATTAAATTTTTTTAACAAAATTATTAATTAATAATAAAATATAGCATCAAATTATTATAAAAATAATATATTAGTAATATTAAATAAGATTTAAATTGATAAAATTTAATATTAAATAAACTTAAATAATTATAATTTAATTTAAATATCGTTTAATTAGATAATGACATAATATATTAAATTTTTTAATAGTAAAAATATTTTATTTTTATGAATACTAGTTTTAAAAATTTTATTTTCATAAAATAATTTAAAAATATTATTTTTGTTATTATTTTAATATTTTTTTTAAAATATATATATATAGTAAATATATTATAAATTAATGTCATAATTTTTAATTTAATATAATTATATAAATTATTTTATATTTATTAATAAAATTATGCTCCATCATTTTAAGTCATGAGATTCCGTGTCCCATAGATCTTTTAAATTTTGAGATAATATCAAAACCCTAAGTCAATTAAGCAAAAAAAAATATTAAACATCCTCTCACAAAAAATTTAAAATAAACGTTGGAAAAAAAATAGTGTTTTGCAAGGCGCATGGTTCATGTTTTATGCAGTTTGACAATTGCCACGTATCCTTGGAATATCTATGATTGGTGATTCACAATCCTTTCCACAATTCCATGGATTGGCTCCAACTCTTTATAACCCCACAATTTCTCTCTCCAATATTGTGGCTCTCAATCGGGAGAAAAAAACATTGGCAAAGAAAAAAGAACTTTTTTTTTTCCTACTTCTTTTCTTCTCAAGGAGGGGAAAGCTCAGACTTGGAAGAATTGTTCTCTCGTGAGCAATGGCTTCCACTTTGATTTACAGCTCCACAAACCTTTCAAGAGCAATTTTCTCAAGAACCCAGGTCCCAATTTCAACTGCCAAAGACTTGCCACTGGAATTTTTATCCTGTCTTCACTGTAACTACAACTTGAGGAGCAAATCCACTAGTGGGCAGAAGAGGAATTTAACAGAGGTGAGGGCAGTGGTGGCAGAGACCCAAATCAGTAAAGATGAAACTGCTGGGAACAGACCAGCTCCATTAAAGAAGCTTCGTATATTGGTGGCCGGAGGAGGAATTGGTGGGTTGGTTTTTGCTCTAGCGGCAAAGAAGAAAGGATTTGAAGTAGCTGTGTTTGAGAGGGATATAAGCGCTATAAGAGGAGAAGGACAATATAGAGGTCCAATTCAGGTACAGAGTAACGCATTAGCTGCCTTGGAAGCTATTGATTTGGATGTTGCTGAGGAAGTTATGAAGGTTGGTTGTATTACCGGTGACCGGATTAACGGGCTGGTCGATGGAATTTCCGGTAATTGGTGAGTTGTTCTTCTGGACCCTTTTAGTTCTCGTGATCTTTTTATATGTTTTTATAATTAATTGGCTGTTTAAAGTCATCAATTTTATATTGTATTCAAATTCTGTTTCCTTGTAGTATATTGAATATCTTAGTCTCTTTATGAAGTGTTGGATTTTGATCAATTGTAGGTCAATCCAAGTCATTTAGATGCAAATTGTTTGTTCTTTTAATAAAAGTGGTTTAAGACAAAATTGGTTTTACTTTCAGAAAGAAGTTTCAGTCATGAAGCAAAAAAGATTTTTTTTAGTTCTGAATGCCTTTATGAAAATCTTTTATCCACATAGTTCAAAAACATTTATAGATAAGTTTTATGGTGTCTCAGAATCACAATTAAACGTATGCTTAATTCTTTGAGCAGGTCCAACTAAGTTCCAGTAGTTGCAAGAACCTTCTGGTCATTACAGCTAGGCTATGGATGTTAAAAATTAAAAGAGAAAATAATAATTCAATAGACAGATTTTTATGGTTCCTAGTAATTAATATATATGTTTATTTTCTAAATTAATTATAGTAATTAATAATGTTGTTTTTAAGATACCTCTTCTACTTGAAATTATTCATTTGCAAGAAGCTAGTCACTTAGAATAATGCATAGCTAATGAGCAGGTACATCAAGTTTGACACCTTCACTCCTGCAGTAGAGCGAGGACTCCCAGTTACTAGAGTCATAAGCCGCATGTCCTTGCAACAAATCCTTGCTCAGGCTGTTGGGGAAGATATCATTAAGAACGACAGTAATGTTGTCAATTTTCAGGATCATGGAGATAAGGTAATAATTATAGATGTTCATTGATATAAGCTTGTATTTGATATTAACTAAATATATGTATGTTTGCAATTGAAATTTTATTCCTTTTGTCTCTGTCAATCATGTGTTAGGTTACTGTGACACTTGAGAATGGACAACATTTTGAAGGTGATCTTTTGGTTGGAGCTGATGGTATAAGGTCAAAGGTACCTTCTAGACAATTGTTGAGATCAGCTGATCTGAATCATATGTTTCTTTGTAATTTGAATATCTAAATGATCTTTCTCACTCCTGCTTTTTCTTGTTTTTGGTTAACAGGTTAGGAAGAAGTTGTTAGGACTAGATGAAGCTATTTACTCGGGTTATACTTGTTATACTGGTATTGCTGACTTTGTGCCTGCTGACATTGAATCTGTAGGGTATGTCCAATTTGATTTAAGTATTCCAAATGTTATTCATTTGTTAAGTGCTTCTCCTTCCATTGTATATATGATTGTATCAATGCAAAGACTTCAAATCTTGATTCCTTTTCTGAAGGTACCGAGTATTTTTGGGACACAAACAATACTTTGTTTCTTCAGATGTTGGTGCTGGGAAGATGCAGTGGTATGCTTTTCACAAGGAATCACCTGGTGGTGTTGATGAGCCCCGCAGTAAGTTATTCATTTTGATGCTTAAACTTTTCAGATAATGTTCACATACTTTTTCTCATCTCTGATTTTTTATGTGATTTTCACATGCAATTATGGTTACAATGACAAACACTTTAGAAACTAACCAAGATGGAAAATAGTGAAAGCATGATATGTAGACATAGCTGTTAATTGCGTAGAGCTTGTCGTTCCCTTTCCATGCTGTGCAGTTGTGAGTTGCTGTTCTGTTTCCATTGCTTGTAGCATCAACTATTTAGAGTTATGTGTCAGTGCAAATGGCATGGTAACTACATGACCACTATGTAGTCCAGAAAAGCATTCATCATAGAGAAATAGGAATATACCTCTGCAATAGACATTTTAATGGATAAAGATTTTTGAAATTATAAATAGGGTAAAAGTCTTACCAAGTATCATAACTCTTTGAAAATGTACAGATTAGTACCAAAATTATACAGGAATATACTATTAGTACCTTAATTTATACAGGAGTAAACTATTAGTATTTTACTTTATAAATGGGTACATCATTAGTCTTTTTTTGAAAAAAAAAGTTTAAAAAATATGAAGTGGAATGCACGTAAAAATTGGCAATGATAAAATAGTAAGTTTATCACTAAAAAAAACTTATTCATTAATGTTTTACATCAATCAAACTTGGTTAAACTTTTCTTTTTATGGTTATTTTGGACTAAATCGTACTTATTTGAAAACAACGTGACTTCTGGTATACCCTCTAGAAACTATAGTACTTTTATATACTTTTCTTACAGCTATGGTACCATATGGTACCCAACACCATTATAAATATACATAGTTTTCAATTTTGTGTAGCACTAACTAAAAGTTGTCCAATATTTGCAATATTCTCACAGGTAAAAAAGAAAGGTTGCTAAAGATATTTGGAGATTGGTGTGATAATGTAGTGGATCTAATACTTGCAACAGATGAAGATGCAATTCTTCGACGTGACATATATGATAGAATACCTTCTTTAACATGGGGGCGTGGTCGTGTGACCTTGCTTGGAGACTCTATCCATGCTATGCAACCAAATATGGGACAAGGGGGTTGCATGGCTATTGAGGTATTTTTCCCCTATTTTGTTTGGTAATCCTTAAACCCCCTTTCAAACTGATGCATTTTAGGTACCTAAATCATGTAATATAGCATTTTTGCGTTTCTTTTGTTTCCATGGATAGATCTACGCATGCTTACCCTATGTGCAATCTTTTTGACGAGTGCAAAATATATATCATCATCTAGATCTATATATGTTTCTTTACAAATACTATCTCAATAGCTCCTTGTGTAGCACTATGTAGATGTTAAGAGGAAGTAGTGAGATATGACATTTTCAAGAGTCCAAAAGTATCGAGGGATTGACTTATATACCCACATTCTAGCAGAAACATGAAAATTTTACATATGTATACCTTATATGAATTAGTATCTTTACAATAGTTGTACAATTGTATAACTAGAGCATACTTCTATAAAACTGAGGAAAAAGTGGCCATGCGTGAAAAAAGTTATGTTTGAGACAGAGAAGAGGTACTTAGGACAAATTTTATGAAAGACTTTTACTAAGAAAGTATTCAATCATTACAGGATGGGTATCAGCTTGCTTTAGAACTTGATAAAGCCTTTGAGCAAAGCATCAAATCAGGAACTCCTGTAGACGTTGTCTCTTCCCTAAAAGAGTAATGGCATGGTGCCTCTTTTCAATTATCCAAAAGAAAATTAACCTATAAACAGAGCTTAGGTTCATTTCATGCTATTTTTTTCCTTTCTCATTATTGATTGCAAATTTATTTTTTTGATATATTTTCTGCGTTATATATATCCTTCAGATATGAGAGAGCCAGAAGACTAAGAGTTGCAGTTGTTCATGGAATGGCTAGAATGGCTGCATTTATGGCTTCAACTTATAAGGCCTATCTGGGTGTTGGACTTGGTCCATTATCAGTATGATTCTTTGTTAGTCACTTAGTTGATATAATTATATTAATGATAAATAAAAAAGTAAATTAATAACTTTATACAAACTTTGATGATTGATATGACGTCTTGTGTATGTTGCAGTTTTTGACACAGTTTAGGATACCCCATCCAGGAAGAGTTGGTGGGAGAGTTTTTATTGACAGGGCCATGCCCTTGATGTTAAGTTGGGTCTTAGGTGGTAACAGGTATGCTTTTTTTTCTTTCAATTTTCTATTATTATTGAATAAATTAATTGAAAAAATTCCCTGTCAGTTACAAACTCAAATAATAAATTTTAATTATTTTCAATACCCTTATCTTGGGATTTAAAGAGTTATAAAAGCACAAAACATTTAGACTTTAAATCTCTATTGATTGAGCATACTCTATCCCCTCTCAAAGTAGAGGACCATGAGCAAATCTTACCAATTCAATCATCAGTGCTTATCAATTGAACTAAAAATGATTCTATTGATTTATAAATCATGCCCATGATCATGAACAAGTACTTGCTATGAAATCCTAGCCTTTTCTGTTCTAACCAAAAAAAAATATCAAATTATATATTTTGTCCTTTTATGTGTTTTAAACCCAGAATTAAAGTCTAAAGCAAACCTAGACAAAAAAGCATGAATTTTTAACTTCTGTTTTGTGCTTTAATGGGTTCATACTTACATAATTGAGACGTGAATTTTGTGTTGTAGCACAAAACTTGAAGGAAGGTCATTAAGTTGCAGGCTCTCGGACAAAGTATGTTAATCAAATTAGAACTAACTAGCATATTTATGTTGTCCTGAATTTATTTCCTTTTTTGGTCAATTAACTAACTTGGCATACAATCTAATCCACTGTCTATGAAGGGAAATGACCAATTAAGCAAATGGTTTGAGGATGACGATTCATTAGAACGTGCTATGAATGGAGAGTGCGTCTTTAAGCCTAACCTTTTTTTTAAGGGCATATGTATTACATGTTTTATAGTTATTTTAAGATATAATGATGTTGTTAACTCTAGATGGATTCTTATACCACATGGAAATGAATCAAGTTCTTCACAACCTATTCGTTTGGAAAGAGATGAGAATAAGCCCTTCATAATTGGGTATGCTAAGAATTAAGATATAATCATATAACATTTCTCAGATTTTATCTTCTTTTGTCCATCACCACCATATGGCTATCAAAATCCACATCCACTTCTTTTAAACCTTAGACTTTTATTCTGATGTGTTGTGTTGCATTGTATATTTTCAGGAGTATGCCAGATGAAGAATTTTCAGGAGTGTCAACTGCACTACCTTTGCCTCAGGTAAAATATGGCCAGTCATTTTGTTTAGCTTTTCTTGTCCTTTCTTTTCTGGTGTTTAAAGCTGAATAGATGGTTTTTTTATATAATAGGTTTCAAAAATGCATGCTCGTATTCATTATAAGGATGGTGCATTCTTCTTGACTGATTTGCGGAGCGAACATGGCACCTGGATCATCGAGTGAGTGACCAATCATCAATGCATGGTTATAGTTTCATGACATGTCAATGGAGCCGATGTGTTAAGAATTGTTTTTTTTCAAGTCTAAAATTTATATATCTCTAAATTTGCAGCAATGAAGGAAGGAGATACAGGTTACCTACAAATTTTCCAGCTCGTTTTCGTCCATCAGACTCTATTGAGTTTGGTTCTGATAAGAAGGTACGTTTCAGATTGTGTCCAAGTTTTCTGTATTTGCTCATTTGACCAAACTAAAGCATTTTATACTAACATTGATCGTTTAAAATTATGAATTTCTGCGAGATTAAGAGAGGGAAAAAAAATCCCTCTGTTTTTCGATAAAGATCAAAATTTCTCTCGAACACTTATAGACTAGTAGTGTTCTAATTTTGCAAAATTTAAAATATGTGCAGGCGGCTTATAAGGTCAAGGTAGTGAGGTCTTCACAACCAGTTGCGAGAGAAGAAGGGAGTGGAATTCTCCAGGCAGTATGAAAAGTTTAATAATACCCAATTAGACAGGAATTGTATAGCATTCGTTAAACACCAAACAATGTACATGTGGTACAAATTGCACGATTCTATAGAATCTTCAAGTTACTCACACTAAAGAAATATGCGATTTTACTTATCCAATAATTATATATAATTTGAATTCTGCTTTTATGTTAGAAAGAAAAAGAAAATAAATTTGGAGATGCAGGGGATCGAACCCTGTACCTCTCGCATGCAAAGCGAGCGCTCTACCATTTGAGCTACATCCCCATATATTAAAATTCGACTTTTTTTATTGAAAATAAATACATACATTTCCCACCTGTTCAATTCTGTGAAACTTGTGACCCTAAATAAAAAAGGGTTAAGCTTAGTTTAATTGTTATGGACCTGGGTTTAGTAAAGCTTGTATTGGGCTTTTGCCTTGTATATCCCTTAAAACTGCTTTGTATAATCTCCAGCACACGTATGATGTATATTAGGAAGTGTACACGTATAGGCTTATTAGTTAATTTGTTTATAAGAATTTAGACATGGCATATAGCTCACCTGCGTTAAAATGCAGGACTGAAACCTTTGTATCTTTGTAGAGAGCTGTCAAAAGTTCAAGATCCATGATATTTTTAATGAATTCTTGGCACATCATTCTTGGAAGAGTCCACTTAGGTCATATAGCCCACATTAAATTAATGTTGTCTGTTTTCATTCATATTTTGGTAATAGTCTTTTCTTTGTTTTCTTGTAAGATTGGAACACTAATATGAATAGTTCATTTTTGACCCATTTTGAGGTTTCACTTTTGATCTATATTCATACATATAATAATATTATTATTATATGGACATAGATAAATGCATATAATAATAATATTATATGAACATAGATAAATAAAAAGGGTGAAAAAAATTGATAAAATAAACATTAAATATTGAAACTAAGAAAAAATGTGTGTAAAGAAAAGACTAAAATAACAAATATATCATCGAGGGATAAAAACAACACTCGATTATAATCAATGATATAAATGTATTATTACGTTATTTTTTTATAATATATTATATTTTTAATAGTAAATTTATACAACAAATAAATAATTTAATAATAAATTAGTGTTATTAATAAGAAGTTTGGGGATAGATTTGTATCAACAATAAAGAATTCGATAGTAAATTTATCACTAATAATATTTTAATATTATTATTATCAATAGATAAAATATTTATAATAATTTATTAATTTATATAAAAATTAAAATAATATGACTTAAACACAAGTTAAATAAGAAGGGTAATGTAGAATGCTTAACCTTTACAAGTTATTCAATTTTTTAACCAAATTTTAACCTAGGTGGATCTTACTGGCATGTGTTTCACTTTTCCTTTTATTATTATATAGTTATTGATAAATGGTACATTAACTTGTTATCTTCGTCCATTTTCATATATACTACTTTTGACCAAAGGCAATTTTCACTTCTAAAGATAAGGTATGAAGCTACCAGCAAAATGAAGGGGTTTTTTTTTTAATAGTATCGGGAGAATGAAGTCAAATCAAGAGATCAAGGAACCCCGCAATCATCACAATGGCATTAAGTTCTTTGATTGGTCCTTCTATGAACATAAGGAGGGGGAGTTTTACGTTCCCATATTCCTACTTTTGTTTGTAAATATAGAAGCAATATAATATTAATATATAAAAAGGTTATTTTACCTCCCACCAAAAAAAAAGCATTAAATTCTTTCTTGCTAATTGGGGTTTGGTATTGTTACATTATTATTAAGGTGTACAGTTAACGCTTCAAAGATATTTATTAGTGATAATTTTATACAATAATAAAAATATTAAAATGTAATTAATTTACATATTTTTCTTTTGATAATAAAAAAATTTATGATAATATTATTACTTTAAAAATAATTATTTATTTGGACTCTATACTAATCAAATTTACATATTATTTGATATAATAATTAAAAAATTGATTTACATATTATTTGATATAATAATTAAAAAATTAAATTTTTTTAAATTACACTTGCATTTTTTCCCACAAATTTTAACAAATGAAAAATTTACATCAACAATACTTAAATAAAAGTGAATATAAATATTAAATTCAAATAAATTTATATTCATATTATTTATTTTGTAAAATATGAAAAAAAAATCTAAAAATTAAAAAACTTTATTATTTTTAAAAATTATTATGACATATGCTACACAATGCAAATTTATTTTAGATATTAATTTTTTTTTAAAATAAGTAATGATGTATATAATTATTTATTAAGAAAATAAATATTGTTATTAGGGATGATAATAAAAAGTATTATTTATTATTTTTAAAATATATTATTCATAAATTATATTATTTTTTATTAAATATTAAATATTTATTTTTAAAAAAATAAAATAACAATAATCTTAAATTTATTAAATTAAACTACTATATCATTACATCACGATACATTAAATAACCCCTTCATTGACATAATAGTTTATCCCTTTCATCGAACTTTCACAAGGATCGATGTTGTGTTGTTACAATAATTGGTTGATTGGTTCCGAATATTACTCATAGGAGATGCAATGGAATGAGACACCTCATATTTCTAGGATGGAAGTATCTCATCAATGCCAATCATCAATACCACCAACATCGAAATACTCACACAATATGTATTAAAATCTGACACCTCCATATGCATATAAATTAAGAATTTTTTTTTTAATTTTTATCATTATATATTTATTTTTCTTTATAAAAATAATATCACTTAATTTCTTACTTATTAATTTAAAAATAATATCAATTAATTTCTTACTTACTAATATATAATATTTTAAAAATAAATTATAATTATTTTATAATAAAATATTATTCCTTATTAATTAATATTAATATATTAAAGATAAATTATAATTATTATATTATTTTTATTAAAATATTATTTTTTATTTATGATTAAAATATGAGTTTTTAATAAATATAAAAAATAAATTTTAATTTTTAATAAAAATAAAAATAAAAAATAAAAAAATAATGATAATTAACAAATATTAAAATAATTTTTTTATATTAATTGTTACTTTAATATATATCACATGGTGTATAAAAAGTTGTCTTAATCTATACAATGCTTCGTGGTGACAAACATTAAACCATATATGAGTAAATTTATAGAAAATTTTCTACAAAGAGATAAATAATTAATAATTATCCTTAATTATTATAAATAAAAAATTATAAAGAAAAATCACGATACAACAACAAATCTATCTACATAGATAAATGGTACACATTAATTTACATTTAATATCTATATATAGTCACTATTGTATATGAATATATATATAGAAAATCTAATAAATTTTCTCTCATAATTGAGAACTATTACGATAAATATTAACTTTCATATTCAACATAGAGTGAGATCTTAATCTCCTGTATGTTTTACAAATTTGATTAATGATTTATGCAACGAATGATTAAAAACTACCACCACAGGTGGTATAAGGTCCTAACAATTTTTTCTATCTAAAGATGGATATAGGTTTTATTTTGGGTAAAAAATTAATCGAATTAACCTATTCAATTAGATAATTTTACAAATCAAAACCAATCTATGCATAAAAAAACTAAACTCACGACTAACCTATTTGGTTAATCGATTAGGTCAATTAGTTTAATTTGAACATATATCGATTATAATATTATTATTTGAATAAAATTTAAACACTTTCATTTAATTAAAAATAATCAAAATCAAGTATTTCATCCAAAGTTAAACATACATAATAAGCAAACTCAGTTAACTTATAATTCAAAAGATAAAAATCAACATTATCATAATGTTTAATCCTTACATTACATATAATTAATAATAATATATTATGTTTTAATAAATCGATTCAATTCAGTTTACAAGTATTTTTTCTCAAATAAAAACTAAATTGAATTGATTTATTACTTTTTTCTTAAAAAACAATATCTGAAACCTTCTATAGGAAATGAGTTTGTTATGTCGGTTGAAAAAAAAATTTAAAAGACATTAAATATCCTCCTAATATTCATCTACAAAGTTATACAGGTTTTTGGGAAAAAACTAGCATCCCAACTAGAATTTTGCAAGCTTTTAAAAAGATCAACTCTCTATGCTTCCAACAAAAAAGCAACAAATCAATCTACAAATTTTGAATCTTCGGACCCAATAGAAGTTGGAAAAGATTATCATGTGCAATCTCCCGTTCAATGAGTTGTATGAACCAAAGAACATGCACACCATAGTCATTGCCTTCAAATGATGGCTTAGTTATTGACACCTCCGTTATGTGAGGGTTTCTTGGCCACCAAACAAAACACTCTAACCATCCATCAATGGTTGTATAGCTCGAACAAGGCCTCCGTATAATCTTTTTTACCTAGTTGAGAACCTTTTGTCCAAATTTGAAAATTTGGACATTGCTTGAAAAAAATTGAGATCACTACTAAGAAGCCCATGCATTGATCAACTACTTGTCAGAATTTGGTGGCCAATTAACATCGGATGAAGCCATATGTGTCGATGCACCACTTAGTATGAGTAAAAGCCATATAATCATGTGGCAACAAAAAAGAAAAAATTACTCCAACTCGTTAGACAAGTACAGAAAAGGTTTAGGCATGGTTCACTAACTTTCAGTGTATGTATGAAATATATGTGTACATAAATGTGTGTATGGATAGACTGTACATCTATCCAATTCAATTTTTTATTAAAAAAAGATCGTTCACTCTTCCATCTATTCAATTTACCTACAAAGTTTCGAGAAAAGATTTGTATATTATTCTAGTTATCTCTATTCATGGGGTCTTGAAAAAGAGATTGTTTGTTCTTCTAGAAAGAATAAAATAATCCACATTTTTTTAACATTCAATTAAGAATCATAAATTATTCATCCTTTAATCCATTTAGTGTTCTCTAAAAATGTCTGAGTGATATACTTATAATAAATTTTATGGTATATAATAAATTTTTTTTTTTGTGATATACATAAAATAAATTTTATTCATCATTTTAAATTTATTAGTTTTTATGATTAATTTAATTAATAAGAGATTTTTAGTCATAATTAATAAAAAAATATAAAATATTTATATTTGTAATTATAATTATAATATTGTATATTAAAATAAATTGAATAATTGTATTTTTATATATTGTTTTAATATTTATATATTAAATTATTAAGTTAAATATATTTAAAATTTATAATTTCAATAAAAAAATATTAAATGTAACCTATGGAAGGCCCAATAATAAATCTTGCCTAGAATCCCTCAATTGCTAAGATCGACCCTGATGATTATTGTCAAGAAAAAATTGGCTTTGTCAAAAAAAAAAAAATTATTATTTGAAAGATTTATCCAATGCTTTTAAAAAATTTCTTTAAACAAAACCATTATTTTTGAAAATACATTCCGCAAATTTAGTATAAAATAATAAAATATAGTTGAACAATTGAAACACATACTTCTTAATATTTGAAAACAAGAATTTAGTAATGGGTGAAGGGTGAGAGGTTCTATAACTTTAATTTATATAATGGGTGATTTAATTCAATAATTTTAATTAGAATGTTTTAATTTTATTTAATTATATAATTTAACATATATATATATGTATTTTAGGTAAAAAAATACAAAAAATCACTATGATATATCTTTTATACTAAAATTATGATATTAAATTCATATTTTCAAAATTGTGTAATTACAAACTTGAGTTAAAAATTATAAGATAAAAATATTATTTACCTAAATTACTAACACTTTATACACTATTCTCAGATAATAAAAAATTTTAAGGAAAAATTATTTATTACTTTTAAAATATATTTATTATAGATTAATTTTTATTTTTTCATTAAATATTTATTTTTTTAAAAATGTATTAATCCAACTTATCACATTATCATTTACTATATAACAATCAATAATTTCTCGTACAGCCCAAACTCCACACCAGCAACAATTAAAAATTAATTACCCTACATCCCTACAATAATTAATGTATCAAAACAAATTTCAGTCAACGTTATTGTATGGTCGCAATCCAAGTAAGTTAAAGCTTCAATGACAAGCCTAGTATTTTTTTCATGATTTTTTTAGAGTAGCCCCCTACCTCCTACTTCCAAAACAAATTTTACTTATATTAAAATAATATTTTATATTTAAAAATCTTATAACATTAAACTATAAAATAAAATATTTAATTACCCTAATAATTAACAATACCTTTTGTTCTAAAAAGTAATAATTTTGTTTTTTTTTTAAATAAAAAATTATGTAAATAATATAATTATATGTGAAATATTACTTACTTTACTAAAAAAACAGCTAATAAAATTAAAAAAAGAACACCACTTCATCTACTTTACCAATATAGTGAATTACATCTCGTCCCTTTCAGTCAGACAGCTAACAATAACATCTTCTCCCTTTCTCATTAAGTACTTCCACCATTTGACAGAGCCCCCTCAATGTCCCCTCTTTCATATTATAAATTATTGTGGCTGTAAATAGAAAAAATGATGTAGTTCATCTTAAAGACTTCGTCGTAATGCCCAAGGAACCACAGACAACACCACAATGAAGATCATGGCCCATACTGTGAGATGTGAGATCGAATTTAATCTCACTATGGCCCATTAAACATTAATTAATCAATTTCTCTTTGAATTTCTGACATGTGGAGGTGATATGACATTCATATGAAAGAGGGTAAATGAGGACGGTGAGATCGTACGCGATATACAACAACGGTCATTTCTAAATTCTAACGGTGGTGGTGGAGGAAGTGACCGTTGGAATAAAGATCAAGCAATTATTTGGATTCTTTTTTTTTTTTTAAAAAGCAATTATTCTGTATTAATTTTTTTTTAATTTTGTTATATGAAGTATTATTAATTAATCTTTTAAATTAATTTAAAGTTTAATTAATGTGACAGGTGGTTTGTGTATCTGATTAGAGTCACACGTCGCCCAGAAAAGCTAACAATGTGCTGGTTATAAGTTTGAGTGATCCATTTCTTAATAAGCGTGTTTTGAGAAAAATATTGGGCTGCCTAGCTTTCAATTTGGTATCAGAGCAGGTCCCTATGGGTCCTGATGTGCCCGCTCTCCTGAGTTTCTCGATGTCTGGTTGCTGTGCTGGTCGAGTATCGGTCTTTGTGGTGTCCTGAGGAGTGTTGGAGTCCCACATCGCCCAAGGAAACCAGCAATATGTTGGTTATAAGTCTGGGTGGCCCATTTCCTGATAAGCGCGTTTTGAGAGAAACATTGGGTTACCCAGCTTTCAATTTACATTATAGATTAACTAATATATTTAAAGGCTCATTTATTTGATATGTAAGTATAATAATATTCTTAATTACCCTAATTTTCAATTGCAATATTCTTCTAGTGTCATGTATAAAGTTTGTTTTATTTCACACTTTTAATTTTTTAAAAAAATATGAGAAAATTAATTTTTTTTTTACATATGATACATGAATAATGATGAAAGTACAAGTAAAAGTGTAGCTATAACATTATTCTTTTGGTCAATTATTAATGTGATTAATTTGTGTTATTTAATATATAATAAGGTTTTATTCATCATAAAATCTTAAATAAAATGTATATATTTGTATGGATAAATTCATTCTACTCTAATAATAAAAAAAAAATTGTGTGGGTAACCCATCTCTCAAACATTTGGTATTCTTGATATTATATTCAATTTGAAGAATTATGGATGTAACGGATATGTTCTCATTAAATCTTGTTTTGTGTTATAATTCATCAATAAAATTAATAAATATTCAACTTTTTTTTTCCCACAAAACATTTATTCTGACTAATATTCTAAGAAGATACTTTCCATGAAATTACCTAAGGTAGAGTAATAAAAGTTTTGAAATTGAACATTCATTTCTCATAGAGATAAATTAGATGTTTTATTGGCTCCTTATTTTCCAATCTTGTTAACTCATGTTATTTTCATGTAAAAATCATGTGTGTTTATTATTGTTATCCACATTTATACTGGCTAAGCGGATGCATCATGATTCATGAACCAATCATCACTCGTGCATCATTTGCAATTAAGAGCAACAATATCACCAAGGACCGCACAAATATGGCAAGACTTGAGATAGAGGCTAGTTAAAAGTTCAGACAATTATGATATACATCATATTGCTATGGTCATCGGTCACGCGCAAAATTCAAGTTGCCTTTACCTCACCCCTCGGAACCTTAATTTGTCCCCTGTATCTTTTAGGGTAAAAGTAACAAAATATATTACTTACCTTTAGATGTCATGTTTATCACCCAAAAAACAAAAAAAAAACTTAAGATCTAATGATAAATAATGTACCATCAAACATAATTTAAGTGTTATTTAACTACCACTATCATTTTATAATTAACGAGTATTAAAGAAAAATACCACGTGAATACATTAAAAATCCCCAACTATATACGTTCGCGTATATCTCCCAATCTCTCTCAAAATCTTGCAGAGAACAAGAAATTGGCAATTTAGGGAAGAAAAAAAAACAAATGGGAGATTAAGGGATATGCGTGAATGTAATTGGGTAAGGTGTTAAAGATGTCAGGTGATGTTTTTCGTTAATCTCCGGTAATTATATTATAACCATAGAGTTAGTTTAGTATAAGTTTGATGGTATAATTTTCTCAACCTAAAATTAAAAAAAATATGTAAAATTTAGTGATAGATTCATTTATTTATTTTATTTTTTATTAAATTGTAATTTACGAGAATTAAATTTGTATTATTGCAAAACATCTCATGATCTCAAGCAAAATAACCAAAGTTGTATAAATTAAAAAATATATTTATTATAAGTTTTGTTATTATTATAACTAATGTAACAATTAATTATAGATTTAAAAAATAAATTATAATATTTTAATATTTATAGGTCATATTATTTGTGATTGTACATCACTTTTAGTATAAAAAAATATTTTACAAAATATAATTTTACTTACGTCTCCGAACCTGCTGACCTGCTGCAGATTTTAATAAAATAACATTGAGATCAATATAAAAAAGAAAAATATTATATCTTTAATTAAAGTATATTTTAATTCTAAATAATTATCCTTTAAGTTCGTTATTTTTATTGATAAGTACAGATATACAAAACCATTTCACTAAACATAATTAACTTCCAATACCTTAGGCAAAACTAACCTTTTTCTTATTACACCACTTTTTCTTCGTATACAAAATATTGTAGGTAGGAAATCTTGTAACAAAAATAAACATATTAAAAATTACATAGGTGAAATTACATTGTGATCAAATTATTAAAATGTTACTGATCACAATTTGTGATCAATAAAAAGAAAAATGTAAATAAGAGGATTTACAATTTTGAAGGACAAAATTGACCTTTCTCTTCTTGCATCTCCTTTCTTCTTCTGCAACACGACTCGGGTAAAATAAATTGAAAAAATTAAAGGTGAAAAACACTAAGAATCTATAGTTTTTAATAAAAATTTATAGCCATCAAATGATGTACAAAAAATCTATAAATTTTAAAAAAATGCACATTGATTTTGACTATTAAATTTTGAGTTTTACTGAAATTAAAAATTAATTGATTTTTATGAATTTATAATTCTAAAAATATATTTTAAATTATGATCATGTACTTGTTACATGACTATTTTCAAAAAACAAAAATACTGAATTATCAATTTAATATCAATATATAATTTTTATAAAAAGTATAAGAATTTTATATAATACTTAATAAATATAAAAAATTTATATATTTTTATTAAAAGATATAGAAACTCCGGGACACTTATACAAATTATATATAGTAGGTACGTGATCTTGCAACTACAGTTAATAAACATCCATATCAAATAAAAGTTACATAGGATATTTACATTGAGAACAATAAAAAGGCGGTAATAAATGTTTTTCTCGGAGATAAAGTTAAAATAAATTTTTTAAGTAAAATTGATTTTAACTTCATTTTCTTAATATGTACAATCTATTACATATATTTTACAATGATAACAGTGTTCAGGAATCATAGCATTATATACATTTTTTTTCTTCTCTTTTTTAAAACATTTTGCAAATGATCCAAAACAAAATAACTTTAATTTATACTTATAATATTTTTGAAGAGTTGAAATTTCTACATATCTATATATTTTTCATATTGGTAATTTATATGGTGACTCTTTTAGTAAAATTTCTGACTCCATTCTCGTGAACCGAACATGTCCTATGTACCAAATATATTATTTGATCAAATTATATGTTCTCTTATATGTATAAAGTTGAGCAAAGAGATGCAATAACAAAAGTAAGCTAGGGATGGGAAGCAGCTTGTCTTTATTTTTATTTATTTTTTATTTTTTTAAATAAATTTCATTTGGTAAGTGTCTATATTGTAAGGACTATGAGTGTTGGTTATTTTCGTGGACAAAATATTTTTCTGTAAATTTGTTTTTAGGCCTGTTATCAAGTCTATCAAGAAAAGCCAAACAAATGCTCAAGTTCCAGATAATTATACTTCAGGTATATCTTTGATAACTTGACACATAGGATTATATTTATGCATTTAATAGCACATGTTTATAAATCTAAAATTATTTTTAGTGCTAAAATATGGAATAAGATATGCTAAAAGATATTAAATAACATATACTCTAAAATAAGATATGTTAAAAGATATTAGATAAGATATATATACTCTAAAATAAGATATGCTAAAAGATATTAGATAATATATACTTTAAATTATAGTTGAAATCATTAGCGTAAAAGAAAACATAAAATCTATTTTAAAAGATATTAGATAAGATATATTTTAAATTATAATTGAAATCTTTATTATAAAAGATAACATAAAATATATTTTAAAAGAAATCTATTTTAAATAAGAGTTATCTTAATTAATGAGAATTACTAATCCTATTTGTAATAGAAAATATATTTATCAATTACATAGGATTAAGGGTTTTAATTTTTCCTATAAATAAAGCTCATTGCTCATTGTTTCAATTAATCATACAAGAGCATTCTTCTAATCTTTTTAATTTCTCTATCTTGTTTTACAAATATAAGATCATAATTTTTTAAGCTTCTTTATTTAGTTAATCTATCAAATATTTGTGATTATATTTTATTGATTAATAAACCTAATTATTTTTATGATATTTTGATATTATATTCTTATGGCTTCTTCTTTATTTTTGTTCTTAAATTGTTAGATCAAATAATTGTTTTTGTCATATCATAATTATTTGATTTGATTATTAATCTTTAAAGAAGTTATTTTTATTTAACTTATATTTGATCTTTTTGGTCTAGGATTTGCTAGTTGATTTAATTTAAATGACATATGTTTTGAATCATCTAGTTAGGATTATTCATTATTAAATCCGTTCTAGAACACACACGGGTACTTGTATTTTTGTGCTAACTATTTTGCAGTTACTTTGGGAACGTATCTGATTGGTGGAAAGTTTATTGGAACGTTGGTCTAGAAACCGCTCACGCTAATATTGGAAACTGTGAAAACAGAGCAGGAGCTCGTAAGTAAAGTACATTGGGGCTGTATCCTAGGGAGGGTAGCATAAGACCGAGTTTGTACTTGAACATTTGATTTTCATAGTGGAAAGTTAGGTGGTCCGGTAGACCGGTAGTTTTCCTCTTAGGTCATGGTTGTGGCCTAGGTTGTTTCCACCTAAAAATATTGTGTGTTGTTATTTTTACACTTTACTCTTACACACGATTGCATGTCTAGTTGCTTTGTTTAGGTTATTAAATTATAAATTGATAAAAAATTAAAAATAACCTATTTACCCCATCTAGGTTAATCAGGTACATATCTTATAAACTTTGACGTATTATTTCAAATTATCAGTACAATTTTTCATCAACTCATTAATATTTTTCTTTTATGATTACACGAAAAGATATAAAACACTAACTCGACTTACTTATATGGGTAAGGATTATAATATTGATATATATATATATATATTTAACATGATTTTATTTTTTAATATTTATTTATTTTATAAGAATAATGAATTTATATTTTTCTTAAAAAAAGTTAAAAATTAAACTTTTTATATAAAAATATTATATCATATAATTAAATCATATATATTTTCGAGTCACATATTTAGATTAGATGGCTAAAAACAGATGAAACAGAGATTCATAGAATCAAATGCTTGAATTATACTTTGCCCAAAACAAAATGCTTAAATTATAAGCATAAACAAGGAGGTAATGAGTTGAAATGTCATACAGTCACAGTAACAAATTACCTAATTTAGCCCAACTTATCAATCTTCACCAAATGCAAATAATAGGAAGTTTAGCCGAACTTCATATCTTTTGAAAAGGCAAAAGCTGTACAGTTTTACGACACAATAATCCAACCGCTAAAACCAAACTCCAATAATGTTACCATTATTCACTCTTTAACCGATTTCAAAAATGAGAGTTCTTAAATTTTGTAAGGTTATTTTTCTTATGATAAGAAGACAAGTTTAAGAAAAATTGTTTATTTATTTTGTTATAAATATACTAATTTAATACGTTATCTTTTACTATATATATCAATGATTTTAAATTGATAAAAAAAAATTATTTGAT
The DNA here is from genome assembly GCA_030763125.1 of Hippophae gyantsensis. Lineage (NCBI taxonomy): Eukaryota > Viridiplantae > Streptophyta > Magnoliopsida > Rosales > Elaeagnaceae > Hippophae > Hippophae gyantsensis. The sequence goes on along the minus strand of CM061031.1, from coordinate 28,170,364 downwards.
TTTTATTATACCATTTTTAATAATAAAATAACTAAATTTCTTTATTAAAAAAAAACTTCCTATCTAAACAGCAATTGTCTCTTCAAATTATAGGTTCCATCACATGCAGTGATTTATATATGGTATGCTACCCTAACCAATAGATAAATACGGAAGAAATATGAACGTGACAGGCCAAAACAAAACTCAAATTAGACGAAAATGAGAGCTAGAAAAGTTTGCGAAAGTCCCCACTTTTGCCACCCTCCTAAACCATCTGATACTATTGTACGGTTCAATAAAAACACGTGGTCCTATTTTCCGTATCTTCCAAATATGCCCTCTCATTGTTACTGAAATTACAAATTGCTTTGCCCAATTAAAAAGGCAAAAACAAATAGGGATGGTTGTAATTTGTATCCGGATTAAATGTGTTGTTTCAATTTTTATAAGTTCATTAAAATTGTGTTTGACATTTAGAGTAGTGGTTTACTCGTGTATAAGTATTTGATTTAAGGAATAATTATTCATTGTTTTATATGATAATTTGATATCCATGTTAGTAAAACTTAAAATAAGTATAAATTTTTTTAAAATCAAATAAGAGAAAAGAGATAAGGAAAGAAAATAATTTAACTAATAATTTTTTTTTTTATTGTTTTTAAATAACGTGATATTTTAAGTTAATAAAATTTAAAATTAATATAATTTTTTTAAAAAAATAAATATCTAATAAGTTATGAATAGAAAAAAGAATCTAATTAATGTGTAACATTCTATAATAATAGTAAAAAACACCTATAAAAATCCTAGCATACTCTATTATATATTCTCTTTCACAAAACTTAGTAATATTTCCCTTATTTGTTAGGCATATGAAAGAATCTCTTGGAGCTTTCTCTTCTATAGATTATTTATTTATTGTTATTTTAATTTAATAAATAATTTATATTTTTTTTGATGTATTACCTCTTTTCTATAAATTATTTATATATTGTTATTTTAATTTAATAAATAATTTACATATATATTTTGATGTATTACCTCTTTCTCTTCACTTTTATTTACATCTAATTAAGGGTGATCTTTATCATGTTTGTTTGTTTGTGTTTTGTTTTCTTTCTAGATATAATGTTTTTTTGTTTAAGTATTATTACAATTCAAGAAGATCTCCTGTCCTGAAATGTCAAATTTTATTAAATATCTTACATCTTATCAAGTTGAATAACTATACATAGAGATTGAAGAACTCAAATAGCTAAAGGCAACTCTAAAAAAAATTACTCTAATACTGCGGATGATTTATAATCATCTTAATTTAAATAAATATAAATTTATTTAAAAAAATCATACTTTATTAACAAGTTTAAAATTTTAGGACTATTATGCCTCATAAATAGTAATAAATATAAGGAAAATGTTTTTTATCATATTAATAAGTGCATAATTCAAATGTTAATATATAATTATTTCATGTGGGAAATTTTAACATATAATCAAACATTGAAGCGATTTTTTAATGCATATAACAACTTATTTAACAAAAAATATTAAATTTATATAAATTTATGTATATTAATTATGTTGTTACATAAAATATTTCTTAAAAAAATAATTTTATCATTTCTTAAATTATTTTGATATATATTCATCCATTTAGATTATATTGTATCATAAGTTGTAACAAAAAAACTTATTTTTCTATTAAATTATAGGGAATTCTTTTCACTAAATACAACACAAGATCGATCTGATTCGTTGATTTTTCATCTAATTCGATGGTCGGATCGGATGAATTTTTTTTCATCCGTTAAGTGTGGATCGGATGGTGGATTTCTATGATTCATCTGATCTCATCCAATCCGACCGAAATTAATTATATATATATATTTAATTAATATATATTTATTAAATTAAATATATATATATAATTAATATATATTTATTTAAATTTTTAATGTTTATTTTAATTCAAATAATTTTATGTTATGATTTATGTGAAAATTTAAATTTTTTATTTAAAAATATAAAAATAGAGTTAATTAAGTTTATTAGTCGGATTGATCGGATGTCATCCGAATAGTTTACGAATTGGATTGAACAGATGTAAAAGATGATCGGATCGGTAGAGATTAAGATATTTCAATCCGATTTATTTGTCGATTGTCGGATTTCTATTGATCCTCGACTCTTCTTATCCTTTTCGTAATATTAATATAAAATATTTTTATAGTATTAATAATTTATATTATTATTTTATTTTTATTATTAATTACAAATTAATATGATTATTATTAAATAAAATAATTAAGATATTAATATTGATTTTAAAATGGATGAATAAAATATTCACAATGAATGATACCTACGGGAGGTGTGGACTTCAGTCTAATGCATAAGTCACTATTATGATATATTTTAACCGAAATAGCTGTAAAATTTAAATAAAGCAGGTAAAAAATGTACCTTAAAAATATAGAAATATTATTTATAAAAGTTGAATCGGTACAAATAAAAAATATATTTGAATTTATCGAGATATAATAATATTTAATTAATTTATTAAAAATATATATTTTAGATATGACTTATGTTTAAATTCACACTTTTATGTCGGATGGGGCATTAACGATGTCCCTTTGATCATTGAAAGATAATGTAGACTGATAAAAAATTATCAAAATTTTCAACTTAAAATAATCATTAATAAAATTACTATTATAATAATAAAAATTTAAATCAAGCTAATATAAATAATTTCGTGATAACGTAAAAGTAATAGATTCAAGTGCTTATAAAAAATAAAAATAAAAATCCACGACTCTTTTTATCTCAAATGTCCCTATCCCGAGAATGGTTTCTCTTAAAAGAACTTACTTTCCTTTTCCCAGATATTAATTAACTCGCACGGTGTGGTGAGCAACTTTAAAGATTTTTCATCAGTCAGAAAATCCCCGTTTCCTGAGAAAAGTCGTAAAGAAAACTCCCACAAGCATATAACCCATGAAAATCAGAAATTTACAAGGAAAAAACAAAAACTAGCATCCAAAAACCAAAAAAAAAAAAAAAATGAAAAACCAAAAGCACAATTACACATTTCCTGGTGTAGAATATGAGGATGTGCTGTCTCGCACCAGCTCGCCATGTTTTAAAATTGATTGAAACTCAGCTTCCGAAGAAGGCTATGTACCCTACAAAACCACAAGCTCATGGCGAATGTAATTTAAAAACCTGAGCCATTTCTGTTTTTTACCAAGAAAAAAAAACACAAAAGATTGATCGTTTCTGTTTGAACAATAATAATGAAAATTCAATTAAAAGAACTTTATTTATATCAATATTGAACACGAAAATGAAAAATAAAAACTTTAGGTAACAAATATGAACTCTTTTGTATATATTGATAGTTTATTTTTCCCTTTCATCTTTAATATTTCATTTTACAACACTTTCCTTATCCTCATAATGCAATTGTAGTAGCTAGAGAGAACGGACAAATCCAAGTCTTTATACATTTCTATGAAAAAAAATGAAAATGAAAATATATGTTGATGCCGGCATTAGCATTAGGACCGGGAAACCGATTCAGCCAGTTTTCCGATTCGATCAATCATTTCCGAAGACAAATTTTTAAGCGGTTTCTTTACCTTCTCGGGTCGAAAATTAAATCCAAAAGCATCCGATACCTCCTCGGAGCTCCAACCAGCTCTCCGGAGCGAGTCCGAGAAACGATCCGTTTTCAAAAGAAGGGCATCGAGAACCGATTGGTTGTCTAACAAAACCATATCTCCTTCAAAGAACCCAGAGCCCGAAACCTGAACGATTTCGGATATATCCGATTCGCTCCACCCGCCTTGCCTCAGAGCTGTTCCTATTTGCTCAATGTACTCTTCAACCCATTTGGGGATTTCACACCTTCGAATGTCAAAGAACCTTTCCGGAGATGATGTTGACGACGAAGACGAGTTTCTTCGGCGGCGATCAACTGCAGCGTCACTCCAAAACTCAACCCACCTAGGTGTTCTTGCCCCTGTAGCAAGACCCGTATCTAAACTCCTACGTAATAAGAAATTAGATGACGATCCAGCTGACTTTTCACTGACGGATTTCTGTTTTTTTAAAACTTGAGGATCTGCTTCAGAGCTCAGAAACAGAGATTCGCGCTCGAAGAAATCGGAGAGATCCAAACCACAACAGAAGATCCGATTCTCGTCGACGAAGAATATTGGGTTCCCAGCCAAAGAAGGATTGCATGGAATGTAACAATGGTTAAAAATAGGTATCAAAAGGGGTGCTCTTTTCAAAGCATTCCTAGCAGCCCGTAAAGCCTTTTCCGGATCGGAAGGTCTCAGACCCCAAGACTTAGACCAAAAAGTATTCCTAGCAATCTGGAAAGAAATGGCGGCAATTGGGAGATCAAGAGAAGCTCGGAGATGAAGACGGGCACCCGGTGATCGCCAATCTGGTAAGCCCGGCCCAACCGGCAATCCAGCTGAGAGAACAGCTTTAAGGTCTGGAGGAAATGCAAAGCCAAACTCAGCTTCGGCAATAGCGAATTCGGCGTCGGATAAACCCAGTTGAATTTGGATACCAGAAGAACGCAGATGGGTTAGGACCTTCTCGGCTAAAGAAGAGAAGGAAACAAGACCATTACGTAGTGGGAGTGATGATGATGTAGTGGCAGATGTTGCTGGGCCAGCGGCAGCACGAGCAGATAGACGGCGGAGGCCGGCAACGTGAGCCGGGTTCAGACCGGCCATTCTCCGGTCCACGTCGACCATTGTGATTTCAGAGATTGAAATATTCACTCTCTCTGTTTATCTTTCCCTTTGTCTGGTAATCTGTTCTTTTGATCACAATTCACCGTTCTTTTTGGTGCTTGAAGTGAAGTGAAAATGATAAAGGGAACAAATAAAGTACTTTAGGGTGAGAGATAAAGTAGAGAGAGACTTTGTTGCTTAAACAAAGCTTTGATATTTATAGCTGGTTATGAGACGAGGTTCCCACCGAAATATTTCAGCATCATTTCCAATTCAAAATGACGGATTTGGTCTGGTAATTTTAGATTAACCTTTTTGGTTTGTTTTTTTTTTAATAATAAATGGAGTTGATTTTTGTAAATTAATTCCAAATTAGTTTATAAAAAAAATCGTGTTGTATCATTATGCTGTTTTTTTTTATTAATTAATTTGTCTTCACTTGCATGAAAATTTTACTTAAATTTTTTATATTGTCTTTTTTTTAATTATCATGTTTCGTGCTTTTTAACTATAAAAAAACACTCTTTGAAAAAAATTCACTAAATTTTATATTAGTATTTTCGTGTTATTCTTTATTGCCAAATGCCAAGATAGTTATATTGCAACTAACAGAATTATTGTTTTCATGACAACTTCCATTTTTACAGCAATATATACAACATTAAAGAAATTAAAGAAAATTTATCATTATTTTTAAATAATTATATTATTCATATAATTTAATTAAAACTTAAAAAATTATATCTTTTACATGTATAATAAATTAAATATATATCATTAAGTCATAAATTCGTTTAAACAAAAAAAAAACTAATTTTAAAAATTAATTTTTTTCTTTTTTTACTATGATTCAATTTATTATAAATTAAAACTAAATTAATGTAAAAAACAATACAAATGACACAAGACAGATGCAAAATAAGAAAAATAATAACAGTGACATAATATCATAATAATTAAAAATAAATTTTTATCCTTCTCTTTTTTAAAAGTGCTACTAATTGTATTATTACTTGATAAAATATAAATTAATTCCATAATTTAATTTATTTATTTTAATTTTTATAAAATATGAAACTTAATATACTTGATTTAAAAAATTTATGATTAAAAATAACAAAATTATTGTTATCTTTAACTTGATCAACGGTTTATTTGGTGGGAAAATGGAAGTATGCGATTAGGGAAGTGATGATGTAGGTAGCTAGCCCTCCCTTTTTCAACGGTATCTTCTTTACCCTTAAAGGAAATTTAAGGGTGCCCAGGAGCGTTGAAACCCCTTAATTATGATAATGAAAAATAATAAATGGATATAAATTTATAATTTAATTAATATGTATCGAAAAAAATTAGTATATTTATAGTTTTTTTTTAATAAACATGATCTTCCAAGTTTTTATTTTTTTCAAAGTTTGATGTTCCAAAAATATATTTCTTGTTCATTACTTTCATTGATAATAAAACTTAGCAATTAATAAAATATTTATTTTTAAAATATCTGTTAAATAATTATTTAACATAAAAATATAAAATATAAAAGATAATAATTATAATATTGAGATATATTTATTTAAATAAAAAATTAAAAATCAAATATAAATTAATAATTTGATATTGTAACATTCCACCACATTTTCAAAATCAAATTCGACAACAGTTATTCCTTATCAACACTAACTCATTGATAATCTTTTTCTTTTTTTGGCTTTTTCACTTGTCTATTATTACTCGTTATTAATGGACACCTTTCATCTAACCGATAAATATAAATATTTACAGCGGTGATGTGTAATAACAAATAGTAAGAACTCACTTAATATCTTTTAATAAAATAAAAAAATTAAATTAAATTGATATATTTATAATTTTTCGAAGTAACCATAGCTTCCCAAATTTAGTCTTTTGAGAAGTAGAGACTCGAGATTATTTTTCCAAAAACATATTTTTTTCATTATTTTTATCAATAATCAGTACGTAGAGATTACAGATTATTTTTCCAAAAACATATATTTTTTCATTATTTTTATTAATGATCAGTATGATTTAAATAGAAAAATTTATTAATTAATAAGATAATTTCTTCAAAAATATATCATAAATATTATCTTAAATAATTATCAATTTAACTTAAAATTAAATAATATAAAAGACAATAAATATAATTATTAGGTATTTTTTACCTAAATTAAATCAAAGCAAAAAATTCGAATATAAAATAATAATTTAATATCATAATATATATTCTGATATTTATTATAATTTTTTTAAAAAGTTATTTTAATATGTTATATGAATATAAATTTAATGAAATAATTTTGTTGTAATCCTTGCTATTATCATCAATTAAAACCTTTAGCATGATTATTTATATCAACAGAAATGCGAATAATACAATTTTACAACTATTTTTCACAACACGTGGTAAATTTATTTTGAAAAGTAAATAAACTATACATTTTTTAAATAATTTTACTACTCTCACTGTATAAGTGCTATGTACTCACTGAGTCACTGTAGCATTCATGTACTTGTTGTGTCTTTCTTTTTGTAATGATAAGTTGACAAAACCTCTAAAAAATATTATTGCTATTAAGCAGTAATCCAAAGTGACAATTTATTCCCATTTTATATTTATATAAATTATTGTATAAATATATCAAAATAATTTTAAAATTTAAGAAATTAATCATGTTTTTTAAGAAAATTAACGGTTTGTGTTGATCCGTTTTTCATTTTAATTGAAATTACTTTAATACTTTCTAAAGGTTCAAAACATTTTCATTTTGGTAATCTATAAGGAATACTTTTAAAAATTTGAGAAGTAATATTTTAAAAATCACTTCTAATATCTGAAACACATAATTATTTTCTTAAAACTATTTTTAATCAAACCAATTTATTTTATATTATTTCTTTATCTAAACGGACCATAAATCATATAACATATTATAATTAATAATATGATATTTAAATTTTTTAGCTAATGTATGAATACAATTTTGATATTAATAATTTTAAATGTATCAGTATTTTGTATATCTTTTCTTTGTATTTTATTTTTAATATTAACTTAATAAATAAATATAGAGGTTCATGATTTTATAAACTCTATTATATTTTTTTAATGAAATTGATCTGTTCAAATTATGGTTTTTTTTATCCATTGTAAACTAACTTTTAATTAACATCACTATTTTTCATCTTCCTCTTGATTAGGGAGTCACCATCTTCATCTTCATCCAAATCTTCCAATAAAGTTTCCATTGTAACCTTTTTTATAGAAGCAACTGGCTTACAAATTCCAAGTTTAAAGACAAAAATTTATTTTAATATTTACTTATTTTTGTTTTTCTAAAACAAAATATATATTTAAATATTTTTATGAGTGTCAGTCTCCTTTTAATCATTTACCCAAAAATATTATTTTAAAAAAGAATAAACATAATAATATTATTTATTTTTAATTAACTCATTTTTTTAAAATTATAAAAAAAAAACTATTTTTTTGATTAATACAATCCTTTTTCCCTTTGTTATTGTCTGGTTCACTTGTCTTTTTTCTCCGAGGCACATTTTTTTTTTTAGAGGAGACCAACATGATTTTAACTTATTAGTAGACTAAAATTTTGATACCGCCCGGGTACCCCAATATCAAAAAATTAACTTAATAAATATAAAGATTTATTATTTTTATAAATTTTACTATAATATTATATTAATTTAAGATATTACCTTTAATAATTTATACTCAAATTTGTTATTACTTTCAACATATATTAATTATGACATGATAGAATAATAATTTTGAAAGTGTTCTGTTTTACAAATTCTATAATATATAAATGATTTATTTATATCGATAATTCTCGATAATTTATCAAATTAATAAAATATTTAAATTTTATTTTATTTTTTATCAAAATTATTTTTAATATAATGATTATCAATAAAAATACATTAATTTATTGTGATAAATCTTAACATAATAGTAAATGTTACTAATAAGCTTTTATATATTTGTTTAATATTTTTTGAGATTAATTAATGATTTAACACAAATTTTTATTATTATTAAAATCATTATAAATTAAGGTGTATTATTATTTTATAAGATATTATCTTAACGTGATCATTCTTATTATAATATTATATATTATGTATTATAAATTTTATTAAAATAAAATTTAATTTAAGACAAGAGTAATGTATAAGTCTTATGTAAATTATGTTAAATTAATGGTAATAAATTAAAATAAAATATTATTTAAGATTAATGAGTTTTGGATAATGTTTTTGATAAATATAATGATGTACTGATATATATCCAAAATGTGTAAAATTTGTGGGTTAGCCTTTCTCGTTGCCAACGAGCCATGAACAACAATGCAATTTAAAGGAGAAATAAAGGCAAAGTGAAAGGAAAACAATCATGAGTCCACGTCATTGATAAAAATCTAGAAAATTTAGATCGAAATTTGTGGTAACGATATAAAAATTAAATAGAAATCTATTTCTTCTAAAATTTAAATAAAATATATGTAATTTTGGAAAAAAAATTAGTTTTGAAACTTCAATTCAATTTTATAAAATGAGTTAAATGGCCAAATTATTAAGTAAATTGCTACAAATTAAAATTAATACAAATAATTTTATAAGATATGAGATAATTATTTTTTTTATTTTACTTTATATATTTTTTTATTATATTTGATTGTATTAAAAACATAATGTGATATTAATTTTTTTTATTAATTGATGTACTTTTTATCTTTAGTGTTTTAAGTGTTATTGAAACTTTAAAGATTATATTAATTAAAATATTTTAATAGAATATATTATATATTATTATGTATGATGTTATTGATGGATATCTTATAACTTATAACTTACTCCTACTTTACATATTTATTTATATAATTTAAGATATGTTAATTTATTTAAAAAATAAAGATAAATAATGTATTATTAATTAAAGTAATGGATTTAAAATTTTCAAATTTTAATTTTAAGTTTGTTAATATATATATATATATTCAATATTTTCACGGTCACAAAGGCATAACCGGCTTTTTTATCAAAATTTTATTAAAATATTAAAGTATCAAACATCTACTCCCATCCAAATTTTAATTCCACATTATTTTACATTATGAACCAATAAATATATTTTAGTAAAAAAATAATTTTATCATAATTTAAAATATGTATTAATTTACATTATATAATTTAATTATTTATTTATTAATAAATATTTTTATAATTACTTTATTATTAAGTATGTTCAAATTTTCATATAATTAATAATTATTAATTAATACGTTTTTAAATACATATAATAATTTATTTTATATAACACTAACGTAAAGTGTAAAGGCAAGTTTCGTCAAATAAATCTAATCAATGAATGATTGCTGATTGGCATAAGGTTGGTCATGAGATGTTCCTAAGAGGAGGAGCATATTTTGCTTCAAGATACCAATTTTTTTGCCTAGTCCCCATCTTCATTCCTTTGGGGAGAATATCTTTTTAAGAAAATGAAACACAATCATTTAAAATTATGGAAAAGTTAGCCCTCTCTTGGATTGTGCAAAATATAAAAGAGAAGCCAAATTAATTGTCTTTTCTAAAACAATGTTGTCGTTCAGGAGATTTTCAATGTATTTAATACCTTTTTAAAATAGTGATATTGAATTATAGTTTTTAAAGGTTCTATAAAAATCTAAAATGTATTTAACTAAGGTTTTTTAAAAGTATTTGAAAATTTGGATGTTTTAGCAAAATTTTTTACTAATCTTTATAAATTTGATAAAATTTAAAATTAAAAATACCTATAAAAAGTTTCTCTCTCTTTTTCCCTTTTTATCATACCTCAAATATTTCTATGTATTTCTATTGATTTTTATTTTCTCTATTCCTTCAATATTTTCATTATATTTCTTTTATCATTTTTTTAACATCTTCATAAAAAAATGACTTAAAATCAATATGATTTCATCAAAATCTATCTTAAATTTTTTTTATAATAAAGAACAAAATTATTGAAAGAAAAAATAATTTGTGAATAATACTCCATGTATTCTATTGATTGAGCTAAGATATTTGTACGCTAAAATTTCTTAATCACTCAACCAATGAAATGGTTGTAGGAACATAACTAAAAAAACTTAGAGGAGTTATACTATATTACATTTCAATGCACTATAGTTGGCATAGAATTCATAGTTAAACACACTCTCCCAAGAGACATTACCATAAGTTTGATCTTTAAAAGAATAAATTGTGACTCTCAAAGAGGTTTTGTAAAGATATCAACTACTTGATCAGTTGCAGGAGTATATCTCATATCTAGCTTGTTAGCCAACCCCAAATCTTGAATGAAATGAAAGTCGATTTCAACATGTTTTATTCGATCATGCATGATAGGATTTGTTGTAAGGTATTTTACATTGATATTATATGTAAAAAAGACCGATACATATGCCTCAGTCACCTACAACTCATGTCATAGAGATTGTACCCAAAGAACCTCACTTGAAGCAAGAGAAATGGATCGATATTCAGCTTCAACACTTATTTTTTCCATAACCTTGTATTTGTAAGGCATTCATGAAACTATATTGTCTCTAAAACAAATGCTATAACCACATGTGCTCCTCCTATCATTGGGGTAGAGGCCTAATCCAAGTAAGTGGAACTAACAATTCCTAAAGCATCAAACTTTTGAAATAGAAGACCATGATTCAATGTACCCTTCAAATATCTAAGTATCCTTTTGGCTCTTATCCAATGATCATTTGTTGGTTGATGAAGGTCAAATGATTGATGAAGGAATTGGTACAACCTGTTTACAACATAAGCAATCTCAAGTCTAGTGGTAGCATAATACTGTAAGGCACTTACCTGACTTCAAAACAAATGACCATCCTTTAATGGTTCACCATAAAATTTTAAAAGAACTGATGTGGAACATATAGGTGTTATGAGTGCCTTGGCTGATTCAAGGCCAGCTTTAGTGACTAGAGTCTTGACATACTTTTGTTGGCTAAGATGAAATTGATCACCCTTTATTTATACTTTAATCCCTAAGAAAAATGCAAATCCTCTAAATCCTTGAGAGAGAATTAAGCATTCAAAGATTGAGTTAAATCAACACTATAGTTGTATGATTAGATGTATGTTAACCAAACATAAAAGTATATGATTTTTCATTCACAAAGTCAAGATCAATCAAACTAGAGTTATGTTTATGGTACCATGTTTGAGGTGCCTACTTTAGGCTATAGATGGCCTTCTTTAACCTACAAACCCAATTAGGATGATGCTTATCTTCAAACCTTTTGGGCTACGTCATGAAGATAGTTTCTTGGAGATCATCACTAAGAAAAAATATATTCACATCGAGTAGTTTTAGAGTCCAGTTCATTGTAATGGAAAGAATGAGAATAACTCTTATGGTTTAAGACTTTACAACAAGTGAAAAGGTCATAGAGTAATCAATTCCTTCAACTTGATCATAGCCCTTAGCCATAAGTCTCGCTTTGTATTTATCAAGGATATCAAGTAACAATTTGGTTCAAAAATCCCACTTATTTCCAATGGGTTAGTATCAACAGGACAACACACAAGCTCTCAAGCACCATTGGCACTTAAAGATTGATATTCATTTCTCATAGAATCTTTCCATTCAAGGATGCCAATAACTACCATACAATTTCATAGTTCAGGTAAAATGGGTGAAGCCTAAGTAGTAAAGACCTGAGGCTTTAGAGAATCTGCTTTGCCTATGGTAATCATGGGATGAGAATTACTAATATGCAATGGCATGGTAGGTAAATCAATAAAAGTGTGACTAAGAGGATGAGAAATAATTTCTATGTAAAAGGGCAAGTCCTTAAGAAAATGAATCACAGAATGGTAAATGGATTAGGAAAAAGGTGAAGAAGTTGACTCAATGGAACCAATATTGTTAAGTGACTTGAGTGAGATAGATGTCAGAGGAAGCTCACAAGAATTTTAAACCTAAAGAGGTCTGGAGGAAGAAAAATTAGATAGTGTATGATAGATAGAATAAAAAGACAAAAAACCATTACTGGGTATAATATGAGCAACTCAATGACTAGGCACTAAAGTGTCAGAATGAGCAAATATGAACTTAGGTAAATCATGTGAACCTAAGTTGGATGGTAATAATACAAAAGATTAAACTAGTGAGTAACAATCTTGAATAGATTTTTCATTAATAATATGAGAGGAATTTTTGAGATGAGGAAAAGTTTTTTCATCAAAGAAACATGCTTGCTAGTGTAGAGATGATTAGTGTCAATGTCAAGACATGGATACTTTTTTTGTTAGGGTGATAACCTAAGAAAATATAAGGAAAAAAGGTGGTTGTAATTTATTAGTATTATACTATCTAAGTTAAGGATAACACAATAACAAAAAGCTTTTAAAATTTTGAAATCTGGCATATCACATTTGTACAATAAATTTTATAATATATCACCTTTAAGAGTTTTTATAGGTAATTTGTTTAAAATATTAACAGTTGTACAATTGGTAAGCTAGATTGAAGAAGTAAATCTATACCACATTCAAAAACATGTCCATTGTGTGTTTCAACTACTACATTATGTTCAGAGATACGAGGACAGTTTTTCTTATGAATAATGCCTAAAGAACTAGGCTTAGTTGTAATAAAATGAAATTCCTTACCACTATCTGTTTGAGTAGCTTTAATCTTAAAATCAAAATTTCTTTCTATTATCTGAAAAAAATTAGTAGATATAGATTCTGCCTCTCTTTTGTTTTCAAAAAATAGATCCACATATAATGTGTTTGAACATAATTAGCAAAAAATACTTAGCATTAAAGTACTTAAAATAGTACTTACAGGTTCAATTCACATATCAAGATAGACTAAAGTAAAAGGAAAATCACATAACACATGAGAAGATTTAAAAGACAATTTGTGTGACTTAAATGTTGCACACATAGAACATAATAAATTACAAGGTAAAGACTTATCACATTGTACAAAGTCTAAGTTTACAAGCCCAGTAGTAAGTCATGTGAAGGGTGTGCAAGTCTACTATGTCACACATGTAACCAAAGAAGAAAATGATGATGATGTAGAAAGATCACCAAGAGCATCAACAAAATGAGTTTTGTTGTTTGAGCATGGAGTAGAATTTGGTATTGTTACCACTGTGGAATTTTTTAGGATCTCAAGTTATGTTGGCTATGATACCATAAAAAGAAAGTGATTTCTGAATAACACTCAATGTATTCTATTGATAACTAAGATATTTATAAATGTATTACTAAAGTTTGTTAAGCATTCAACTAATACAATGACTATACGAATACAACTGAAAAAAGTTAAAGGAGTTATAATGCACTACATTACAATGCACTAATTAAGGTTAGTATAGAACTCATAGTCCAATAGTTATCATTAGTCATTAAAATTCAAACACAAATCAAATAGTAAATGCAATCTTAAGGTACATATTATAGCATCAAAAAAGCTTATTGAAAAGATCATTATAACACTGGAAGAAAAATTGTGATAAAAATTGATCATACTGGCCATAAATGAGTTATAATGCTAGTTTTGTCAGTTGACCAACCCCAACTTTAATAATAATTTATTAAAATGATTAAATTATTTATATTCAAAACTAAAATTTACACATCTCTCGATCACTTTCAAAATTCGCTCCCTCTGGAGACTTAAACTTCTAAGAAGCATTTCTACTAAAACCTTGGACCCAAAACAATAACAAAGAAATAATACAACACATAACCAACAACATATTATAGCAAAAAAAAAACCATGCTATCTGAAAGTTCATAGCCAAACCAAAATTGCAACACCAATTCCAAAAGTAAACCAATTCTTATTTCAACAAACATCATAAAACTAAACAAACCTCAAAACGACCTTACCCACATAAGTAAAATAGGTAGAGATGAAACTGTAGAGTAGCTAAATGGACAATAATAATATGAACGGGATATTATTACTATTTTAAATATTTTTGTTATCGAAATAAACTTGAAACTAGGAAATTTTTTGTAATTTGTCAAATGCCAACATATGTAAATGCACACAAATAATTAGGCTAGTGAAGTAAATTTTACACTTTAGGAATTTGACTTTGATTGTGTTAGGTGTTATGGTGGAATGAATACCTCTAAATATCAATTAGGCTTCCAGCTTTAAGTAATTTTAGAACCAAAAATGAAATATTTATTACTTAAATCTATCTTAACTAAAGATAAAAATATTAATTTTTGTGCATGTTTTTGTTATATTAGATTGTATGGTGCAATGTTCATATTTGTGTTTTCAAACTCAAATTCAAATATTATTTAAATATCTTTAAAATTTAAATTGGTTAAAGAAAAGACTAATATCTTTACAAATACAAAAATTTTAACTTTTGGTTCTAAGTAAAAGTTAATTTTTATCTTTAGTTTTTGTGCTCTCAATTACAATGTCATGCATTTCTCATGCATAAGATCTAAACTTTTTGACCTAATAGTTTGGGGCTTTTATAGTTTGAGTATTGATTCCATTCCAATAGTATTCTGAATGAGCAATGAAAAAATATTCTTTGAATTGATGTATTATTTGGAATAGATGACTAAAGAGAAATAATGTTACTTGAGACTCAACATCTCTACACAAATTCTATTTTTCTCTTGGACATTGATAGAGATCATGATTTTTTCCCATTCTTTTATGATTATTCATATTGATTTAAATATTAGAATGTATTTGAAAATACATTACACCGATTTCCCAAAAACAATTCCTACAACATCGAGAGAAATCATAGTTTTTTTTCACTTTCTTCTACAATTGCTCGTACTAAACGTTGAGTATATTTGAAAAGACACTATATTAGTTCCAGCAAACTTTTTATGTTGATTCCAAGATTTTCTCCATAAAAAACGACATCAATTTTAATTAGTATGAAAATTAACGTAGCAAAAGAGTAATATGAAAAATTAAGTAATATATATATAATTTGTTTCACAACTTTATATATTTATAAAATTTTCAAAAAAATCCTTTGATTTATTTGATGTTTACTAAAGATATTTTTGCCAAACGAAATGATCACTACTACAAAAATAAGTATTTAAGTCGATATATAAAGTCGATTTTTGAAGAAAAAAACCGATTTATAATGAATTTAAAGTCGGTTCGGTGTAGAATCGATGCTATCCACGTAGGATGTAGCTTCGGTTGACGTGTCGAACCGACGCTATGCGTGGACGTAGCGTCGGTTCTAGGTGTCAACCGATGCTACGCTACGTGGATAACGTCGGTTCACCACGTCAATCGACGCTATGTCCACGTGTAGCGTTAGTTCGACACGTCAACCGGTGCTATCCATGTAGCATAACGTCGGTTGACACGTGGATAAATTTTTTTTCTCTTCTTTCTTCCCTAGATAAAAATTATTCCAAGTGTTTCATAACTCTCAAAAATCCAAAACCTCCTCTACTTTTTCTCATTTTTCGGCCACCTACGACTACCAATTTCAGTGCCGGTTAGTGGGTTTTCTTCCTCTCTAACTAATCTTTTAGATCTCTTATTTTTTTGAGCAAAATACTCAAATTTTTTATACCAATTTCTCACTTACAAAACACCATTTTTTCTTCCTTTCTTTCATTTTGTCACTTCATTTATTTTTGTAAGTATTTCTATTAATTTTAAGTACTTATTATTCATTTTTTTTTGTTAGTATATGTTATTATTTATATGTATAAATTTCTGTATTATAAATGTAAGTTTGTATTATAATATTAGGAGAAGAATATGATGATTTTGAATAAAATAAAACAAAACCATGGTAATTTTTCTGCTATTAATTAATATTTTATTTTTTAAATATTTATATTATTTGAACTATTTGCTAAACTGATTTCGGTTTTTTTATGCTCGAATACAAGTTTTTATTTGAATATAATAGAAAATGAGTAAATTTTTTTTTAAATTAAAGTTGGTTTATCGCGTGAACCGACTTTAAATTTTAAGTCATTTTATTTAAAATGGGTTCAACGAATAGATTTTAATGATCTTTTTGTAGTAATGGGTTCAGAAGGAGTAAAGATTGTAGATGCTATATTATTATATCACTGCCTATTGTAGTTTTTTTTACCCCCTCTCTTATCTTTTTGGCCAAACATGATGTATTTATTTAACATTTTTATTTTTATATCATTGAAACTAATTTTAAAATTAAAATATAGGGATTTTTTATTATATATGTGCATTTTATTTGACACCACTATTTATCATCATCGTTGATGTTACTATATATTTTTATTTTTTTCATTTTTGAAAAATATTTCTTATAATTAAATTATGTAATGTTAACAGGGTTGGTAGTGAGCTAAATTAAAATAAAAGAAGACTAAATCCTTATTTTTGATTAAATATGATGAAAATAAAAATATTTACTTATTTATTTTCAAAAAGTAAAGAAAATGATTGAAAATTCTATTCATTTTTGTAAAAACTTTTAAATTATTTTAATTCTTTGTCCTTAGTCCCATGTTTTTTTTTGTGTCAAATGTTTTTGTTGAACTTAAAAATATAGAAAATAAATTGTAACATCAAAATGGTGCAACGTAATGGTGATTCAATTTCGTCGAAATCGTACGTCGGTTACAAAATCGAATGAGGTTCTTGATAGGAGAACCTTTATAAAGCATTGGGTCCTCTCACTCTTCACTGCTTAATTAAGATATACCATCAAAACTCAAAAAATAAGTATGAAAAACCAATGAGAACATCAAATCAAAAATCTTTTAGAATTCTCGTGTAAATGTTAAAATTTGATCAATAATCAGAGATATGTTTTCAATCCATTTTGTTTCCACTGTATTTAAATTTTACGTTTATATGGTTTCCTGAACGTTTCTAAATTGAATTGTGATATTACATAAATTAGAGAAACCGTGAATATGAATTTATCATACGAATGCCACACTTGAAGGGAAGACAACAAATAGAGGAATAAGTGTAGTTGATGTGGGGATGATATACATTTATAATTGTGGGAATAATCAAACATTTTTAGCAAATGTTTTTTTAATTCAAACAATATGATTTTAATATATGATTTAAAATGAGAAAATATTAAATTTTACTATAGATAGATTATTAGGTAAATCATATATTTGAAGCAACGTACTAGCTATATAAATGAGTCTAATTGTATTTTATATAACATAATTGACTATTTTTTTAGTTTTGTTATTTAAAAATCATAAATTAATTATAATAATTTTATTTAATTAAATAATTTGCATAATATTTACCAATCATATTTCAAATAATTTGTCACTAATAGATTCTAGTGTTTAAAGAGAATTGATGGTATTATATTCTTTATATAACAACAAGTTTATGGTAGTTTTAGAAATATAGTTTATGAAAATCTCACAGAATACTCATTGTGTTTCTTTTATTTCTCACTTATGTTAGACGTACAACTATTCAAGGCTTAGATCGATCAATTTTTCATCGATGATTGTACAAGAACTTTTCTCATGAATAACTTTGATTCATTAAGAGATTAGATTCACAGTGGAGTATACAAGGCGATTTTTGATTGAGTTCGAAGAGAAGCCTTAAGAACAATCAAGAAAATTAATATAGAATTGGTGTTAAATGCACCAAAATTAATAGCATTGGTTAAGATGTTAATTCTTATATTACCTAGCTTATTGGTCAATTTTTTCCTGATGCAATGTAATATATAGTCTATTGTGACATTGATGTATCCAAATATTTTAATTAATGGAAGTATTTCTACCTTAAAAGATTTTAAGTAGCTTATATGTTACTGTATTTATAAAAATATGATATAATTATGATATAAGGTGACGTTTGTTTCATAGAATAGAATATAATTGGAATTGAAATGAAAACAATTTTGTTTGATTTGACCACTGCAATCAAAGAAAAAGAATCAGTATTACAATGTTTGATTTACAACTGAAATTAAATGAAAAACACTATATATTACCTTAATACTTCTATATTCAATAAAATTTAAATAATATTATTTAATTATTATTTTTCGACAAAATATATTATTGAAATCATTATTTTTTTAAATAATTATTACTTAAAAAAATATATTATTAAAATTATTATTTTTCTAAATAGGGTTTATGGTTTTAAGGTTTGAGATTTGAGATTTAAGGATTTAGAGTTTAGGGATTTGAGATTTGGGATTTATGATTAAAATTATTATTTTTTTAAATATGGTTTACGGTTTCAGGATTTTGGATTTGAAATTTAAGGTTTAGGGTTATATTCGTGGGTTATGGTTTATGGTTTTGGGATTTAAGATTTGAGATTCAGGGTTATATTTATGGGTTAAGATTTATGATTAAAATTATTATTTTTCCAAATATGGTTTAAGATTTAGGGTTATATTTGTGGGTTAAGTTTTAGGGTTAAAATTATTATTTTTCTAAATAGGGTTTTGGATTTGGGATTTGGAATTTAGGATTTTGAATCGATTTAACGATAACGATAACGATAACGATAACGATAATCGATTTCAACTTAATTTAACGTAACGATATCTAAGTAATAATTTATCGATATTTTTAACAATTTAACCAAAAATATAATTATTATATTTTTATATCAAAATATATAAAATAAAGATATTATTACAATAATATTAACGATGTTTTTGACATTTTTATTGTGATTCTGGTACTATCAATTGATTATTTTATGTTGATTTAATGATATCTAAATAATAATTAAAAATTATAAAAAAAATAAAAATTAACTATTTATTTTTGTATTATCAATTTTATAAAATAAAAAAACTAAATTACTAATAAAATAATATTACTTTTTTAACATAATTAAAAACTTGTGTTATTTTATATTTTATTATTATTATTATTATTATTAAATAAAATAATAATTAATAAATAATATTGATTATGCCAAGAATCACGATATTGAGATAGGCAACAATCTTGTTAATTAAGAGTTAGCTTCTTGCATAAGTTGCTCACATATGATAATATGTTTATTTTAATTATTTATTTTTATAAAATAGAAAAAATAAGTAAATTAATTATTATTATTAATAAGAGTGATAGAATATTTAATATGTAAAATTTTCTCTAATTAATCATTGCGAACATGTGAGTGTATAATGGAGAAAAACAAGAATTTTTAGCACTAGAGAGAGCCACCACTACTTGTCTTTTTAATCCAGAACCCACCTCTTCTCTTAGGTAATGTTTGGTTGGAGGCATTGGAAAGAAATCAGAATTGATTCCTTCTATTTTGTGTGTTTGGTTGGGTGGAATAAGGGGATGGAATGAAATCGATTACTAAAAGAGAAAGAATCACAATTTCTTCTCCTCCTTTAGGAATCATCATTTCATTCTCATCTAAACTTTTTTTTTCAATTTTATCCTCACTCCAAATATAACCCTAAACTCAAATCCCAAATCCCAAATCCCAAATCCCTAAACCCTAAACCCTAAATCCTAAACCCTAAACCCTAAACCCTAAACCCTAAACCCAAAATCCCAAATCTCCAAACCTCAAATCCCAAATCCTTAAACCATAAACCCTAAACCCTAAAACCTAAACCCCAAATCCCTAAACCTTAAACCCTAAAACCTAAATGCCTAAACCCTACACCCTAAAACCTAAAACCTAAAACCTAAATCCCTAAACCCTAAATCCCAAAACTCTAAATACTAAACCCCTAAACCCTAAATTCCAAATCCTAAAACCCTAAACCCTAAACCCTAAATTCATAATCCCAAATTCTAAAACCCTAAAACCTTTTTAGAAAAATAATGATTTTAACCCTAAACCTTAACTCACAAATATAACTCTAAACCCTAAACCTTAAACCCCAAATCCTAAATCCCTAAACCCTAAATCCCAATTCCAAACCTTAAAACCCTATTTAGAAAAATAATAATTTTAATAATATATTTATTTTTAATTAAGTAATAATTATTTAGAAAAATAAGGATTTTAATAATGTATTTTATCTTATGAAAAAATAGTAATTAAATGATATTATTTGAACTTTACTGAATGTAGGGATATTAAGGTAATTTACAGTTTTTTTCATTCCATTCTAATGGCAAACTAAACACTACAAATCTTTATTCCGAGCTTGATTTCAGTAGTCAAACAAAAAAATATTATTTTCTTTTCATTACATTTCATTTCGATTCTGATTCCAATTTCGATTCTATTCCAAAAACCAAACGGAACATTAGAATAATAATAATTACAATACTCAATACTCCGGGGGAGAAGAAAAGAAAGAGATGGGAGGGAGTAGGGTCTAAGATCTAAAGGACTTTTAATTAATATATGGTTCGGATGTGTACGTCTTACTAAAGAGTTGAAAATTCACCGATATAGCAAAACGAACAAAGAGAGAAGTATCTCTATTCTATGCCGAGAAATACAAATACAAAAGGAGATTGCCGCATGTCAATGTGTCCTGCCCATATTATGTTGAATTTGCTGCCTTTGGCCGGCAGTATTTATAAACTTACTTTCAAACAAATTCTTTTCTTTCACACTGGTTTGTATTTTAAATGTACAGTACGTTTCACACGTGTTATAAATTAATAAAATTTCTGATACTATTTATTAACTTTTAGAACTCATCATATCTTATTTTACTTAATTTTTAATAAAATAAGATGATAATAAAATAATACTAATTAATATGTCTTATTTATTCCTAAAGTGTTTAATAAAACAAGTAAGAATACAAAAATAATATAACATAAGTTTAAAGTTAGACTCATTATGAGTATAATTTAAATGAGATGAGATAGTATTTAAATGAAACGAGACAATATTGTATTATAAACTCATTAGAGACATTAAATGAGATATAAGATGAGATAATTCATTATACATCTCTAGTTTTATTTTTAACATTTTTTATAGCAAATTAAAGAAAAAATGCTTTATTTATTTATTTATTTTGTATTTTAGGCTAAGAAACTATCAGATAATTTCCATAAAGAAACAAATAGTTAATAATTATCTCATAATTATCTAAAAAAAATAATCATTATGTTATAATAAATCTATCTATATAGATAAGAGATATGTATCAAGTTACTTCTATCCCTTATATATAATCATTATTATACAAATTCTATAATCTATCTATATAGAAGTTACTTCTATCCCTTATATATAATCATCATTATACAAATTCATATAGAATCGATATTAAGATCTAATAGCTTAGATGTAATAGCAACCATAAATACTCTCTTTCATAGTCATGATAGAGTAAGACTTAAATTTTCTCTATCTTCAATAATCTCATATTGACTTAAACATTATAGGATAAAAAATTACTAAGAAAAGTCTTATCTAGTGTTTACAACAATTGGCACCAACATTTGGTGTGCCCGTGAGAAACAAGTGTATTTTGTCATGCTAAAAAAAATTGAGTCTTTAGGACATTTCTAAGTATTCTATGACATTCATTTGAAGGTTCTATAGTCTTTGAAAATAGATTGGCATCCTAATTGAAATTCTAACTGTCTCAATAATACTGATTCTATATCCCTCCAATAAGAAAGTAACAAATCAATCTATCTGTTTTGACAAAAATACTTAAAAAAAAATGAGAAACTTATGAAAAGAATAAAAAAAAATTATTATTAGAACTTTCTTTTTCAAATGAAATTGAAAAATAAAAAATAAAAAATGATTATTTTGATATGTGGTGTTATTTTTTAAATTAATAGCTTAAAATGTCAAAAAACTACTAAATCTAAGTATCATTCATTTCCACAATTTAATAGAAGTCCGAACAAATGGCACCTTAGCAAACTGATAGAGAACAGTATCATAATCTGTTGTGAAACAGAATAGGATGGTCACCGTTCTCAAAAAGTCCACAAAATAACCCATTTATAACCGTTGTGTGAATATCGATACAAGTAATTGTTACTGTATATTCTATAAACTTTACTTTAAAATTTAAGTTATAAGTCGAAAGTATTTAACATTTTACATTAATTAACTTAGTTTTAAAGATTACTTATAACATGAATAATATGGCATTTCATGTGAATATCATAGTTGAAAATATTTTTTAAAAAATATGTTTTAATATGTTTGCAAAATCAAAATTATTAGTAATGTAATTTGGCCCAGCCTCGCTTAATAAACAATATTCCCAATTTAGTTCGATCCGGTATGAATGGTAAGTTTTCAATTTTCAAAATATCTTTCTAAAAATATATTTTTTAAACTAAATAAATTAATATCATTAAAATTTATAATAAAAAAATAACACTTCAATAATATTTTACTACTTGAACGAAATTCTTATATCATTAATTGGATACAGTTAAATGTTAAATGAATTTAAATGATCGTAATTGAACTTAAACAATATTCAATTAACATGTGTTAAATGTAAAATAATATGTTAATAAAATTTATATAGTAAAAATTTATTAACAAAATATAAAAAGTATTATTTTTATGTTATAATTTTTATTTTTTTTTGTGTGTTAAAGAACAATATGCATTTTGTTAGAGAAAGTGAATGCATTTACGTCTTCTTGTTTTTCTCCAAGTACCATTTAATATCTCACGTTTCAAAAAAAAAAAATAGGCTTTTTATTAATTACTGCCTATTAGGGGTGTCCAAAAACTGGTCCAAATCAGACCAAACCGAGCAATTTTGTAAATGAAACAGTCCGATCCGGTCCGTATTAAATAAAACCGATTTTAAAATATTATAAACCGGTCAGATCGGACCGGACCGGACCGGTTTTATTAAATAAATAATTTTTATTATTTAAAATATTATAAACCCTAGTATATATAAATATTTTGTTTTCGAGTTTAGGGTTAAGTCGTCACTCGTTAACGCTTAACCCTAACCCTAAAAATCAGTCTCTTGGCTCTCTCCTCTGCGCTCGCCTTCAGTCCTTCACTACTTCGTCGTCTACGCTCTGCTTTCGCCACTTCTTCGTCTATGCTCTGGGTTTGGCCGTCGTCGCTTCCACCAGTAACTAGCCATCGTTCATCGTGTTGATTCCACCAGCAGCTAACCACCGTTCCTCTCGTTGCTTCCACCAACAGCTAGCCATTATTCCACACGTTACTTCAACCAAAAACTAGCCACCTCTCCTCGCGTCGCTTTCACCAACAACTAACCACCTCTCCTCGCGTCGCGTCATGTCATGACAACAATGGACGAAAATCACGAAATAGGTATGTGGTCTAATACTACCGAGTCTTGATGCAGTAGTCTGGTAGTAGTTTTTTCCTGAATAAACTGAACGGTAAGTCTAAAGTCTGAACTCTAAAGTCTGAATGGTATGTCGTTTTTTTGTTAGTGTGAAGTTTGAACTGTGAAATCTGAATGGTATATCATTTTTTTGTTAGTCTGAAATCTGAATGGTAAGTCGTTTTTTTGTTAATCTGAACTCTGAAATCTGAATAGTATGTCATTTTTTTGTTAGTCTGAAGTCTGAACTCTGAAATCTGAATGGTATGTCATTTTTTTGTTAGCCTGAATACTTTGAACTGTGAACTCTGAAGTTTGAACAATTTTTTCTCACAGAGTTCATTTTTTTTAAATGGTGGAAAGTGGAAACTAATTAATACTGTTATAACTTATAACTTCAGTTAAATTGTTCGTATGTTGTCCCTCTTTTAAAGCTTAATTATTTTGATTAAGTTCTCTTTATAGATTAAATATATATAGTTTATTTTATTAATGTTTGATCATTATGAATTTCAAAATGTACAGGTCTACCCCCGCGAATGAAAAATCTATGTCATCAAGAATATGTACATGTACATAACTTATTTTTCAGTTTAAGCTAATTATAATCATCAGGATGCATTCCACCTTTCTTATACCCATCATGATCTTCTGTTAGAAGGTAGAGTTATTTTTTACCTGTTGGATCTGATTCCAATTCCCATCAAATTGTTATGAGTATTTGTTTGATCTAGAAAGTTAATTAAACTTGGAGCTCAAATTCATGTATTGGTAGTCTGGTAGTAGTTTTTTCCTGATTAAACTGAATGGTAAGTCTGAAGTCTGAACTCTGAAATCTGAATGGTATGTCATTTTTTTGTTAGCCTGAATACTTTGAACTGTGAACTCTGAAGTTTGAACAATTTTTTCTCACAGAGTTCATTTTTTTTAAATGGTGGAAAGTGGAAACTAATTAATACTGTTATAACTTATAACTTCAGTTAAATTGTTCGTATGTTGTCCCTCTTTTAAAGCTTAATTATTTTGATTAAGTTCTCTTTATAGATTAAAT
The DNA here is from genome assembly GCA_030763125.1 of Hippophae gyantsensis. NCBI lineage: Eukaryota > Viridiplantae > Streptophyta > Magnoliopsida > Rosales > Elaeagnaceae > Hippophae > Hippophae gyantsensis. The sequence continues at coordinate 28,145,264 of CM061031.1, read as the reverse complement.
ATATATAGTTTATTTTATTAATGTTTGATCATTATGAATTTCAAAATGTACAGGTCTACCCCCGCGAATGAAAAATCTATGTCATCAAGAATATGTACATGTACATAACTTATTTTTCAGTTTAAGCTAATTATAATCATCAGGATGCATTCCACCTTTCTTATACCCATCATGATCTTCTGTTAGAAGGTAGAGTTATTTTTTACCTGTTGGATCTGATTCAAATTCCCATCAAATTGTTATGAGTATTTGTTTGATCTAGAAAGTTAATTAAACTTGGAGCTCAAATTCATGTATTGGTAGTCTGGTAGTAGTTTTTTCCTGATTAAACTGAATGGTAAGTCTGGAGTCTGAATTCTAAAATCTGAATGGTATGTCGTTTTTTTGTTAGTCTGAATACTTTGAACTGTAAACTCTGAAGTTTGAACAATTTTTTCTCACAGAGTTCATTTTTTTTTAAATGGTAGAAAGTAGAAACTAATTAATACTGTTATAACTTATAACTTCAGTTAAATTGTTCGTATGTTGTCCCTCTTTCAAAGCTTAATTATTTTGATTAAGTTCTCTTTATAGATTAAATATATATAGTTTATTTTATTAATGTTTGATCATTATGAATTTCAAGAGGTACAGGTCTACCCCCGAGAATGAAAAATCTATGTCATCAAGAATATGTACATGTACATAACTTATTTTTCAGTTTAAGCTAATTATAATCATCAGGATGCATTCCACCTTTCTTATACCCATCATGATCTTCTGTTAGAAGGTAGAGTTATTTTTTACCTGTTGGATTTGATTCCAATTCCCATCAAATTGTTATGAGTATTTGTTTGATCTAGAAAGTTAATTAAACTTGGAGCTCAAATTCATGTATTGGTAGTCTGGTAGTAGTTTTTTCCTGATTAAACTGAATGGTAAGTCTGGAGTTTGAATTCTAAAATCTGAATGGTATGTCGTTTTTTTGTTAGTCTGAATACTTTGAACTGTGAACTCTGAAGTTTGAACAATTTTTTCTCACAGAATTCATTTTTTTTAAATGGTGGAAAGTGGAAACTAATTAATACTGTTATAACTTATAACTTTAGTTAAATTATTCGTATGTTGTCCCTCTTTTAAAGCTTAATTATTTTGATTAAGTTCTCTTTATAGATTAAATATATATAGTTTATTTTATTAATGTTTGATCATTATGAATTTCAAGAGGTACAGGTCTACCCCGAGAATAAAAAATCTATGTCATTAAGAATATGTACATGTACATAACTTATTTTTCAATTTAAGCTAATTATAATCATGAGGATGCATTCCACCTTTCTTATACCCATCATGATCTTCTGTTAGAAGGTAGAGTTATTTTTTACCTGTTGGATCTGATTCCAATTCCCATCAAATTGTTATGAGTATTTGTTTGATCTAGAAAGTTAATTAAACTTGAAAATCTGAATGGTATGTCATTTTTTTGTTAGTCTGAAATCTGAAATCTGAATGGTATGTCAGTTTTTTGTTAGTCTGAAATCTAATCTTTACAAACTGCCTTAGTATAATCACAGTTCACAGAATACATTGATCTTTACAATTAAATGTGTTTTTTATTAACATGATTTGTTAATATAAATTTTTATATATGATTTATATATAAGTTGTATTTTTGTCATAAAATGTACATAAATTGTGGTGTTTTTGTTTTATAGGTTCTTATTAAATCATATTACTTCTTAATTTTTAAAATGTACATAAACAATGTTTAAATTAATATTGTTATAGATTGTATAAAGTTTCTGAATACCAAACTGTATTATTAATTCATTAACGCCTGATATCATATATGCAGGTAATGCAGCTATAAACTAAATATTTATGCAGATAATTATATTTTAAATGTAATTAATCCACAAAGTTAATAAATAATAAAAAACAGTTTTTATTAGCATTCAATTGTACAAAATTACCATCTTTTTGATGTAGTGGCACCAAACATTTTGTGAAGCCCTCAAATTCAAGGTAATGTCCTAGATTGTTGTCCTATGCTAGAATGTTACACTTTGGTGACTGATATTATGTTAGTTTTGAAATGATTTTTGATTAAGTACAAAAAGTAATATTTTAATATATTAAGAATATGTACTAATCTATATTCTATATATAGGTGATGATGTACATGAGTTTATTGGACCAAGTCAATTTACAGACTTTGCTATGTCTATGATTGAAGACATTGAACCTGAAATTCATCCGAATGAAATGGAAAATTCACCACAGAATTTAAATGACTCATCTTCAAAAAGGGGAATAGAAGTAAGTAATGTTCACCCCGATAATGAATCTGATATGAAGAAACCAAAAAATTTTAGGTCAAAAATATGGAATCATTTTTCATATATTTTACCCTATGATGTGGAAAATCCTAGAGCTACATGTCATTATTGTAAAAAAAGTTATGTTGCTCATCCCACAAGGAATGGAACTACTTCAATGATACATCACTTCAAAAATTTATGTAAGAAGATTCCTAAAGAAGTAGATAAAGGACAAAAGATGTTAAGTTTTCAAACACAAAAAAGAGAGGATGATAGGACAACTTATAAATTAGTTGTTGTATCATTTGATGCAAAACGTGCTAGAGTTGCTTTGGCAAAAATGATTATTATTGATGAATTATCTTTTAGGTTTGTTGAGGGTGAGGGATTTAAAGATTTTATATCTAAAATTTGTCCTAAGTTTCATGTGCCATCTCGACAAACAATTTCTAGAGATGTGTTTCAACTTTATTTAGATGAGAAAAAAAGTTTGAAGAACTTTTTCATAAGTGAAAAGCAAAGAGTTTGTCTTACTAGTGATTGTTGGACTTCAATTCAAAATATTAATTATATTTGTCTAACTACTCATTATATTGACATTGGAAATTACAAAAGAGAATTATAAAATTTTGTCAAGTTGAGAATCATAAAGGTGATACAATTGGGAGAGTGATAGAACAGAGTTTGCATGATTGGGGTATATGTAAGGTATTCACCATAACACTTGATAATGCTTCCTCAAATGATACTGATGTGTCATACTTGAAAAGGAAGTTAAAAAATTGGAATGATGGACTTGTTATGAGTGGAGAGTTCTTTCATGTGCGATGTTGTGCTCACATTTTGAATTTGATTGTAAGAGAGGGACTTAAAGATCTTCATAGTACTATTATGAGTATTCGTTACGCTGTGAGATATGTTAGATCATCTCCTTTGAGATTACAAAAGTTTAAAATGTGTTCTATTAAAGAAAATATTGAGTCCAAAGGAAGTGTCGTGCTAGATGTGCCTACAAGATGGAACTCCATATATCTAATGTTAAAATCTTCTTTAGAATTTCAAAAAGCATTTGATCGTCTTGAAGAAAAGGAAGGAACAAACTTTATTTCTTATTTTTATGAGGAGCGATCGAATGTTGGGCCGCCAACATTAGATGATTGGAAGAATGCTGGTGTTTTTGTCAAGTTTTTGAAAACTTTTTATGACTCTACTTTAGCATTCAGTGCATCTTTATGCACCACTTCAAATTTATATTTTACAGAACTACATAACATTCAATCTCAAATACTTACATGGTGTGTTTCTGATGACTTGTTAAAAAATATGGCTATTAGCATGAAAACAAAATTTGAGAAGTATTGGCGAAATGTAGACAAGACTAATAAGATGTTGTATGTTGCATTTGTACTTGATCCAAGGTACAAATTAGAGTATTTGGAATTCTTATTTGAAGAGATTTATGATTTAGAAATTGTTCAAAAATTGAGAGATAATGTCAAAAATACTTTTATGGATCTGTTCAAAGCTTACTATATGTTAGTGCATGGAAAAGATTTTCAATCTAATGTGACTCAATCACAAGATGTAATAGGAATGATTCCTTCATCTGAGGAAGCAAGAAAGTTGAAGTTTCTTAAACGCTTAGAGGAGAAAAATAGTTTGGAATTGAAAACCGAGGTTGAGAAATATTTGAACACCCCATGTGAAAATGTCATGTTGGATAAGTTTGATATATTAAAATGGTGGAAGGCAAATTCTTTTAGGTTTCCTATCATCTCTCTCATTGCACGTGATGTGTTAGCAATTCAAGTTTCAACTGTTGCATCAGAATCAGCTTTTAGCACAAGAGGGCACATTCTTGATCCATTTAGGAGTTCTTTGAATCCTAAAATGGTAGAGACATTAGTATGTAGTCAAAATTGGTTTCGTTCTTCCATTAATAATGACAATGTTCTCTTACCAGAATACAATGATGACCTAGACATTTATGAAGATGTTGATTTTGTTTGATTGTAAAGTTCATTAAAGACACTACAATGATCGTTGATGATTAATAATGGGTAAGTTTTAAATATTATTATCTAATGATGTATTGTTGTTGATTTTGAGTTTTGATGTTTGTATATGTTTAAGAATTCTTTGCAAATGAGATATTTGGAATTCATTTCTTCATGTCTAATCTTTTTTTTATTTTAGATTTTGATAACATCTTATTTATGTATTTAACAATAATATCTATCTATGTATGATTATAAATAAGTATTATATTTGATTGCATCCTATTAAATTATATCATATTAAATTGAATAATATTTATTTATTATTAATTGTTAAAAACCGTTCAAAACTGTTAACCAAATCGGACCAAATCGTTCGGTTATAACATTTTAGATAGCTGAATGGTTCGATCCGATCTGGTTTCAATTATATGAATGGTCTGATTTGATTACATTTTTTTAGGCAAAACCGGACCAGACCGGACCATGGACACCCCTACTGTCTACAATGAACTCGTAAATTTGTTAAATGAGCTGATTAGTTTAGTTTATAAGCTAATTTATATAGGTATAAGTGCCTCGTAAGTTTATTTAACAAATTTTTATTATCAAAAAATAATTACTATAATATTATTATAAAAAATCTTAAATACAATAATTTTTTTATAAAATATAATACTTTTCTAACATTTTTTCTTTATATAAAATTATATTTTTTTTTTCAAAAATAAATTGGTTACTTCATAAGTTGCTCACTTTGTTTAAGATTAGCTCAACTCAATCAAAAATTACATGAATTAAAATCAATTCACATAAAACTTCCTAAACTTATCAAGCTAATTGGTTGAACTTGAAGCAAGAAGTGGTTTCTATATACCATTTTATTTGTTTCAATTTTACTTATTATCCTTGATTTGGAATTAACATTTTCTTTTTCTTGGGCAGGAACTCTCAACAAGATTGATACATGTGTATATATATAAAATAAAATTATGTTTTCTATATTTAATTTAATTTCCTTTTCAAAACAATTCAATTTAAAATCAAGCACGTGCATATTCATCAAAAGATAGTGATGTCACTGTGATGGCAAGTTAGATGCGGACTAAAACAAAAAATGTTTGTAGAAGCTATCGAGAATGATTGATTAAGATGATAATATAATATGTAAGATATTAAAAGATGAGATTTAATGCATGCTAGAAGAACAAAATCATATTCTAGCTAAGCTTGGCTAAAACCTATTAATTTCTAATCCTATTTTTTATGCACTTTCCATTAAAAAATTTATAATTGATTATTAAATTAATCCACGCACCACCCCCTGGCCATGTGCTTTATTGCCTTCAAGCATATTTTATATTAAGAATAAAAGAGTTTAGAAGTAGGTGTGCTTGGCTAAGATTTGTAGGAACAAAGGTGTGGTCATAGAATAGAATATATTGGTGGGATTTCTATGTTTCATGGAAAAGTAAACTCTACTTTAGTCCTAAGGATCAAAATAATTGGTGAAATGATAAATGAAGAGAACTAAAAGAGAAGGCATTGATGGAGGTTATTTTGGTAAAGTTTTAAATATGAGTATTTTATTTAAGAATATGTTATTAATTATTCTTAAAATATATTCATTAATAATATTTTTTTTTCTATCTATCAAATATGAAGGATTTATTTTTTTTCAAAAATAAAATTATATTAATCTTAAATTTTATTGACTTTAAATACCAAATCATCATCTATTTCAAAATTAATAAAAAAAAATTCCTAATAAATATGTAAGAAAATAGCAACAAATTGATCAAAAGTTAGTATATATTTTACTCTCTTTCGGCATTAATAAAATAAAGGTCCTCGTGTTCGTTTTGCTTTCTTATAAGTTATAACATTAGAATCTAATTACAATAAAAAAAATATTAGAATTTAATTATATGTGAAGATTAAAGCAGGGACGAGGGAGGCATAAGTAGTAAAAGGGATAAATGTTAAAAAAAGAGGGATATTAGATGCGTGCGTGGGACAAGGATGGAATAAAGGTTTTTTTTTAGTTTTTTTTCTATAGTTAAAAATATGCCTAATATCTCTGAGGTTTAGCGAGAAATCATTTTTAAGAATGTTAAAGAAATTTATAAAAAAACAAAATATAAAAACTCAAGATTTTTTTATTTGTACATTTAAGAAGTTTTTTAGTTTTATTTTAACAATTTTGATATTTATGTATTTAGATTGATAATTTTTTATTTAAATTATATTTTTGATCTTTAATAAAATTTTATTTTCTTAAAAAAGATGTATTTTCTATTTATTTAAATAATTTGTGCATACATCCCATTTTATATGAAAGAAAGTCCTACAAAAGAAAATTCCTTCAAATAACTAAATGAGCGATTTCATTTAAAAAAAATTATTTTTAATTTATCAATTCATACTCAAATTAAAAGACAAGTATGATAAAACTCAATCTATTTCTCAAGTATTAATTGGTCCATTTATAAGTGTGCCATATGTTTTAGCAATTAAGCCCCACATTTTAACATTTTAATTTTTTTTATCAAAATTTATAAAAATATTATTGAATTATTTTATGTATTTTATTTATATCATTAAATAACTTTTAACTTATTCATATCACATAATTATTATATTTATTATGTTTATACCATTAAGTTAATTTTTGCCTAATAATTTCAAATTTTAAAAATATAAATAATTAGGTATTAGATTTTAAATAATTTAAATAATTAAATGACATATTTTAAATAAATTATTGTTACTAATATAACACTTAGTTATTTAATTAGTGACATAATTACATAAAAATTAATATAATAATATAATATAATATAAAAAAGATAATAAATAATTTAATAATATGAATAAAATAAATATAATAATTTAATGATATTTTTATAATTATATAAAATAAAAGATAGAATGAGAGAGGAGACATGACGCTATTTTCTAATTAAATTTTACCAGTCGGCAATTCGTTACGAATTGAATAGAGTAAGGGGGTAGAATTGAATAAAGTAAGGGGTTTGGTAGGGAAGTCTTTGTGATACCTTTTGCTTTAAAAGAAGCTAGAAGATGCCCGTGTGGCGTAAGGTATGCAAAAGTTAATAAAAAGGTTATAGTTCCAGCATGAATAAGATGCATCTACAGAAATAACAAAGATGCATCTACAGAAACTTGGCTTGCGTACGCTTTTTTTTTTTTTTTTTTCCCTTCAGAAACCTATCAATTGCTCTTTTATGACCGTTCATGGCATGAAATGAATATTTTATTGGGTGAAATGCTCTAATAGTTTATTAGTTTAAAATTATTTGGGTTGTTTTATTTTATAGTTTAAAAATATATTTTTTTCTTTATCTTGTTAATTTTAAAAAAATAATCGAATAAAAATAAAATAAAATTTAAATTTTTTTAATTAGATATCACATAAGTTACATATAATCTCATTTATAAAAACTAAAATTATCATTTTATTCCAACAATTCAACAACCATCCAAACATTTAATTAATAAGATCCATGGAGAATAAGATGCATCCAAGCATGAAATTGAAAATAACATCGTTGATATTTACGCGATAATATTTTTTTTTACAAACTTTGATATCGAAAAGTGATATTTATATCTTTTAATTAAATTTTTGTAAAATTATTAAAAATGTTACTATAATAACATTTAAATGTCGTTTGGACTAAAATGTTTAAGATACTGTAAATATTATTGCTAAAATTTCTTTAAAATATCAAATAAAATATTAAAAATATTAATTATTGATTTATTTTTTTCATTTTTCCAATCTTTTCTAAATAATTATTTAAATTCAATTTCTTTTTTCACTTTTGCATAAAAATATATATCTATTTTTTTCTTATTTGTAAGATGTTTGATATACACATAAAATGAATAAGTAAAAATAACAATTATTGTGATTGGTTGTAAGTTACATTTGAGACACATACATACTAGTTGTTATAGAAGAAAATCTATTATCAATCATGAAATATTACAAACTAGTTGAGACCTATATGACTATTGTGTTTTAGTAGATAAAAGTTATTTATATCCAAACCTGTAAGATAAAGTTTTTGATGGTAATGAGTTTGATGTTTATTAATTATTTTTGGTTTTAGCGGGTTTAATGTTTAATAATTGTTGTAGTTGTTATATAAATATTTTATTTTCTACTATTTTATATTAATTTTATAATATGTATATTGCATCGGAGGGTAATATTCATTATGTTACCTTAATTATGAACATTTTTAAAAACAAATAATCAATTAAATTTATTTTTAAATATTGAGATCTATCAATTTATAATAGTTAATACAATTTAGATATTTTTTAATCATTTTAAACATTTTAATTACTTATTCTACAATATTTAGTAAAAATATATATTTTAATTAATTAATTAATATAAAATGTCATGTATATAATAATATATGTATTAAAAAATTAGTTTAAAACATAAATAATAAATTGTTTTAATATTTTATAAATTTTTTTATTTTTTTATGATTTTTTATAATTTTCTTCGATAATTATAATATCTTAGTTATTTTTATAAAAAATATATCACCATATTTTCATATACATTGTAACACATATGTATCTACAGAAACTTGGCATGCGTCCATTTTTTTTTCCCGAACCTATCAATTGCTCTTTTATGACCGTTCATGGCATGGAATGAGTATTTTATTGGGCGAAGTGCTTACCATTAGGTTAATTTATTTGGTCGTTTTATCATATAGTTTAGGAATTTTTTAATACTTTCTTAACTATACTTATCACATAATTTATCATAAGTTAATTAATAGAATATTAAAATTATTATTTTAATCATTATTTCTGTAATTTGACAATTTTAATGTAAATCTTTCTATGTTAGATTTGTTTTTTAATTTTAATATCTATTTAATTTTTATATAATAATAATATTTTAATCATATATATTAAATAATTATATTTTATTATAAATTTAATTTTTTAACTATCTATAACTCCTCTCATAATAAAAATTATTTTTTATTCTAAAAAAATTAATGATGCCTTAACATCTAGCCACTTTCACAACCATTTTCCTTATTTTATTTTATTTTATTTATTTTTGACAGAAAGAATAATCTTTTATGTAATAGCAGTAAAGTGGTCTGAATTTTTATGGAACTCTATGGATCGGATACTTCAGTGGCTATAAACGTAGGTTACTTTCACTTCAAAAGTGTTGGTACCTTTCGTCCGGTAGATATCAACCAAATGCAGCATGAATTAACAACAAACTATTTATTATTTTTAAAATATATAATATTATAATATTTTTATCAATAAATTTTTTTTAAAAAATAATTTAATTAATGAATAATATATATGCATGAACACCACGTCGTTTGATAACTGACTGGCAAAGTTTCCACTATGTTCTTCACCATCAATTTTTGATTACATAACTGAGAAGTTTTAATCTATGATCCTGAACCATATGGTATTCACTTATCCACGCGTAGGGTCTAAATCTCCCATCATTATAATGTAAATTTCTCATGTCTCAACTATAATTTATTTAGTTATTTATTTATATTATCATGCTTATATTAAGTGAATAGTACCATTTAATTTACCTATCGACTCAGATTCAACTCACCAACGCCAGTAAAATTAGAAATATTTTTACCGTAGAAGGAAATCCCATGATTTTGCATGTTTTATGCATATAAGATATATTAAATATAGTCGTATAAAAGTGAATTGTATTAAATTAATTAAAATTAATTTGTATAATTTTTGATGATATTATGTATTATAAATTTGAATAAAATTGATAAATATTTTAATAAAATAATTTATATTTAAAATAGTATGTAATTTGATTTGTATAATTTTTTATATAAAATATTTTTATAATAAAAATTTATTTAAATTAATATATACTTTATTTTGATAATTTTTTATATTTTAAAATAAAAAATTATTTTATATTGAGATGAAAGAAAAAATCAAAACATATAATTTTATAATTGAAAATTTATACAAATTAAGTTAAGTCTCCGACACAATTTAACCAAACACCTATTAGTACAATTTTTTTACATAATCATAGTATTTTTATTTTATATGATACAAGTTTAATTTCACACTTAAATACGTGATTTTACAAAATTATACAACATGTAGATATTATTTTAAAAATATGTGAATTTATAATAGTTGTAGGTGGAATGAAAAAAAATCTTACATATAACATGATATTTACAACTTATTAATATAAGTAGTATCTTACTTCCATTTCTAATAACTTTTTTTTTTTATAAAATTGAAGAGTAGAGATAATTACATTCCATCACATATCTGTATCTTAATTATGTGCAAGATTTTCTTGTGGAATGGAAGGGTGAGATTATTTTGAAAACTTGTTGTACACGTACTTGGTTAAAAAAAAAGGAAAGAAAAATGATAATATAACTCTCATTTATAAACTTCCTTAACTATAATTGAAAAATGTGACAATAATGTCCCTTTTGTTGTTGTATCCAACAATTTCTTAAATTTCTTCCTTTTTGTCGATCTCTTGCTATAACCTCCCCAATAAAAGTAAGAAAATCATTTAAAAACAAAATTTCTTTTAATACAATTTTTACTTTTTCTCTAGCTGCAGATTGTGTTATTGGAGGTATTTGTGTTCATCCTGGTAATCAAATTCAGGTCTTAACCTTAGAATAGGTTTATATTATAATTTATTAAATAAAAATTCAAATAATCATTAGTGTTGGTGTTTTAGGGATTCTATTTTTATAAAAAAAAAAAAAAAGTTTGAGCATTTTAGCCTCATCTCTTCCAAGGTCCCAAAGGTGACCCAAAAAGCTTCAACACCGCACCAAACTCTCCCTCTCTATAGCCAAACAATGTCATCCACTTTTTTAATTCCCGTCAAACTTTTTCGATCACAGGTCATGCTTCTTCTGCCATCTTCGGCTTTCGTCGAGCTAGAGCAACTGTTTATTTTCTTTTTCAAACAAATGTGGCAACGTCAGCAACATTGCAAAAAATTTAAAACGCAGAAACCAACTTAAATCTAAAGGGTTTGGTTTGGATTAATTTATAGCGTTGGATCAGATCTATTCTTACATTTAAGTACTAAATTTATTGGTTCATTTTCAATTTTAATTTAAATTCGAACCAACCCATATACACTAATATATTTAAAATCCTTAACTAGACATAAAGATACACACACCACCAATATCTTTTGATGGACTTTTTATCCTCTAAGTTCAACTATGAATCAGTGTACAAAAGTTTGAATGGTTCATATTACAACGTAATAAAAAAAAAGATGAAATGTTTAAATAGTCAATTTATTTAAATCGTTTTCAATTTTAATTCAAATCCGAGCCAACCCATAACATACACTAATATATGTAAAACCTTTAATTAGACATAAAGATGCACCACCGTTAGTGTCTTTTGATGAACTTTTTATCTTTTAAGTTCAACTATGAATCAGTGTACAAAAGTTTGAATGGGTCATATTACAACCTAATAAAAATAAGATGAAGTGTTTAAATAGTAAATTTGTTTAGATAAATGTGTTGTTTAATCAATTTGTTTTAAAAAAGCGTTTTTAAATCATTTTGTTTGTGAAAAATGTATCATTAAAGTTCCTTTGTTTGTAAAAGATATATCATTAAAGTATCTTTTTGTTTGTGAAAAAAATGTACCATAAACAAAATTAACTTTTAATCTCATTTTTTGATAATTATAACGAAATAGTACATGTATCGTTTTATTTTTAATTTAAGTTTGATCAAAATATTTGTTAAAAAATTTGATTAATTTTTTTAATTAAAAATTAATTCATTAAATACATGTTTATCGAAAAATAAAAACATGTATATATTACGTATTATTCCATTAAAATTGCATGAAAATTTGATTTTGTCTTACACATTTTTTAAAAACAAAAGATTTAAAAATATATTTTCTAAACAAATGGATTAAATAACCCCTAATGTCTAAACAAAGCAATGATCCTTTTCCCTTAATTAAAAAAAAAACCTGCTTTATTATTACCTTGATGAGGGGAAGAGGGAGTGGGAGGTGCAAGTGGAAGTGGAGATCGAGAACGAGACCAGGAAGGAGACCAGGAAGGAGAGCGAGAATGAGAATTGTCTTTTAGAGCTCCTGCTTCTACTTGGAGTTCTGATGTGTCCGTACCTTCAGAATCAAGCACCAAGCACATCATTGATCAATACAAGAATATATTTTGATAATATTTTAGGGCAAAACGTGATCTACACTTATTCCAGTTACTGTCAAAAATGGCAATCTCTAGCACCAAATTTTTTATTTTTTTATTTAAGAAAAAGAAGATTGCGGGGTGCAGAGAACACCCATGCAAGCTCTTATTTTTTTTTTAAATACAAGCCTATTGCTATCTAGTGGCCTGCCTCCTAACAGGTAAAGGGGAGTCCATTGCTCGAACCGTTAACTACCTTTTTACCCTTATTTTTATGTAAAGGATCTAGTAGGTTGGGTAGCTTTTGCTATCTTTTTTTCCATTTGGATTTTTTATGCTCCTAATGTTTTGGGGCATCCCGACAATTATATACCTGCTAATCCGATGTCCAACCTGCCTCATATTGTGCCGGAATGGTATTTCCTACCGATCCATGCCATTCTTCGTAGTATACCTGGCAAAGCGGGAGGTATAGCCGCAATAGCACCAGTTTTTATGTCTGTTGGCTTTACCTTTTTTTAAAAATATGTATGTGTGTAGTTCAAGTTTTCGCCCTTTTCATCAAAGAATATTTTGGTTGCTTTTGGCGGATTGCTTACTACTAGGTTGGATCGGATGTCAACCTGTGGAGGCTCCATTTGTGACTAACATTCAGCCCAAACCAACTGGATTGCACTCAAGCCGTTATGCCTATTTTTAAACACACTGAAAATGTGGGTAGGTTGAGATATCGCTAACATCTATTTTAGTGGCACAAAACATACGGACATGAATTACTCATTATGCTCTGTTCTAAGAAAATGAAACAATGCATTCCAGAATATCCATATGATGTAACAAACTGCATGTATCATGAAAAAGCAAACGAAAACAACGTTTAAAATACCTCTTATAACATTTAAATACAAATAACAACCACTTGCGTTCATCTCATGTATTTTTGCTAGAAATAAAAAAACATTCGTTCAAAAAATTACATTTACCGTCAAATTGATCTTTATTTAATCAGAACAATTCAATATTGAACTTAGATTAATTGAATCCATGATCAATAACAGGGTGGTTATTTTATGTAATTTTCCAAACAAGAATCAAACAACGTGGGAGGCAATGGTTGTAACTCTTGCTATGACTACGACCGCTATATCAACTTAACAGGCTTCTTCAAGTTTTTCCATCCTCTGCCACTGTTGCTCTTTTTTTTTTTAGCAATTTCAGCGACAGCATCTTTCCTAACTGTACAAGTAGTAAGTCAAAACGATTATAAATTGGAAAATGTCAAAACGGAAATCACAAACTATAGATTGCACAAATAAATTGTCAATTTTAGTATGCCACTATTTGGAGCATTTTGGAGACTTAAGATTTAAACATTTGTAATTGTTGCATAGTATATTTACATTTGTTATTTGCCATGATACATTTATTATCAAGCCTTTCAATGTGTATCAGACTCATTGGGCCTTGGCCTTGTCAATTGATGAACTTATTTGGTGTGTAGATTGACAGGTTAGACTTGTCGTTGATAGTTATATTGGAAAATTATGCAAATTTCCGATAAGTCAGATTATGAGAAAGCAAGAATAAAAATAACACACAAATTTGAAAACGGAGTTCGGCCAATCTTGCTTACGTCTCCAGACCTGCTGTAGATCTTTTTACTCAAATGGGAGAAATTACACAAGGTGTTTTACAACACTCACAACTCACAAACCAATTACACCCAAGAAAATTACTCTCAATTTTCTCTCACAAAAGCTTTTCTCTCAATTGGAATGAACACTTTGGATGATTAATTCATTACAATTACACATCTATTTATAGGAAAATTCACTCCTTGAATTACTCCTTGAATTAAACTCCATGTTTTGCTCTATATTTTACTCCTTGTTTTGCTCCATGTTTTGCTCCTTAAATTAAGGAGCTTTATAACAATCTCTAACAATCTCCCACTTGAAGACTAATTTCAATTTGTCTTCACATCTCGATCAATGCAGCATCTTTTCTAGTCTTTGTTACTTTAGTAGACCAACTGAAGTTGAGCACAACTTCAGTTTGTCAATAATCACCACCTTTGTTAACATATCTGTTGGATTTTTACTTCCTTGAATCTTCTCCAGTATTAACAAATCATCTTCCAATAGAGATCTGATGAAGTGATAACGAAGTCCAATATGCTTGCTTCTAAAATGAAATGCTGAATTCTTTGCCAAGTGTATTACACTTTGACTATCACTATGCAGAACATTCTTCTCCTGTTTGAATATCAGCTCAGTAACAAACCTTGAAGCCATATCATCTCTTTACTAGCTTCAGTTACTACTACATACTCAACCTCTGTAGTGGATAGAGTAACAATTTTCTGTATTTGTGATATCCAACTAACAGTTGTAGTTCCAACAGTAAATATATAACCGGTGGTACTTTTTCGGTGATCAACTTCACCTCCAAAGTCTGCGTCTACGTACCCTTATACTTTTAACTCTCCTTTACTAAAGTACAAGCACTTTTCTATGGTGCCTCACAGATACCTCAAAATCCACTTGACTGCTTCCCAATGAGTTTTCCCTGGATTTGACATAAATCTGCTAACAATTCCCACTATATGGCCAATGTTTGGTCTCGTACAGACCATTGCGTACATGAAACTTCCAATGGCTAAGGCATAAGGAACCTTAGCCATGAATTCTCTCTCTTCCTCTGTCTGAGGGGACTGATCCTTGGATAGGCGAAAATGACTGGCCAAGGGTGTGCTAGCTGGCTTGGCATCGCCCATGTTGAATCTCTGCAAAACACGATTGATGTACTCTGCCTGAGATAACTGCAAGGATCCTTTCTTCTTATTTCTTGTGATTTGCATTCCAAGAATCTTTTTTGCTGGACCCAAGTCTTTCATGTCAAACTCCTTTGACAATTGCTGCTTCAACCTTTTAATATCATCCATATCTGAACCTACTACTAATATATCATCAACATAAAGTAGTAAAATGATATAACTGAACCTATATCTCTTGAAGTAGCAACAATGGTCAGCATTGCACTTCTGGAAACCTTCCTTGTGCATGAAGCTGTCAAACTTTCTGTACCATTGTCTCGGGGCTTGTTTCAGGCCATACAAACTCTTCTTAAGTCTGCACACCATGTTCTTTCCTCTTTTTGAGAAACCTTCTGGTTGGTACATGTATATCTCTTCATCTAAATCTCCGTGAAAGAATGCAGTCTTCACATCCAATTGTTCAAGATGAAGATCTTCAATAGCTATAATACTCAATACTGATTTGATAGTATTGAGCTTCACAACGGGAGCGAAAATGTCAGTGTAGTCAACTCCTTCCTTCTGTTGAAACCCTTTAACAACTAGGCAGACTTTGTATCTCTTGGAACCATCATGCTCCTCTTTCACCTGGTACACCCATTTGCTGTGAAGTGCCTTTTTTCCATAGGTACCTCAGCTAGTTCTCATGTCTGGATGGAAATGAGAGATTTCATTTCTTCTTTCATAGCAAGCTCCCACTTGTTGGAAACTCGAGTCTGACAAGCTTCATCATAGCATTCAGGCTCCCCTCAATCAGTCAGCAACATATAGTTCATGTATCTCATGTTAGGCACATGAGGTCGAGAAGACCTTTTCAATACATGAGCTGCAGTAAGAGGTTGTGGTGTTTCAGAATGCTGTGTACTGCTCTGTCCAACAAGTTCCTCTGGCTGAGGACTTATTACAATTGGTGCTGTTGCGGAATTATCTGGGACATCATCTCTATCTGTAAATACTGACTCATTCTGCTCTGAGTCATTGGCGTCTATTTTATGCATGTCCTTATACATCACCCTTTCGTTGAAAATCATATCTCTACTACGGATAACTTTCTTGTTTTCGTCATCCCAAATGCGATAGCCAAACTCATCCTCACCATAGTCGATGAATGTGCATTTCTTGGATTTGGGATCAAGTTTATTCCTGCCTTGATCACTGATATGTACAAATGCTACATAGTCGAAAACTTTTAGATGTGACAGTTTCACCTCTTTTCTGCTTCATACCTCCTCTGGTATTCTATGCTCCAATGGAACAGATGAGCCTCGGTTGATCAAGTAAGCTGCTGTGTTGACTGTTTTTGCCCAAAACTACTTCGGTAGACCTGACTGTATACGAATGCTTCTGCCTCTTTCTGTCAACATTCGGTTCATACTCTCAACTACACCATTGTGTTGAGGCGTGTCTGGCACAGTTCTTTCCATTCTAATCTCGTGCTCATAGCAAAAATTTTTGAATCTAGTGTCTTCATATTCACCACCATTATCGGTTCTGAGCTTTTTGATCTTCAAACCCGTCTCATTTTCCACCATAGCTTTCCATCTTCTGAAAACCTCAAATACTTCAGACTTATGATTTAGAAAGTAAACCCATACCTTCCGAGAATGATCATCGACGAAAGTCATGAAGTATTGTTTCCCACCAATAGATGAGACGGTTGTTGGTCCCCAAACATCAGAGTGAATAAGCTCTAGCCTTTCCTTCTTTGGGGTTCTGCCACTTGTCTGAAAACTGACTCTCTTTTGCTTTCCAAGTATGCAATCTTCGCACATGTCCATCTCTACAGACTGTAGACCTAGAAGTTTTCCTTTTGAGTGCATAATCTTCATCCCCTTCTCACTCATGTGGCCTAGTCTCTGGTGCCACAGATTTGATGTTTCATTGCCTGTTACAATTGTGATCGAATAACGTGCTTCTGCTGTCATGTAAAGAGTACCATTTTTCTTGCCTCGAGCAACCATCATTGCACCCTTTGAAATCTTCCAATCATCACCATGGAAGATCGTAGTGTAGTCTTCACTGGCCAACTGCCCTACTGAGATTAAGTTCCTTCTGAGTTCGGGAATATACCTGACATCCTTCAGCTCCCAAACACACTCGTTTAACTTAATCTTTACTACATCTTTGCCAATAATAGCACATGGTTGATCATCACCAAAATATACCTTTCCAAGGTTTCCGGGGACATATTTCTCGAAGAATTCTTTCTGTGAAGTAGCATGGAACGATGCTCCAAAGTCTAACACCCAAGATTCTTCCTTGCTCTCCAAAGAGCATATCAATGCATCATCCCCTCCTGAGGTGGAAGTAACATTTGCCTCTACCTTCACTTGTTTGTCCTTCGGTGCACTCTTGCACTGATTTTTGTAGTGCCCGGTTCTTCCACAATTCCAACACTCGATAGTCTTCGAGCTATGGGAATTTTAGGATTCCTGGATTTGGATCTCCTGTCCTTTGATCTACCTTGGTAGTCTGTTCTACCACGTCCATTCCCTTTGGTTGAATTTCTTCCTCTTGACTTTGTATGCAAAACTGAAGAAGTTGACGATTCACCTGACTCTCTACGTCGGATCTCTTCACTGAGAACCATATCACGAACATCGTCAAATTTCAACTTATTGCTTCCTGACAAGCGACTTACAGTCGTGACAGTAGCATTCCAACTTTCTGGTAAAGAAGACAAAAGTATTAATGCTCGTACTTCTTCATCGAATTCAATTTCCACTGAACTCAACTGGGTTGTGACTGTGTTGAGTTCATTGAGATGTTGAGCTATCGATGCGCCTTCCGTCATCCGCAAATTGAACAAACGCCTCATCAAGTGCACTTTGTTTGAGACTGATGACTTCTCATACATATTGGAGAGAGCTGCCATAAGACCCGTTATGGTCTTTTCCTTTGCTATGTTGAAAGCAACATTACGGGATAGCGTCAATCGAATAACTCTGAGGGCTTGTCTGTCAATAATATTCCAATCTTCTTCCTTCATAGCCTTTGGCTTCTTCCCTGAGAGAGGTTGATACAGATTTCTTTGATACAGATAATCCTTTATCTGCATTTTCCAAAATCCGAAATCTATGCCATCGAATTTCTCAAGTTTTACCTTTCCTTCATCTGCGGTCATTGCTCCCACTTAAATTTGACTTCCTACGGATCGTTTCTGACTATTTCTGCAAATCACCGTGTATTAGAACACCTTCGTCGACAAACCAATATCGCTAACAAAATTTTACTATTCACTATTCACGTAAATAGTAACCTTGTAGAAAATTGATAGGAATCACGACCAATAGCTCTGATACCAGTTGTTGGGAAATTATGCAAATTCCCGATAAGCCAGATTATGAGAAAGTAAGAATAAAAATAACACACAAATTTGATAACGGAGTTCGGCCAATCTTGTTTACGCCTCCAGACCTGTTGCACATCTTTTTACTGAAAGAGAAGAAATTACACAAGGTGTTTTACAACACTCACAACTCACAACCCAATTACACCCAAGAAAATTACTCTCAATTTTCTCTCACAAAAGCTTTTCTCTCAATTGGAATGAAAACTTTAGATGATTAATTCATTACAATTACACATCTATTTATAGAAAAATTCACTCCTTGAATTACTCCTTAAATTAATGGTTCCTTGAATTAAGCTCCATGTTTTGTTCCATATTTTGCTCCTTGTTTTGTTCCATGTTTTGCTCCTTAATTTGCTCCTTAAATTAAAGAGATTTATAACAATCTCCAACAAGCTAAAGACTCAGAGACATAATGATCTTTTGATGTTTATGTATATATACACCCTTTATGTTTTTTTGTTTTGTTTTGTGTGACACTTCCTTATTTATTTTGTTTGTGCTATTTGCGTTTTCTTCTTCTTTCCTCTTCTCTATTATTCCTTTCCGATGGATTAAGCTATTTAGATATAAGGATCGAACCACTTAATTCCATGTTCATGATTCTTCTTTACTTTTACTTTGATTCTTAACATGTTCAATGGTTTGTTCAATAATTATTTTTTGATGACTGTGATATTCTCGTGGGATGAAATCTAAACAAAGTGATATCAGAACGTGATTTTGTGTTATTTGAAATCTTAAATGATCCACCTTTAAACCCTCTTAGTTGTTTTCTCTGGTGATTCAAAAACTAAGCTTTTTTGAGTCCCATTGAAATCTTGACCTTTGGGTTCTTTTACGTTCTCAGTGAGTTTTTTATTCTCTTTCTCATTTTTATTATCTCTTATTAATATTATTTTCATTTTAATATCTCTTAATGCCTACTACATATAAAATAATTATGTTTGATGACACATGTAACCATGTTTTGTGGAAACGCAAAATAAAAGCACACGCTACAATAGACTTGATCTACCAAAAAAAACCTTTAAAGGGGATAAGAAAAAAAAATTAAAAAAAGCATTTGCATCGATACTGTTGAACATCTTTGATAAAATTCTCAAGAAGTTTTGAAAAATAAACCCCTAAGAAGGTATTATCTAAACTTAATTCTTTATATTTACAAAAATATTTATTTTCATTTAGTCGTGTCTTTTGGATTAACGAATGCACTTAGTACTTTTATGAGACTTATGAATCATGTTTTATGTGCATTCATCGAAAAATTTATAGTTGTGTATTTTGATGACATTCTCGTTTACAATAAAAGCGTAAAAGAGCATGTTTAAAATTAATGATTTGTACTTAGGTATTAAGGAAAAAAAATTATATGCTAATATGAAAATGTGTTGTTTTTGTATGAAAAAGAATAGTGGTAGATGAAGAAAAGGTGAAGGCAATTAGAGAATGACTCATACCTAATTCTATAACTCAGATAAGAATTTTTCATGATTTGGCTAGTTTTTATCGTAGGTTTGTTAAATATTTCAGTGCACTAACTGCACCATTAACGGAAATTATTAAAAAGACTATTAGGTTTGAATGGGACAAGGAACAGGAAAATGTTTTTAACTTGATAAAAGAAAGATTATTTTCTTCATTTGTTTTAATTTTACCTGATTTTTATAAAATATTTTAGGTTGAGTGTGATGCTTCAGGTATAAATATAAGAATTGTTTTGATGCAAAAACGGAGACCTATTGCTTACTTCAATGAGAAACTCAACAGAGTAGTCCTTCATTACCCAACCTATGATAAGAAATTCTATGCTTTGGTAAGGACCCTTAAAACATGCCACCACTACATATAGTTCAAAGAATCCATCACTCACATGGATTATGAATCCTTGAAACACTTAAAAAGTCAAGGTAAGTTGAATCGCAGACAAGCCAAATGGATGGAATTTATTGAGACATTTCCTTATGTGATCCAATACAAAAAAGGTAAAGAAAACATAATAGCTAATGCATTATCACAAAGATATGCCTTAATTTCTACATTAAATACTAGGCTATTAGGATTTGAATATATTAAAGAAATGTATGTTAATGATGTTGATTTTTCTTCTGTTTATAATGTATGTGAAAAGTCTACTTTTAGTAAGCCCAATAGATTAAATAGATATTTATTTAAGTAAAAAAAATTGTGAATACTAACTTTTCTATGCGTGAACCTTTAATGAAAGAGGCTTGGGAAGAGGTTTAATGGGATATTTTAAAGTCAAAAAGACTTTATACACTCTAAATGAACATTTCTATTGGCTAAAGATGGGGCAAGATGCAAAAAGAATATGTTCTAGATGTATTACTTGTAGACAAACCAAGTCTGAAGTCCTACCTCAAGAACTGTACACACCCAAACATGTAACTAGTACATCTTGAATAGATATTTTCATAGATTTTATTTTAGGACTGTCTAGATCAAAGAAAGGTAGGGACTTTATTTTTGTGATTGTAGACAGATTTTCTAAAACCGATAATGCCACACATATAATGGAGTTGGTTTTTAGGAAAATTGTTAGGTTACATGGGATACCAAAAAGTATTGTGTCAGATCGAGATGTTGAGTTTTTTAGTTACTTTTCAAAAACTCTATAGGTTGAATTAAGAACTAAATTTTTATTCTCTACCAAATGTCACTCTCTAACTAATGGTCAAATTGAGGTAATCAATAAAAAACTATCTACTTTATTGAAAGGCGTAATTCAAAAAACTAGAAAAATTGGGAGGATTATTTTTGCCTTTGTTGAATTCACTTATAATAAGAGTATACATTCGACTACTGATCATTCACTGTTTGAAATTATTTATGGTTTTAATCCACTTATACTATGTCTGTTTCATAAAGTACTAATTTAGATGGTAATAGAAAAACAAAAATAGTGAAGAAACTTCATGAAAGCATTTTTGAGCAAATTGAAAAGAATAACAAGAAATATACTTCCAAAGCCAACAAAGGAAGGCAAGTAGTCACTTTTGAACCCGGTGATTGAGTTTAGGTGTATATAAGAAATGAACTATTCCCTGAAAAACGAAGGCCTAAATTGCAACACGGAGATGGTCCATTTCAAGTGCTTGAATGGATATGATGCTGCCTACGAAC
The DNA here is from genome assembly GCA_030763125.1 of Hippophae gyantsensis. NCBI lineage: Eukaryota > Viridiplantae > Streptophyta > Magnoliopsida > Rosales > Elaeagnaceae > Hippophae > Hippophae gyantsensis. The sequence goes on along the minus strand of CM061031.1, from coordinate 28,123,408 downwards.
TAGATCTTTTAGGTGAGTCTAACGTCAACACTTCTTTTAATGTTTTCTGATTTTTCTTCTTTTGATTATGCAGGTGAAGGTTCGAGGTTGAATCATTTTGAATAGAGGGAGAATGATGAGAATAACATATCGTTACAAATCCTAAGTAGACCAATCCCGAGATCAAAAATGAAGCAACTCAAACAACCTTGAAGAGATTATTCAAGAGTTGAATCATGATCAAGAAGTGCCACAATTGGAGCACAAGGCATGAAGAGTAAGGGAAATTTGGCATTTTAGGCAAAATTTAGACAAGAGCACTGGCATCGCGACATAAACTAGTTAGTGTCGTGGCATGGCTTGTTGGACTGATTTTTACAATCTATGCAAAACGAACGACGTTGCAGCATGGATTGGTTGGCACTACAACACACATATTTTTCTATGTAATTTCCTGACTATTAGATCAAAATCAAGGATAGAGATTTCTTTTCTTTTTAGGGTTTTATTTGTAATCTATAAATAAAATGGCATCCCTCGTTGTCTCTTTAGTTCACATTTTAATACATTTTGATTTCAAATCAAATTAAGAACTTGAATGCTCATTGTTCCTCTCCAACCCAACTTATCAAGGGATTTAGCCAACTTTTGTGACGTTTCTATCATCTTGCATTTTGGTAAGTAATATCCATGGTGTTAAGGTGTGTGCTAATAATCTGAATATTAATTTCTAAGAATCAATTTCAATTTTTTGTCGGGTCTTAAGCCGCCTTTTGTAGTTCTCAAACCGTATAGCATTTGTGGGTTACAAGATTCGTGTTCTCGAGTTCGCATCACAAACACCAATATCTAAAGACCAAAATTTCAAATGCACCTAAATCTTTCTCGATACCAAAACGAAAACACAAACACAAGCAAAAACAATAAAAAATTGCTAAACAAAGTTACTGAAATACAATGGAGAAAGCAAGCTGAAACTTCAAGAGCTCTGTTGAAAAACCGAGATGAGTCTAATGAGTTTCTTCTGATGAGATGACTGGTTCAAATAATGACCAATGTATTTAAAGCTAGTTTATGTGGCTTCTAAGTAATAGATATCTAAAGACAATCCTAATTCAATATGACTTAGAGCTACAACATCTCAACCATAATCCTATTAGAAATACAATTCTAATAATATTAGAACAATTTGAAGCCGTTAGAAAAGATGAATGTTTATAAAAAAATTAGTGAAGCCTTGTCTCACATTGCTTTTTTACGTTACTTAAAAGATATATAAATAGTGAATAGTTGACTATTGTGATTGGGCCTTAAGGGGTACCCACTTTTATTGAAGGGGAGAGGACCTAGGCAAATGTGATAACACACGCACGTGCCTCCGTCGTCGCCGCTGCCGTCTGTCTGACCAACCGACCGTGCCGAGCCAAGCCGAGCCCGAGTCTGTGTGCGTGTGTGTGAGGTGAGGTGGCATTTAATTTTTTGAAAAAATATCTTTAAAAAAAAACTTTTTCTCTCAGAAAATGGTTGTTATATTTTTTCTTAGAAAAACAACTGTTATTTTTTTTTTACTCAAAATATGACCGTTGTTTTCTTTTACTCATAATATGACCGTTAAATGGTCGTTACTTGTCTTTACTCCAAAAATGGCCGTTACTCGTCTTTACACAGAAAAAGACCGTTACTCGTCTTTATTCAGAAAATGACCGTTACTCTTCATTACTCAGAATGACTATTACGTTCTCGATCTCCAGACATTATCGTTTTTATCATAATGGTTGCACGGTTTCTGAAACCTATAAATAGAGGGTCTTAGCTCTCAGTTTAACACAACAATCTACAAACTCATCTCACTAAGAAAAACATTCTCTTAGCAATTTTAAGTTACTTTTTAATTTTTTGAGCAACAAATTTTTTAGGTGTAGTATTCTGGTCTTCATCCGTGCAGTGGAGTTCTGAGACAGAGAAAAAGATTCTGGGCTGTTTTATCCTGGGGACGATGGGGCTGTGTTTTCTTGCACAAATTTGGGCAGTGCCGTGAAACATCTTAAAGATAACGACCTAATCTGCGACTCAACCTAAGTAGTTCATTTCAAGTTATCGATAATATTGTTCCAATACTGTTTTAACATACTTGCTTTAACATAAGTAAACTAAATAACGCATACAATCAACATACATGACCCACTATGCACATGCTAAGAATTGCTAACATCAGTGTCGCTCTTATACCCCTTATTCCAAATTCCAAAGGTCACGTTGTCACGACGACATTTAGAGTTATAATAAAAAAACCATGCTATATATATGTGTGGATTCTAGAGTTTATTTTAGTGTATAATCTCTCCACATAAACACAACCAAATAGCATATCAACTAAAAATTAGGATATAGTATTTCCCAAATCCTTGTTTTTTCAAACACTTTGGCAGTCTTAAGCAATTCAAAACTAAATGTATATCAATAGTAAAAATTTCTGCTGAGTGTCACATACTACATTACTGCACGTTTAATACTTAAAACACAAGCAAGAAATGCATCTCAATCATTTTAACACTAGCAAGAACGTCTATTAAATTGAAGAAAAAGAAAAGCAGGAAAATCTTGATTAGATAAGCAATCAGAAACCTTCATTTGCTGCTAATAAAAAAGGAAGTGTCCTTGTAAAAGATAACGAAAAACGCCTGAAAATTAAGCAACTGACCTTACACTATTTTCCGCAAAAGATTCGAGTATGTGATACAAAATATTGAATTCTTAAAATGAAATAGTTGTGATGAAAACCCAATTATTTAATTTGAAAATATATATTTGTGAAATAAACACAGAATTCGAGGCCTAGTGAAAGGAGAGAGAGAAACATACAGGCCTTGCTGGTCCTGTGTAGCTTGATAAAGGCAATCATCGCGATGTGAATGGCAACGAGTTCCGGTGAGCTGGATCGATTGTTGAGGATCTCCTCAGCGACAAGTTCTCTGACCTCTTCGCTTCGTGCCACATCGTCGCCTCCAATCTATTACAACACAAAAATCAGTCCCATTTTTAGGATGTTTTTTCAATCTGACAGTGAAATAGGAAAAGGATAACGGAAAAACGCTTTTCTCTTGAAACGAGAGCTAGCCACAATGTCAAGGGTACGTACATATTCAGCACATTTGTAGGAAACGACTCAAATACATTGAATTTTGCAAAGGACGGAGATTCATTAAATTGTGTTACCGTTGAAGAAGATGGTGTATTTTATATGGATATTTATCCTATGAGATAAGATTAGTTTGTTATCTTTATCAAATTAATTTGTGATTTAACGTTTATCTACTTTTAAACTAACACAACACAATTGATTTATAAAATAAATTTAGGTGAACTTTTTTTTTAAGAATAGTAGACTTGTATTCCTAGTCTAATAAGTAAAAATTAAAATACACATAATCAACAAAGTTTGTATGAATTTGAAATATCTTTTTTTTTTGTTTGTAAAATTAGTCGATTTAACTTATTATTTTAAACATTAAAATTAACTTTTTATTAAATAAATAAAAAATTGTACAAATTGAATCCGAATTATGATTCATAATAGTGAGGTAGGAAGTTGCCTATGTCACAGTCTTCCAACTTAGTTAATTTAACTTAAATAATACTATTAAATATAAAAAATATATACTTTGATAACATATTAAATATTAAAATAATTAAATCACGTTATATTTTAATTTTTTTTAAATAAATATAAAATGAAAATAAAATTAAGATAGATATTATGATTCATTGAAAATTCAATAATAAATATCATAGATAACCTTATTAAAGTTTCAACGAGTTATATCGATGATCTCATTGAAGTCTCAATGAATAATATTGATGATTTCATCGAATGTACGTCTAGTTATTTTAATGATTATTTTAAAAAAATTATAAATTTTATATTTTTTAAAAATAAATAAATAAATATTTTATATATATTTATATATTTTTATAAAAATATATAAGTATATATATATATATATAATGAGATATAAAATTTTAGGGATACATAGATTATAAGGGTAGTTTTTGGTATAAAAAATAGTAGCTTAAATCCACTTAGTTTAATTTAAGATTATTTTAGTTTATTAACTATTATGTGAATTAAAAGTAAATTTATTATTTTTATAAAATAATTTTTTATGAATTTTTTATAAAAATAAAGTATATATATTTTTAGATAATTCGTCCTCAAATATACTTATCTTTCCTTTCAATGTTAAATTTGCAATGTTCAGAGCGTCGTAAATACAACATGGTTGGACCACTTTTTAAGGCAAACGAACCTTTCTCTTGTCAATCACAACATCAGAGAAAACACACCTCATCTCAGGGGAGAGAACACGTGTTATCGAAAGAAACTCCTAAGTTGCCATAATTTCTTTCCCACAAATTACCCTCCTCACCCATGTGTCGCTCAAATTTTATCGCTCATTTTATATATATATATATATAATTTTGGAAGAGTACTTAAGGTCTACTTACAAATTTGAATCAACTAAAATACTTTATGAAAATGAAGAAGTAATTAAGCACAAAAGTCGGAAACATTATTGTACAAACAGAAAAGAAAGGAAATTCAACACACTTCTAAAGTACTTTATGAAAATGAAAAATTAAGAAGTAATTAAGCACAAAAGTCGGAAACATTATTGTACAAACAGAAAAGAAAAGAAATTCAACACACTTTACGAAATATTTTTTCAATTTTACCGTAAAAATTAAATAATTATTTAATTGATAAGAATTTATTTGATTGGTTATATTATTTATAGAAATTGAATTAAAAATATGTTCAATTAAGTAGATATTTATCAAATTATTTAAAATTTGTTCAACTAATTAGATATTTATAGAACTATTCAAAGTTTGTTGGTAAGATGTCTTACTCACTGGAGTTAAGTTGAATACATTTCCAACTAAGTTAAGTACTTATCAAATTAATGACTTTATAAAAGAGGAGTTATTAGTACAATTTTCTGCTTAATATATACTTATTTTAGTTATTAAGTAATATTTTTAGGATTAAAAATATTAAAATATGAACATTATAGTGAAAAATGAGAAAATATATCTTTGGAAATGTTTTGAAATTTTTTATGAATTTTTAATACAGAACCAATCAAAAGATACCACGTGAATGCCACGTAAGCAGGAGAGTTGACAAAGCACGCCACATGGATGTCATACATGCCAAGAGAGCCAATCGCGCAATACCTTGTGTACCAAGTGACGCAAGCCTTATCACGTGTCAACACGACATGCGTTCCATGTTTCATCAAGTGGTCAATATGTGTGCCACATGTCATCACCTAATTCGTTCATTTTTCCCACCAGGTGCCACACAAGCTATAACTATGAATCGATACACCACATAGCATTGAATCAGCTTGCGTTGACCACGATCAGTCCGCCCATACCATTCGTTGGGCGTTGATTAGCCCAGTGAATCTCGTGCCATGTGTCACAATCCTATTAGTCAGTACTGTTAATTTTTTTTATCTCAACCCTTGATATAAAGTTGATCTGATAGTCTAAATTTCACATGAGCCTAATTTAACCCCTTATTTCCCCATAAATCTTAATGAGCCAAAAATTACATATTTTTTATCAATTTTTAGAGCCAAGAATAGAGAAAAATATAAAAAAATTCAAAAAAAGATACAATTTTAGTGAAAATATAATAGGAGATTGATTTTATTTCTTCTTCTTCTCATTTATTTATTAATTTTTATATTTTTCTTTATGAAAAATATGAGCTCTATAACCAAATTCATGTCTAACTAATTTATTAATTTAGGAATCTTATGAACCCAATTTTCAACATGTGATCTAATATTTATCCCAATTATTATTTCAATTTAATTATATTATTTAATCTAATTTTTATGTTATTAATTATTTGGCAAATAATTGATCTATATAGATTATTTAATTGTTTGCCTTAATTAAATATTATTCATAGTTTCTAGACAGATATGTATGATTCTTATGTATGTATCTATAATTGTTGAGCTTAATAAGTAGTATGCAATTTAATTAACATAAGAGTGTGATTAAGATAATTACTATATGGTGTGTAGTTTACTTAATAGAGAAATATATTTTAAAAATTAGGTGATTAAGTATTCTTATATATTTTCTCATATATCTTTTTAGTTGTCAAATCTGAATTAATTGATTACTGCTATTTTTTTTAATTTTACTTCCTTAAAATATAAAAACACAAAAAAATTGATTTTTATTTTGTAGTTTTAAAAAATTAATTTAAAATAACATAATGTCTATAAAAATGATTTTTTCTTATCATTATATTTCTTGTTGCGATACCTATATTTGCATTTTCATTACATACAATTCTTATCGATCAAGTTTTTGGTGTTGTTGTGAGGGATTGTAAACATTAGAAATTAATTTTAATTAATTTTATTTTTTTTTAATTTTAATTTTAATTTATTTAGTTATTTTAATTTGTTCATTTATTTTAGTTATTTTTCTTTATTTAATTTTCATAATTTTAATTTATTTATTTTGTTACTTATTTTTAATTTTGATATATCTTTTAGTATTATTAGAAATACATTTGAGTCTATTACATGAGTCAAGTCTATAAGAGAGAAATTTTACTTTTAGATTTTGAAATTATGCATACTTTGAGATCAATAAGAAAATAAGTTCTTATCCAAATGAAAGAAATTTTTAATCTATTAGAAATAAATAATAATGAGCTAAATTTGAACAACCAGATACCTTTAATGGATGATAATGGTAAAGCTATGAATGAATATATAATACCTATATAAGAAGGGTTGAATCCAAATATTATAAGGTCAAACATTTAAGCTAATCAATTTGAATTAAAATCAGTGATATTTTAAATGTTACAAAGAGTTGGACAATTTAATAGATTATCAACGAAGGATTTTCATTTACATCTTAGATTGTTTATTGAAATTGGAGATTCATTCAAATTCAATGGTGTAATTAATGAGGCGTTTAAGTTTAGATTGTTCCCTTACTCTTTGTGAGACTGTACTCAAGTTTGGCTAAACTCATTGCCACATGATTTCATTACAACTTGGAATTATTTAGCAGAGAAATGTTCGATAAAGTATTTCCCACTAACAAAGAATGCCAAGCTTGGGAATGATATCACCTCATACCAACAATATGAAAGAGAATATTTATATAAAGCATAGGAAATATTCAACAAATTACTAAGGAATTTTTCTTATCATGGTATCCCTCGTTGGATTCAAAAGAAGACTTTCTATAATGTTCTCAATGCTCAAACAAATACCATTGTTGATGCAATGGTGCTTTGTTAGCCAAATATTACAATCAAGCTTATGAGTTACTTGAGAAAATGGCTACAAATAATTATCAATAGCAAAGGGACAGAATGGCAACCACAAGAAGAGTAGTCGGAGTACATAAGGTAAATGATATCACTGTACTTTCAACTCAAGTACCATCTTTGGTAAATCTTTTGAAGGCTCAAAACTCGCCAGCGAGTATAAACCAAGTCCAAGATTCAGAAGTGTCATATGTCTTTTGTTGGAGAGCTTATTTATTTGATAATTTTTCAAATAATCGTAAATGAACATGCTATGTGGGTAATGTGAATCGAAAAAATAATACATACTTGAACACATTATACCCTAGGATGGCGACAACATCCAAATTTCTCTTGGAACGATAACAATAATCAAGGTAGTAATCAACTCAACTGTTAATCATTGTCACCACTTGATTTTCAACAACCACAACAATCACAAGCCTAATAGAAGAAGCCATCTACTAAGGATAATACAAATGCTTTAATATGGATCATGAAATACTTCATCCAGTCAATAAATACAAAAAATGTCCATTCAGGAGGCTTTAATTCAGAACTTAGAAACCCAAATAGGGAAACTTGCCCATGCCATAAGTCAAAGGCATCTAAGTAACTTTTCAAGTGACACAATTATAAACCCAAAAGTAGAAGGTAAGGATCATTACAACTTCATTGCCTTGAGGAGTGGTATAACTCTAGAGGAAGAACATGAGACTCAAAAGGATGAGGAGGAACATTAGACACAAAAGGATGAGTAGGAATAGGAAGCTAAAAAGGATGATGAGGAACAAATAGATTAATAGATTAATAGAAAGGAAATAATTTAGCAAAAAAGGCAACCTTTACAAACATATTATTCCTTTCCCTCAAAGATTGCAAAAGAAAAGGTTAGACACTCGGTTTTAAGTTTTTTTGGATATCTTCAAGAAGTTGCACATAAATATACCATTTGTAGATGCACTTGAAAAAATGTTATCTTATACCAAATTTATAAAGGAAATCATATCCAAGAAAAGAAGGCTTGGAAATAATTAAACAATAACCTTGACTAAAGGTTGTAGTGTCATCCTTGCTAGAAAACTACCTCAAAAATTAAAAGATCCGGATAACTTTGACATTCCTTGCACAATTGGGAACATGAAATTTGAGAAAACACTATTTGACTTATGTTTAAGCATTTACCTTCTGCCATTATCTGTGTTCAAGAAATTGGAGTTTGGTAAAGTCAAACTCATTTCAGTAAAATTATAAATGGAAGATAGATCAATTAAGCAATCTTAAGGTATGGTAGAAGATGTGCTAGTAAAAGTAGACAAGTTTATCTTTCTTGTGGATTTTATTGTACTAGATATAAAAGATGATCATAACATTCTTATCATTCTTTGTCATACATTCTTAGCAATCGGAAGAACACTCATTGATATACAAAAAATGTGAGCTTACAATGAGAGTGTAAGATGAACAAGTATCATTCAAAGTTTTTAAAGCATCTAAACCCCTAATATTTATAATGCTAATGAATGCTTTAAGATAGATGATAACTTAAAAGAATATGTTGATTCGTCCACAATTAAGATTGTTACACATGATGTTGACAGTCCAGATTTCACCTTAGCCTAATTTAACCATCTAATTGCCTCATAAATCCTAATAAGCAAAAAAAATTACATATTTTTTATCAGTTTTTGGAGCCAAGTAGAGAGAAAAATATAAAAAAATTCAAAAAGATATACAATTTTGGTAGAGATATAATATGAGATTGGTACTACAATTTAAGAGATTTAGTGCATTTCTTCTTCTTCTTCTTCTCCTTTCTTTATCAATTTTTATATTTTTTTAATGAAAAATATGAGCTAATATTTTACCTCATTTATTATTTTAATTTAATTATATTATTTAATCTGATTTTTATACTATTAATAATTTGACCAATAATTTATCTATATAGACAATTAAATGAAATTGAGAGAATTATTTAATTATTTGTCTTGATTAAATAACATGTATAATTTCTATATAGAGATATATGATTCTTATGTATGTGATCCATAATTAATGAATTTAATGAGTAATATGCAATTGAATTGACATAAAAGTGTGATTAGTTTAACTATTACATGGTATATAGTTTACTTAAAAGAAGAATACATGCTAGGTTAGATTGAATTGATCATGTAATTGATTGATAATTATATTGAAAAAAATTTAATGATTCACATGTTTAAAAAATCAAGAGATTAAGTATTTATAGATATTTTCTTATACATCTTCTTAGTTGTCGAATCTGAATTAATTAATTATTGCTATTTATTTTTAATTCTTTTAATTTTGCTTTCTTAAAACATAAAAATACAAAAAAAAATTGATTTTTATTTTTTAGTTTTAAAAATTAGTTTCTAATAACATAATTTTCATGTAAACAATCTTTTCTTATAATTGTATTACTTGTTGCGATATGTATACTTGTACATTCATAACACATAATTCGTGTCGATAACTAACTGGTCGAGTTTTAATTGAACAGTAACCCCACTCCTCATATTTAAATTGAACATATGTTCAACTAAATTGATAGTTGTCCAATTGGTCAGAGTTTATTCGGTCGATGACCCTACTCATCGAAGAAGAGTTGGACACAACTCCAACTAAATTGAACAGTTATCTAACTAGTCGAATTTTGATTGATTAATTATCATATTCATCAAAACTAAATTTGGCACATAATCAGCTCACTAAATTTTAATTTGCATAAACCCAAATCACCGGAGTCTAATCGGATACATGTTCAACTAAACTGGATAATTATCTAATTTTTTAGATTTAATCAACCAATGATCCTACTCGAAAGAGCCAAATTAGACACATATCTAACTCATCGTAACTCAATTGAATAAGTTTCTAATCAATTGGACTTTAACAATCGAAAGCCTTATTAGCTAGAACCGAATTAAACATACAAGAAATCAGAGCTAATTTGAGATATTAAAAAAACACAAATAATATGACATCCCAAAATTGAGCAAACTACTGAACCTTATCCTACGTAAAAATGCTATGAAATTATAACTTCTTGAAAACTACAAGTCTAATTTGATTGATACATTTTTTGAAGAGATTTTCATGGCAAACAAATTAATCGGTTAGTAGAGATCATATAAGCAACTTACCAAAGAAAATAAATAAGACTTAAGACTTTTAAAGTAAAATTTAGAAAGTTAATGAAAATACCATAAATCAAAAGGTGTTGTTATTTACTTTTATGTTTAAACAAATTTAATTGATATTTTTATTTGAAAAAAGTTAAATGTATTATTTTCACAAATTTATCACCTTACTTTAAAATGTTTTATTTTAAAGATCATATATATGGTTGGACAATTGTCCAACTCTATTGTGTAAGATTGAACAACTAAACAGAATTTAAAGATTCTTAATTTTTAATTGAACATATGTCAACTCGGTTGTGTCTAGGTCCAACTATGCGTTCATTATGGTGAGATAGTAATCTAATTTAAATTCTGGTTAATTAATCATTCATCCACTTAAAATAATTTACGTACGGGAGATTATTCTATGATATTGTAAATACACATTGTGTTGCCAACATAATCTTAATGTCAATACATGTATATATTTAATTAGTTGTCAAAATGACATAGCATAATTTATTTTCATGTATTGATTCAATTTATATTAATATGTATTTAAATAATTGATTACATATATATTCTCTTTATTTGTTTATATATTTGGTTAGAAAATTATTCAATTTTATTATATAAAATTGGATACATATCATCAAATAAGTTCCTTAAGGTAGACATATATTTAACTATGTGTTCGTCAAATTAAATTGTTGAAAGAAATTGGAGAGAGAGAGATCGGTGGGATTGAAAAACATATCAACGAGATAGAAAATTACTAGGGAAAGAAATAAGGCTTAATGTACTCAAAGGTTATAATGGGAATATCATTAAAATTACAAAGAGGGCCTAATTTAGAATGAAACAGTGAGAAACAGCCTATTTTTCAAATTGAAATTAATGAATAATTTTTTAAAAAATATTTAATTAAAATTAAAAATATATATATTATTATATTATATTTATTCAAAAGTTAAAATTATTTATTTAAAGTAATTGAGAACGGTCAACAAAATATACAGAAAAATCTAAATTAATAATATAATTGCTATCATATGTTAAAATTTGAATTTAATACGTAAATTTAAATAAAATTATTTGAACAAAGAACATGTTTTACAATCAACAAAGTCCTCTAAAAGTATAAAGATAATCGGTGTCGAATAATTAGCGATGTAAGGTTTCCTTCATATATATATATATATATAACAGTATTAAGAGAAGTGTTGTGATTGATAAAAAATAATATTAGATTTATTAGTTAAAATAAGAGATATTTAATTTAAAATAAAATTATTGAAAAATGGTTTAGTATATTGTCAAAGATGAAGATGTTGTTTGGATAAAGAATAGAAAAATTAGATAACCTAATTTTATTGAATAAAGAAATGTTTGACTTATGAAATAGAAACTTGAAAGCTATAAATATGATTTCATTTCTTCGTTATACTAGAAGTTTTTGAGTGAGAAAATTTTGTGAAAAAATTCTCCTAAGCTTGTAATTGCTTTTGTCTTTTAGGTGTGAGAAAATCATTGAAAGTGTGGTCGTAATAATTTTTCATATAGTAAATTTCTTTCTCTAGTTGTCTTTTGACAACGAAAATAATTTTTTCTTCGATTTGAAGTTTTTATTATAATTCTTGTGTTGTATTCTCTATTTCTCTGTTATTTGATATTCTGCTAAAGAGGATATTGGGAGGAAAAATTTGTGATTATAACATTTGATCCAAATTTTTTAACAATAAGTACACAAGAAGGGCATGAAGCACTTGCTTGCTTCAAAAGGAAACGAATCCTTTAGATATATGCCTTTAATTCCTACTCAAATATTACAGAAAGTTAATTTCTTTATTTTATTCTTTAGATACAAATTACAATGACTCCAATTGCATTTGATGATTTGTGAGGCGGAAGAAGGGTCTCACCAATTTGATTAATCTTGTCAAAATGGTCACTGCTCTATACAAGCAAAGCAATAAGTTTATTTGTAAAAAGGCACATAAGTCTCATGATCAATTTGCTTGTGTGTGGAGGAAGAAGCTGTTTAAGAATAGTTGTAATTATCATTTGGGAGCTTTGGAGTACGTCTTCGCCTTCTGAAATGTCTGAGAATGAAAGTGTCGGCAAACAAAGGGTACTTGGTTCTGATGAGACCCTTTATGCATTTCCAATATGAGAAATCTATGAACTCCCCATTCTTCCTTACTATGAACATACATCTTGTTCCTTTGAACTCTGGATGATGCCCAACCTGTCAAAGTCAAAACAATGTGAAATACATAAACTAAATTAAGGTTATATTAGAATGAAAATGCAATTAAAATGTGAGAATGGTAACTGTAATATGAATGCAATATTAAAATAAAATTTATATGTTTTATTTTTTAACTAATGTATATGTTTTAACTAATGTTATATGTTATATTTCAAATCATTGGAATTTGGAATCTAATAGAAAAATAGATAACTAGCTCACGAGTTTCGAAAAGTTGATTCGTAGTGAGCATACATACCATTATTGAATCAACTCCAGAACCTATCTTAGTTTCATATGCAGGATGATAAGGAAGCAATCTTTCAAGAATTGTTCTCTGATGCTCAGGAGTTAGCCTATCTCCGTTATTATACCTGTATAAATAAGTTTAGAGGTAAATGGAATGGATCAACTGAAAGCAAAATGTTTCATAGGTCACAAATTCATCGAGATCAAGGGTAAAAAGTGGTTTTCGAAAATGGTTTCTTCACTTTAGAAGAAAACTCTTTCATAATGAAATAAAGGTGTGATTATCTTATTTATTAAGCTCAAAATATATTTTCTGAATAAAATTTTTCACAACTTCTCAAGTACATGTTGTTCGGTTCAAAAGTTTTTTTTTTTTTTTTACATAGTGAAAAGCAAAAGCAAACCAGCACTAAGATCTCGTTTGAATGTGGTTATCATTGAATTTGCTTCAATGAAGTAGTATATATGATGAGAATATTTTAAGTGTTTGAATAAAATTACTAGAAGTAGTTTTGAGTAACAAATTAGTATCATCTTAAGATGAGAACGTGCATCCAAAACCGTATCAAAATAGTTATCAGCTACTCAAAATTATAAAAGCACTCCTCAATTGCCAAACATCCTTAAAAACACATTCACAATCTGAAGCTGTTACAAACACACCTTAGACTTGCGAGCTTATACATTTTAGCACAAAAATTAAAGAAATCGATGGAGATATGTAAAAAAGGAAATGAAACCAAAACGATTGATCAAACACAAGCTCAGACAGTGAAATTAAAAGGATGAAGCAAGAAAATTACTTTCCGGAGTGAAGGATCATTCTGACAAAGCTAACGAGAGGCACAGTTTCTTCCAAAATCTTATCTTCCCAATCAACCCAGTCCTCATTAGACCCATCTCTTTCCTTCTCATTCCCATCACCATCTTCATCATCTTTATCATCTTCGGGTTGAGAAATCAAAACGGGCTTCCTAAGCATACTCGGAGCATAAGAGTCTTGGCTGCCAATTGCTCTGCCTCCATCAGAAGAAGCGGTTTTGAGAGCAGAGACGCATCGAGTTTCTCCGTAAAAAGGAACGTGAAGGATTCGTAGCCATGAAGAAGCGTTGAGAGAAATTGAGCATTTGTGGAAATGAAGACGTGGTGATGGGGAGGATCTAGAAACAGTAGTAGACATGGTGAAAATAATTATAAGCTTAAAATTGGAGCTCATTCAAATTGTTCATACTTTTGGTTTTTGTGTTTTTCTCAGGTTGGTAATTTGATTTGGCTAGAGATGGGGAAAAGGAGAAAGCTGAACTGATAGGGGGCAATCTTGAGTGGATAGAAATGCAGCCAATCATATTTGGAGAGAATAGTAGGAGCTGCTTGGAATCTTATAAACTAAACGACGCTGTTCTGCATTATTTCGTCAGTTTGTTTAGTTTAATGACAAAGTTTTACATGAAAGTGCAGGATCACAATCATTTTATTTAAAATTTGATCTTTCGTATAAGGAAATAGTTTTAATTAAAATAAAATTAATATTATCTTCCAATATCAAAATATATTATCTATTAATTTTAATTTTTATCAACATAAATTACTATTGTTATACTTAATTTTGTTAAATTGAGAAAAAACTTGAAAAATTGAGGATAGTTGTTTTTGGTTATCTAATACTTAAATTAGTAATGTAATTATAGAATTATAGAATGTAGAGTAGATCTAAGTGATAAAATGAAAAGAGAGTTTTGCTGGTTATAATTCTCTTTCATAAAAAAAAATTATTCTATAAAGTGTATAATAGTGAGCATATAAGAAGTACAAATAACATTATATATATTCTTTATTTATATGGATAAACTTGTTTTGATATTGTAATTATTTTTTTTAATTATTTTTTTAAAATAATTAAGAATAATTAACATTTATTTCTCATAAAAATTATCAACAAATCATACTAAAAACTTATTGGCATAAAACTTTTTATTGATTAAAACCATTCATTATTTGATATCTTGGATATTAAATTACACCAAACAGTATCTATACATATATGATACATTTGTCTCATAAAAATTATTTTAAAAAAATAACATGTGCTAATTTTTTTAATATATGTGTTGATTTTTTTATCTTAAATTATAAATAACATTTTTTTAAATATAAAAATATTAATTTAAATAAATTTTTATAATAATTTATTTGATATGTAAAAATATTACATAAAAAGAATTACATACTACTTTTAATATAAATTATTTTATTAAAAAATTTATTATTATAAAAACAATATATTTTAATAAAATTTAGTTTAATATATCTCTATTTAATCTATTTAATACTGTGTATCAAATATAATTCATATCATGTAATTTTTAAATTATATTAGTAATCTAAATGAGTTGTTTCCAAGTTTTTATTCTCATTTCCCTTTTAGATCTAAATTCTTACTCAATTACAACTCTATTATTGATTCAATTTCCTTACAAAATTATTTTATTATTTTTTGTATTTCTCAAACTTTGACAAATAAAAATAAGTTATTAATAAAAAAAATTACTTATTATATATACACTTAGTATATTTATTTCGATTTTAGCTCAAAATCAAACCAATCTGTTTTTGCACCCCTAATTGGATCATCCAAAGCAGTCAGAATTTCAGAAGCGAATTCTGTTTCAAGCACAACGGCCGGAACAAGCACTTCAGGAAATAGTTCCGCAGTTGAAGGTAATTGCTCGTGAACTAGTTAAACGGTCGAAGTAGCTAGCTAGGGGCAACAATAGGATGGTGTCTATCCGAAAAGGAAGCACCCTCGAATATTTACACTGTAATTCAACAAGACCGTTTGATATTTTAGTAATTAAAGTTGCAAACCTCTTTCAGTTATTAATATCACAAGTAAGGTTAAAGTATACGATCCATTCAACCTTGTTTAATTATATATTAAGTTTGATTTTTGTCCCTCTTATTGTACACAATTTTTATGTTTAAATTAAATTTATTTTAATTCTTTCTTTATAAACATATTCTCTTTAATCTTATGTCTATATATATTATCAAATTTTTTTACTGGTTACAACAATGCTCTATATATATATATATGCAACTGTTTAAAATAGAGTTTGTATATACAATATGATTGCGTGTACGAATATATATTAAAAAATAAAATCTCTTACACAACGAATTAAAAACAAAATGTATGATATTAACAACTAAAACAACTTGTATCTCATCTACCAATAATTTGAGATTTTGAGATGTGTGATCATTTTAGTCCAATAATTATATAATTTATATATTTTAGATATATATGGTTTTAGATATTAAGTAAACATGAAGCTGTACATATAATTTTGATATAATTATACTGATAATCATATCCGTTTGTACTCGAAATTAATTATATTTATTTAATTAATTTATATATTTATTTTAATTAATATTAATTTCTCTTCCATCACATAAGTCACGTGGGTTTCACAAAGGTACAATTTTTTTAGTATTTTTTAATAATCGTTTCAAACTGTTACTCACAGGTAAAAAATCATTCTTGAATTATAACGATTTTTGAGTAGTTTCAATTATATATTTTATAATTCAATTCGATGATAATTATATCAAAAACTGTCATAATTCGTACACGTGCATATTACTTCACTTTATCCTTAACTTTTTACGTGAACTCGATTGATCTTGTAATTTAAAAGTAAAATCAATTAGGTTAAAATATTTAAAAATTAAGATTTTTCCAAGATTAAAATTAAAATTATATATTTTATTAATAAAAAATTAAAAATAAAAGCAATGCCCCTCTCCACCTCAACCAATTGAGAGAGAATAAGAGTGAGTAAAAAAAGAGAAAATGAGTAAGGGAAAGGAAAAAAGAGAGAAGAGATAACGAGAATAAGAATTAGCAATAGAGAAAAAGTAGAGATGGGACTCTATTGATTTTTTTTTTACTTTTTATTAATAATATCTATAATTTTTATTTTATTCTTAAAAAAATTAAAATTTTGAAATTTTTAACTTAATTAATCATATATTTAAATTATAGGATTAAATAATTTCTACTAAAAAGTTATCATATTAAATTATATAAAGATTATAATTATCAATATCTTTTAAATTCCTTATCAAAACTCATAGGCAGTAGTTAGCAATATTATATATTATTAAGAAAATATCAAATAATATGTTAATATTTATACTTATTATTACCATATTTTTTATATGAATTTTTCAAAAATAAAAAAATTATACTTATTCTTATACTTTTCGTATTTTATACAAAAAATTTACATATTTTTATATATAAAGAAATGTATTTCATCCGTACATATATTTATCTAAATAATTTACTTTCCTTATTTTGATAACTATGCTCATAACACAATAATAGCTCTTATCGGATAAAAAAAATCTCACTTTCTTTCTTTGTCGAAATTTTAGAAGATTTAAATTATTCTAATTAATCCATCGTCATCGCGATAGAAAATGGTAGATTTGATCGAATGTAAAATTAAAAGTAAAAAATAAAAAGAAGAAAAGAAAAGGACCTAAAGGGACTTAAATACTTAATGTTGTCTGCATAAAACGTAGGACTTATAAGATGACAATCCAACAAAAAGCTGCTCATCTTCATTTGCACGGTCCCAGTTTGGGATGAAACATGAGTGGCTCATGAATCATGATGCTCCGCTTTATTTTATTTTGTCTAGAACGAGGAACGTGTAATATTTTATTATTCTTTTTCTAAAAACATATATTACATTTTTCATTTCTATATAGATGTCAAAATGCTTTTCTTTAATTTCTAGTAACCAATTCATTTACACACCTTAAGACTCCATTCCATGTACAATTACGTGATATTATGTAAATGTATTTTAACAATTATAATCATATATTTTTACTTATCTTAATACTTTTGTTTTGTTTATCTCCTTGAATAATTATCATGCTGCATCATATATATAATTGGTACTACACGTAATAAAAGACTGAAATTGGACAGAGGACTTGCGTCTTTCTATCGTTCATGTCATCGCTCTTGCAATGTTGCTAGTTCTTGATCAGTTTGATAGTTTAATAAAATGTTTCAAATGTATAGCTTTTAGATAATTCTTGATTTTTTTTTTTTAATTAGGCATCATCCATGCATGATTTGAATTGAAGCTCAGCCTAAGGTTAAAGGAATTGAGAGAAACACTACAACAAAAAAGACAAAATAGGAAAACTATTCATCATAAGGTAAATATCTGTCCTAAAAAAATTTAACATATAAGAGATTACTGATAGTCATATAAGAATCTAATAGGATCGTCACTGAAAATCTTATTTAATCATTTTTTGCATTATCAATATATATTTAAATAAAATCTCATACCTCAAAATTTCAGATAAATTTCAAGTGGGATGTAATGTTCCATTGATTCATGGTATAATCTATGAATTTTGTGAACCCATTTTAAATTGTCTTGTTTATTTTTTTTTTTTTTTTGATGATTTGAGATGATAGATAATGAAATATTTCATTTATTTTAAATAAGACAAGTAAAATTATAAAAAAAAATGAAACATAATTATTTACGTTATCATGATTATTTATAATAATCATGAGTTTATTATGGATAATTTTAACCCATAAATTTATTAGAAACATTAAATGAAATATAAGATGAGATGAGATAATATGTTATTTAAACATAATGAGACAATTTTAACCTATAAACTCATTAGAAAACATTAAATGGAATATAAGATAAGATGGGATAATTCATTTCACATCTCAAATTTTAATTGGTGTAACAAAATGATACTAAGTGCATTTGTCTAATTCCTTAATTAGAAAGTTGTAACTTATGAGAGTTGTGAATAGAGGTGTCAAACGGGTCAACAAGGCATGTCCACTAAAACTCTAGGATTGACGATGAGATGAAATAATTCATTTGACATCTCAAATTTTAACTAATATAACTAAATGATATTAAGTGTGTTTGTCTAATTCTTTAATTAGAAAATTGTAACTTGTAAGAGTTGTGAGTAGGGGTGTCAAACGAGTCGATATGACACAATCCACTAGAACTCTAGGATTAATTTGTAATTCAGGTGGTATGACTCTCTAATTAACGGTGAACAAATAATCTGATCGATTTATTTAAATTAATAAATAAAATTTAATCTATCGAATTTGGATCTAATTGGATTCAAAAAATTTGTAGCGGGATCAAATTCGGATTAACAGATTTTATAATTCATTATATTAAATTCAGATCAAATTATTATTAAATTATACATATCATAATTACATTAGATTACTAATTTAACTTAAAAATAAATAAAAATATTTATAATAATTTAATAATTGTACTAGCATATTTTTTATGTTTTTGATTTTATTAATTGTTACTTTAAATAATAAATTTTATTATAAATATATTAATTTAAATTTATATATTGTGTATGTTGTGTTTTATATATTATAATAAATTTTAATATCAATTTGATCTTATCCGATCTAAAAAAATCAATTTATTTAAATTTAAATTAATTTAAATTGATTACATAATAGAATCAAATTTAGATTGAAAATCTTCTAATCTGATTCAAATCGAATTGAATTTTGATTAATCAAAAATAACAGTTTCCATTCGCTGTTAACCCTTATCACTGAGTCTAAGTTTAAATCTTACTATATAATATTTTTTTTTATTCGATAAAAAGTAGATTTTAGTACTCTTTAAAAAAAAAGTTGAACTTCTAGAGTTGTGAAAAGCAGTATCAAATGGGTTAGCACTTAGCTCAACACAGCCCGCTATAATTCGGGCAGGGCACAAAAAGACATGTGAATTTAAAAGAATAACATGGAATGGCCCATGACCTGTAATTGACTTGGTTGTGACGGGTTATACCGGTACAGTGGTTTTGTACTCTTAAAACTGTAATATACTAAAATTAATACTAAATATATAAATATATAAATTTGTTTATATATTATTAAAGACAAACCTAATCTAGAAAATATGCATGGGAATTTAACTCCAAAAATTAACATTTTTTATTAAAACAATCTGTTAAACGGGTTTTATATGCAGGACAAATCACTAATTAACACGACATGTTAATTAGTATGGCCCAACCTCTTTAACAGTTAGTTTTTTCTTAAGAAAAACACAACAATAATCAAATCTTTAATAATGATGTTCGGTTAGTTGAAAATCATTGTTAAATTTTAATCAATAAAATTTATTTAATATTAAATTTTAGATGAATTAAGTTCTATTAATTATTATTATTAAAAAAGTTATTTTTATTATTATAAATTTTGTTTATTATTTTAAATTATATGGATTATCAGTATTTGTTAAGGGAAAAAAATTGGTAAAGATTTTAAATCTTTAACTAATAGCGCATTCCTCGATCATGGAATGAATCACGTGGCACTTATTAAAGACTATTACGGCATTACTTATTAATTTTGACATGAGTATTACTTCGTTTCCCTTAATTATTAAATTTGAAATTCCTAACTAATATCATAAGTGTAATAATTGGTTGACAAGTGAAACCGATGACCTACTAACTTCAATATTTTTATTTGAAAAAATTATAACAACATCTATAGATCTTATAAAATTATTTTTAAAAAAATTCCACCAATTGTAGAACATACAAAAATAAAATCCTTAAACTAGGAGATGAATCACCATAATTCTTTATGTTATATTATTATATCTTTTAATCTTTTAAAAATAAAATATTTTTATCCTCTTGAAATAATAGGGTAAAAAAGATAAAATTAATTTTTAAATTTTTTTAATTAAATTTATAACATTACGTGAACATAATTTTATTAATAAAAATTAAAATTATCATTTTAATCATTATTTTTATCGTTAACGATAATCTATGTCATTTTTTCTATTATTAATTATTAATTATTAATTTTTATCTAAATATCAATATATTTAATTATATATACTAAATAATAATATTTTATCTTAAATTTTATAAAAATTTAACATTTTGTCCTTTTCTAATGACCGTTTGGTAACAACAACGTGACTAAAAACTTAATTTTAATTCAAAAGAAATAACCTATTTGAAATTTAACCTATAACACTTTTACTATCCTTTTTTCTTAAATTATTGATATATTACATTATTTTTTCTTAGATATCTTAATTTTATCATATATTTTTTTCAAACACTTCTCTTAAAAGGATTTAAGAAATCACTACAATAATTTTTTTTTTTAAACTAGAAGGATTTTTTTTTTGTTATTTTAGTTGAGTTAAAGAAAAATATGTGTAAGTGATATTTTTTTATTTTTGTCAAATTAAATGAACGCACGTACTGACATACACTTGCAATTCACATTGCTTTGTAAGAGAAGTAAAATTTTAAGTAAAATTTTTTATTTCATAATTAAAAGTGTAATATCTCACAAACATGTATATTAGTTAAAAATATATATATGAAATTTTTAAATTTTTAAAATAATTAATTTTCTAATATTATATAACATGGTATAATAACAATATTTATAAGAGATATATAAAATGTATAAAGATATAATTTTCTTTTCTTTCACTAGCTTGTTAGCACATACATGTTATGGGAGTTTATGTGTTCAAACACTAATAATTTTAATTATGAAATTATAAATATTTAATGTGTATAGTTTATACATTAAGAAGTTAAAGTATTTTTACTATTTAGTATAATTTGATAATTTATTTGGATTAACAACATAATTTATTGAAACAATAATTCAATAAGAATAAATTAAATCCAACTTGATTTTGTATTACATAATTGTCATATCGGGAAGGTGAATTTGATTGAAAGTAAAATATGAATTAAGAAAATCTTATTCTTTAATTTTGATAAATTTGTACCTTTCAAAGAACACTAATTATCCACAATTTTATATTTACAATACTCTATCAAGGAAAGACTTTTTAAGGCACAAATGCCCCTCTAGATTTTTTTCTAAATTAATAGAGTATGTTGTAATTTATATACTTTTATAATTTATTTTTTTCAAAATATACCGGTTAATCCTTCTCCACATTGTTGTCCCCACACGGAAATAATGTTGCATATAACGGTATATATACACGTAATAAAAAAGAATTATCTTACCTATTTATTTTAAAAAAGAAGAAAAATGTGTTAGAAACGAAGATAAGACTAATAATAAAAAATATATAATATGTTATGGACAGGATTTTTTTCACCACATGTTATATATAAATTATAAATCATATTATGACAAGCCAATGTGGGGTTATTATATCAAATTATTGTATAGACAAAAATTACATTATAATTTTTTTTTATCGATTTCCTTGTATTATTAGTATGAAATATAAAGAATAGTTAACAATTATGTAACGATATTTTATGTTGCGTACGTTTTTTTTTTTTTTTGGGTTAGCATGTTATGTCAATGTTTTCACCATGATATTTATATACAGGTTATTTTTAATTTATATTATTTATATTTTATTTTCTTCCAAATAAATTCAATGTTTGACTTTTTATTTTATTTTTTTAATCCGCTATCCCTTTTATAAGGACAAAACTTTTATATAAGTTAAAATGTTAAAAAGTAATATTCAAAAAAAATTTAGAGAAAAAAATACGATAATAACGGCAAATCTCATGATTATTTAATTTAATTAAATATTAATGTTTTATAATTTTTAAATTAAGTATATATATAATCTCGTTGTTTATAAAAATTAGAAACAAGATGTTCTCATTTTTAATACTTTTGATTACTAAAAATTCAACTTTTCGTAATAACAAGACTAGTAATATTTAACTTATAAAATTAAGATATGGAACCTCTTCAACCTAATCTAATATTTATATAATTAAATTGCTTATTTGGTAATAATTATAAGACCTTTGTAACCATTTCTCATTAAAAAAAATATCTTTAAAATTTATAATAAAAAAATAATACCCTAAAAATATTGAATGAACTACATAATTTAATTTAATGATGTTCTATAACCTTATTTTAATTTAAATGACATCATATTTTGATGATATTTAATGTAAAATAATATGTCAATTTTTTTTAATAGTAAAAATGTGTGAGATATGTTAAATAAGTTATTATTTTTGTGGCTACAAGTTTTAAAATTATAGTTTTTTTGTTTTCCCAAAAATTTATATAAATAAATCAACTAAAATAAAGATAAAATTTTAAATATATATATATATATACACACATGTACATTATATATAAAAGTCTTGCGATTCTTGTAGTCCTTTGTACCTATGATGTCTTTCCTGTGTGTACAATAGTGAGTCTATTTATTTTATTTAGTGTATTTATCTTCCTCTCTATAGGGTTGGTTACTGACGATCACTCGAGCATGTTTAAACACATCACAGGTTTGTTTCTTACGTTTTATTTCGTTTCGAGTACTACTATTTATGGAAATAAAAATTTGGATTTTTTTGGCACCTCGATGAGGCCTTTGTTGAACTCTCAACTAGATGGTCGGTAAGGACTCTCGACGAGGTATTTGAGTTTGGTATAAGTCTCTAAGGACTCAATATCTCTTTGTCCTAATTGTGTACCAAATGTCAAACTCTTTCTATTAGTTTGTCATGTTATGTACAATTGCATGTTATGAGAGTACAATCATCTTTTATCGAATATGTTCCCACTTATAAGGCCTTGAAGTTATTAGAAATCCTTTATAGTTTTTTAGTATGTATGACTACTTCACATGTTGTATGGTGTTTACTATGTTTATGCATGTTGTTAGCATGAACAGAAGCCTAAAAGGCACACCGTTACTAGTGTGTTTATCGTAGTTTATTCTTTTTTACTACTAGTTATTTTTATTGTGTATTGAATTGAGCATGTTATTTGTACTTTCGTTATATTATTTGCTTAATTCAAGTTGTGAGTCCTATATGATTGAGTTGGAGTAAAGCTCGTGAAAAGATTTCCTAGGTTGATGCTTTCACCCTTCATCTAGGTCCCGGTTGCTTATTTGAATAAGAAGAATAATTGACATGTGTAAAATTGTTCTTACATATGAATTCTTCAAGTGTAAATCACACATAATATTTTATTGAACAAAATTACCCTTATATTTAAATTGTTAATATTGGTTGTCCTTTTATAACTCTATCATCACCTCCAATAAAAACTCTAAATATGATTATCTAAAAGAGTTCATGATCTGGTATACTATCAGGTTAAAGAGATGCTAATTTCTTAAGGACTCAACACTAACTCTATCAAACAAGAAAATAAACATTTATGCAGTTCACACAATAGAAGCCAAAATAATATAACATCATATAAACATATAATTTATATCAATAGACACATATAAAATCAACAGAAAGTAGAAAATAATATAATTGCTTTCTAATCAAAGTTTAAACTTTTAGTATATTGTAACATGCATACCTTAAACTTGGATTGTGCTAGCATAATATCATATCATGCATAAAAATTGGTATAACAAGATAAACTCACATAAAGATCGTATTTATACGGTAACATCATTTGGTTGTTTAAGGTAACAACTCAATAGTAACTAATTCATTGACAATAAACAAGTTACAACTATGATAAACAATAAAATTACTATTACCTCTATCAGTTAAGACTTCCGTCCAAATTATCTAATGTTGCTTTTTACTTGCTGCTTCTGCAACTATTTGGTTCAACACGTGAATCTTGCTATCCTCCACAGCCAACACCACCCAATGTGGTGTGATTGGAAACCACTTATCAATAACTAGAAGTGTAACTACTCTCAATTGCATGGGACGCATAATCCACTAAAACTATTAAATCGCATATGGAAGATATATAGTCGAACCATGTACTCACACAGATAAAGATTTGATAACCAACCATAAAATGACTCACTCTCAAATGTAAGCTCTATAAAATAATTTTGAAAATATATATAAATCTTAGTGTAAATTTTGACAAAGTTTCGACTCTTAAATAATGAATGAGAAATAAGATAAATAAGAGGGTATTTATAGAACTCGGTGGTGAAAAGGGTGTTGTTAAGGTCCATAGAGAACTTATTGGTTGGTGTTAAAAATTTACATTTTTTCATTCCAAAAATTACCAAGTACTATCCATAAATATCCGCACCAAAAATGAACTAAAAACGTAGGTGACAACATCAGTGAGCAATCGACCATCAACTTAGCATGTACATTATAAATACCAATCCATGTGTGTATAAACATTCTTGTATACAAAGTGTATCTAACTATATACATGTATCAATTACTAATTTATAGTAACCGATCTTATATAGAATAAAACAAATACACTAAATAAAATAATAAACACCATGTTTTGTATACGGGAAGTCAATACAAAAACACGAAATACAATAGGACTTACATGATCGATGAAGCATCATATACAACAAAACCTCTAATAATATAATGATTCGTATCCAATAAAAACTCTAAATATGATAAGTCTAAATGACACTTATTTTTAAAATAGTTTAAATTTTGATAAAAATATAATAATGTTTTAAAATAAAGACATATATTGTCTTTTATATTTAAAAAATATTTAAGTATTTATTAAATATAATTTTAAAATTTAAATAATTTAATTAACAATTATTATTAAATTTATTTATTTATATGTATTTATGTTTTAATTTGAAAAAACTTGCATGTGGCCAATCTTCACAATTAATTTGGAAGTGTAAGAAAATTTATTTTTTGTTTATTTTAAATATGTTAAAAAAATTGAATAGAAATTAAAAGAAATAAAACAAGTTGCTTGTAAATCACATATTTTTAGCTAGTTTAATAAAACCTCCGTATAGCTTTTCTAAACCTGTAAATCGATTTAACCTTTTTTTAATTCTAAATATCAATTATTGCTTCTTCATTTTTTCCTTTTCCTTTTCATTTTCATTGTACACATTAATGGTATCCCTCTACTTTTTAACTTGTCCATTTTAAAAAAAATCAAATGCTCGAGTAGCCACATATTTCATAAACTCAAATAATCTCAATATCATTAAAAAGTTAAATCCCTTATATTTCGTTATTTTATTACAAACAAATTCATAGTTTCATTTTCTTTCTATAAATAATTTTTTTTATAAAGTATTTATTAACAAATTTTCAATTGAATTTAAATTAAAAAATATATAATCTGCTTTATTTTGATCGATAAATTTTATAATTTTTTGTAATATATTTATGATAGAATTACTATTAAAAGCATAAATAAATATATATATTTTTATAATATGTCATATTTAAATATTATACATACATAATTACATTAATTATATTTTAATTTAAATAATAAAATTTAAATTTAAATATCTATAATAATTTAATAAGTCTTTAAACATATTTTTTATCCTTATGATCTTTTTAGTTGTAAAAATAGATAATAATTTTTGCTAAAATTGCATCAATTTAAAATTAAATATTATATATATTATATTATTTATATGCCAATAATTTATAAATAGTTTTTAAACTTAATCCGACTATATGATATGTTTGGATTGAATTGATTCAGATTCATTACTTTATCTATTAATTTCGAATCGATAATCTTCAAACTTTATTCAAATTAAATTAAATTTAAATTAATAAAATATATACGGTTTTGATCTCAACCTAAATAACTAGTAAGAACTTGCCTCATGAAAAAAACAATAATTAAAATCAGTTACTAATACCCTGTTGATTAAGGAGCAAAGGAAGAAATCTTCATGGGTATTTTTAGTCCATAAAAATGTAATCATAATGCGAAATTTTTATAAATAATAGATTATAAGTATTTAAATTAAAATTATAGGATTAAAATATTTACTTATACATAATAATAAAATTATTATGATATTTTTTAAAAATTATGGGACTTTTAGAACCCAATGCAATAATTATTGAAATAAATTATTTAAATTAAATAATTATAATATCTATTATATCTAATTTCTAAAAAATAAGTGAGATAAAGTATGAAAAGAAAAATTAAAATGAACAAACCATAAAAAATTAGTAATAAGTAGACAAAAGTTGATATTTTTTGAAAAAAATAGAAACTATTTTTGTAGTTCACAAAAAATTGAATTATATCATAAATAAAAAAATTGTTTTAAATTATTAGTGAAAGAAAATAAAAGTTTATTTTATTTTTGAAGATAAATATCATAACACTCTATTAATTATTATAATTAGAGCACTTAAGTTCTTTATTTTTTTTTGATAGTTTAATATAACAGTTGTAAGTGATAACACAAATCCACTAGTTCACTTTTTGTGAATTTTTTATTTTTTTATTTTTTAATGCATTTGAAAATAAAAGTTTTAATATTAATAACTGTTGGAGCATATTTTTAAAATAAAAGTTTTAGAAAAATAGAAAAAAAATGAATAATATCATAAAAAGTGAGATAGTGATTTATGTTGTCACTTTTTAAAAAACCTGTGGATTAAATTATTTTTAAATGATCTATTTCAAAAAATAAATAGTTAATCTATGCTCATCCTATTATTTTTTAAGGTAAAAAATTAAAAGGTGAAGAAATTTTTTTATAACCGCTTTCTATTAGATAAAAATTAAAATTAATATCAATTATAAAAATGTTAAAAATATTTTTAGAAGTGTTTTAATTAACATAGAAGAAATATGATTCAATAGAAGTACCCGAAGTTAACCTATAAGTATCTCAAATATCTCATGTTATTATTATATTTTATTTTATTGTCCAATGTAAGTATTCATACTCTTATCCTATTTGAACAGTGGTAAAAAATTTTTTGTCCAAAATAACTTTTTTGGATTTTTAAGGATTTTTATTTTTGAAAATTAACTATAATATAAAAAAGGTGAAAAATTATTAATTTTTAAAAACTGTTTTTGTTACATTATTATCTATACAAATTTGTTATTTTATCAATTAAATATTGTATACACCATAAATATGGTTCATTCACTAGTTTTTTTTTATATTTAGTTGAGTTTTGAAATTTTTTTCTCTAAAGCTTAGGTTTTTACATTTTTTATTAAAAGATTAATGAATCTTATATGATCTTTGTAGAAGAATTAATAAACAAAAATTGTAATATTTATGTACCTTCTTAATTTATTCATATTAGTTATCGATGAAAAATATTTCCACCTTATCCCAATAAAATTGTAGAAATGTTATGATTTTTTATTATTTATATATATTAATTTTTGAAAAAATTATCCTACAAACCATTAAAAATATATCATTTAGACGCTTTGATCACGTAACTTTTACAAAGAATATATAAGTAACTTAATTTTTAAAATTAATATACTTTAATAACATAACTGTATCTTAAAAATTAAATGACTATGTATATCTTAAAAAGGATACGTGATTAAAGTATCCTAATAATACAAACAAAGAGACTTAAGGAATTTGTTAACTCCTTTTTTTTTAAGACAAAAAGTTAATAATTTTTATTTTTTTTTGCAACTTTTAATAAGAAGTATCAAATCCAACCTCCATTAAAAAATCAATTTTAAAACTCTAATTAATCTCCAAAATTAAAAG
Organism: Hippophae gyantsensis; assembly: GCA_030763125.1. Taxonomy (NCBI): domain Eukaryota; kingdom Viridiplantae; phylum Streptophyta; class Magnoliopsida; order Rosales; family Elaeagnaceae; genus Hippophae; species Hippophae gyantsensis. The sequence goes on along the minus strand of CM061031.1, from coordinate 28,094,848 downwards.
AAAAACCCTTCATAAAAAGATCAAAAATGTATTTTGGACAAAAAGTTTGGTTACTATTTAAAAAAAATAAAAAAATATTAATATTTAAATTAAGATATTAAAATAAAACATTTTTAATAATATGTGACATAAAAATATTAATATTTAATTAAGTAGTACAATCCCAAAGAAATATATTAAATACAAAACAAGTGTTTTTATCTTTCAAAGAATTACAATTAAGTATACAAACTTTTGATATGAGTAGAATAATTACATTAATTAAAATAAAACTTTATACAAGTATAAAATATCTTAAAAATTATATATATATTTTTTTATCATATGTTCGTCACATGATATGTTTTGATGATATTATTTTCAAAACTAACATATTTTGATGGGATTATTTTGAAATATCACATCTCATATATTTTTTTTCCAAAACTTTCTCTCATTCATTTCGACCCGTGAATATCCACTCTCCATTTCTTCTAATTTTTACCATTTATTCTCATATTCACCATTTTGTCTCATTTTCTCTATAAATTATTTTCCCTTCGTATTCTCTATTTGTTTTTACTTATTTTCATAATACATCATCTTTTTCTCCTTGTTTTTTAGCTTTAAAATTTAAGTTTCGAAGAAATATTTATTTTATTTTTAATATTATTATTATTAAATAAAATTATTTTACAAGAATAACATATTATTAATTACTACTTAAAAACTTATCATATTTTTCTCCCTTTCACACCATTATCGATATAAATATAAACCTTGTTTTTGCCGAAACAAAAAAGTAAAACCATAGAGCACTCTAGCGAATCACGCGAGGTCCTCCGACCTCAGCACATCCCGCCGAAGGGGCTGTGCCTGTGCCAGCTTTGGACAGACCCATGTCTGAAATTCAGCCATCACAACACCAAAAGCGATCAATGCTTAGACCTCTGGAGCCACAGAACCCGCCACTTTACAAGCAAAGGTCCTGGTCTCCAGATGCGTACCGTGACGAGGCGTGGCTTCGAAGGAAGAATAACAGCTTGAAGAAACGAAGCAAGAGCGTTACGGAGGAGGATCTTGATGAGCTTAAAGCTTGTATTGAATTGGGTTTTGGTTTTGATTCGCCTCAATTAGTTGATCAACGTCTCTCTGATACTCTTCCTGCTTTGGAACTTTACTATGCTGTTAACAAACATTACATTGATTCTGTTTCAAAGCCTACGACCATGATTAACTCTTCTTCTTCTTCTTCTTCTTCTTCTTCTTCTTCTTCTTCTTCTTCTTCCGTTGCGTCTGATTGCGATACGTCGTCTCCGTCTCCGTTGGGTAGCCCACAAACCATGATTGCCCCTGGTATATATATTTTATATTTCATATATAAATATTTTTGAATCCTATGATTACTTTTTCTTTAAACATATGCACATAAAATTATGGTAATATTAAAAAAAATCAATTTTTTTTCTTTTACTTGTTTGCTTACTTTCCTTTGTTTTTTACTTGCCCGACATGTTTCACGCTGCTTTATCACATTAACCATGTTTAGAATATATGGAAGAAAAAAATATGTATTATGTAATAAATTTTTTGAGAAATTATTAAATAAAAATGTTTTTAAATTTATAATAACAAAAATAATATCTAATAATATTTAACGAAATATAATTAGATAAAATTTAAAGCTAAACAAATCTAAATAATTTATAATTTAATTTAACCGGTATTAACAATAAAATAATGAGACAAAATTTTAATAGTTTTTTTTGTTATTTTTTCTAATTATTATTTTTATATAAAAACTACATCACTGGTAATTATGATTTGAAATCGAATTTTTAACATGTTTAAATCAATAGGTTTCATGCCGCCTACTTGGCAAAAGAAGAAATATAAGCAAATAGTTCTAAGTTGAAAAATTTGAAAGAATTAATCAATTTGTTGCACTAAAAGTCTCATGTAATTATTTTTATTTGATACTAATATAGCTACATCAAAAAATTCCATTTTATCTGTAAAATTCTTATTGCATAGATGAAATATAGATTTTTTTTCCATGTCGACCCTTATTTTTTATTTGTTGGACAGTTGAAGAATCTAATGAATTGTTTAATTGTTTTATGATAATTTGTTTATTTATTGGGAATTTTCAATGCAAATGGATGAAGGCGAGAATCCTCAAACGGTGAAGACAAGGTTGAGGCAGTGGGCTCAGGTGGTGGCTTGTTCGGTACAGCAATTTTCAAGCTCATAATATGATGTCAAATTATCAATCATTACTGATCAGGGTTAATAGTGAACCGAACCGGATTTGAGATATCACTGTAACCAAACATCAACTTGAACCTGTTCGATATGATTATCTTCTCCATCGACTCCGTTGGGTAGATATTTTTATAAGTAAAAAGTAATGTGCAACCAAGTTGTGCTGGATATACCTTTTGTTTTGGCTTTTTTAATTGGTATAATTGTTGTTTTTGTGTTTTCGATTGTTGTCTGGTGTGTTTCCCACTTGGGACTAATTAGGTTTTCTAAATTCTCGCTTTATAAAAGCTATGGTTTATTGAAACAGTTGGAAATGACTTTTCTTTCTTTCTGAATTTTGAATACATCTAATATTCTGTCGTCAAAGAGAAGACGCATCTCGCATCTTAGTATAACTTCTGCAGATTGCAACGTAATGTACATTACTTTAGTAATTTCGGGTTTGTTTGCTTTTAATTTTATTAAAAGTGATATATAAAAGAAAATATGTAATGTATTTTTGTTACGAAACATTTTTTCACAATAAAAAACGCTATCTTAAAAGCATAAACAAAAACAATCAAATTTTGTTTATTTGGAATTGTGTTGTATTAATCATGTTTATGTTATGTAATTTATGTTCATGTCATGTTATGGTATTATATTTTAACATTAATCGTGTTTTGTTCATGTGTAAGTTGACACATAAAAATACTAATTTAATTTTTTGGATTTTTTGAGATATCTCAAAGTCATAAATGAAAAATCAAGATTAATTATTTATGAATACTCTAGTTTTTTTTATTCATTCTTCTTAGTAATTGATAAATCAATTTATACCATAATTTTATATTAAACAAAAATATTTAATTGTATTTATACTTAGAAAACATCATAAATATTTTACATTTGATTAATTATTCATGATCAAGACCATTTTTTTTACTATGTTTATCTTCATCATCATGATTGATATTAAAAATTATTAGTCTTTGAATTTGACAACTTTTCTTAACGAAAGTTTTATCATCTTCATCATCAAGATCATTTTTTGATTCTTCCATTAACTGGATGTTGATTTTTATTGGATAAATGAACTCAAGTTTACTTAAAAGATATATTTAGATTTCAATTGAAATATAAAAAACAGAGCTGACAGAAGAAAAAATTTAGAACAAATTACTATAAAAAGTTTAATAATCTGAATATTGAAAAAATTCTTGGGTCTATCTCTCTGTAGAGAGAAGGGTCACAATGTGTGGTAAATATAGTTTTCGTTTTTAACTCCACGACATTATTCCAATCATATAATGACTCTTATCCTCACTTATCATATGACATAATTTGCTACTGTCTTGCTGATTATGAAGGTTGCATTTTGAGTACCTATTCATCCAACATTGTCCTAAATCTTCAAGTTAAAGCTATCGAGCCTTATCTTACAGTGGCCTTTATCCCCTTATTATATTTACTCTTAGAATAAGTTAAACATTTCAATTGGAAAAAATCTCTTTAGCCTAACCCTCCAAATAATTTAAATCTTTGATCGTGCCAACCATGATGTGTGATGGAATTGTTAAAATCAATAATGGGTCCATCGTGGGTATTTATATCATTACATGGACCCAGGATTGGGCCTCATTTTTCTGAGTATCACCCAATTCTTGTGGGCCTTTACCCAAGTCTCTACCAATTTGTTTGAAGCTAAAATGTATGCACGAGTTTCTCCCCGGCATGTTTATCAAAATGGAATCTAATTGATTTCTATTTATATAGTTTACTTGTTAAATAATATCAATAATCGAAATAAAGCTATTTTCAAGTTTTTATTTTCATTTCCTTTTAGATCCAAATTCATTCCCAAGTACAACCTTATTATTGATTCATTTTCCTTGATAATATAATTTTCATTTAATAGTAATTTTTCATAAATTAATAAATTATTAACCCAAAACTCATAATTTCATACATATAAATATCAAAATATTATTACTACATAAATTTAATAAAATAAAAATAAAGTTAAATTACATAAGTTCTTCGATTACCATTTGAAGTTTTGACAACCATCGTCGACGACCCATCAAAATTCCCATTACTTATTAAATTTTTAACAATCTTTGTTGATGACTCACTAGATGTAACATATTACATCCACTTTATATTATTATATGTAATATATTATATCTACTTATTCTTTGTAACCTGTTACATCTAAATATATGTATAAATATAACATGTTACATTTAACGTAGTTCTAATGATTCATCAAATGTAAAATATTATATTTATATATAACATGTTACATCTATGTGTATTTGTATATATAACATGTTATTGCTCCGATAAGATCGCCATCATAACTGGCAAAGATGTAGTGGATATGACCTTCATCTTATTGTATTGAAGTTATGAAAGAAATGGTCTTTTTGTCTTTTATTGTATAATTTGATATAAAATTATGAGTTTTGTGATGAGTTTTTACTAATTAAGAACAATTAATTAATTTATCAAAAATGAAGCTATTTAGATAAAAAATAACAATGTCATTTTCTTATCAAAATTATTTTATTAATTTTTTTTATTTTAAAATTTGACAAAACTATCCTTATTAAAATTTAAAATTTATGAAAATAAATTATTAATGAATTCTTTAATATATATTTGTTATTTATATATAAATTTTTTACCAATGTTTTTCAATTTTTTACTTATACACTATATACTACTTCCTATCAATATATGAAAAGGAATAGAAAAAAAAGAACTAATTTTATAAGGGTGTTTTGGTAAAGTTGTATTTTCATTCTCTAATTCTGATGTAGCATGTTTACTTTCTATATAGCATGAATCTGTTTCTTACTTATTTTATTCCTTGAAAGAATTAGTAAACATCATCAAAAGTAATCATTTTAAGTATTTCAATCTATATTTATTTTTATTTCATTTGATTTTCATTTCAGATTAATAAACCTAGCCTTAAAATTTATAAAGTTAATTATGTAATATTCAATTAGAAATTTATCATTTGTTAAAAAATTATTGTCGAGTATAATGGTGAAAAAAAATTCATTAAATATTTTGGTTCAAATCATCGATTACTAATTATAATTTGATTTAGAAATCATATTTAAGAATATAAGTTCTTTCCCTCTTCCTTCAATTAACGGCATGCATAAGATGAATTTGGTTCGTTTTTGATCAAAACCAATTTAATATGTTATTAAAATATTGTAAATAAATATTTTTTATTTATTATTAGGTAATTGTTCCAACATTCTTAATTTTGATTAAATAGATTATATTTGAGATTTAATTTAAATAATTATAATTTAATTTAAACATTGATTATCTTAACTGTATTCAAGGTGAAAAGATGAATTAAATATTTTTTAAATAATAAAAATATATAAATGAACATAAAAAGTGTTATTTTATAATAACAAGTTTTAAAATATATTATTTTTATTGTTTTTTATTTTTTAATACCTTACTTTTTAACTAAAATGAGAATATATATATATATATATTATTTAGATAAATAATATTCAACAGATCATAATATATATTTAATTAAAAAATTAAATTAATTAATTATTCTTAAAATAAAAAAATATTTAATTATAATTAATATATATATATATATATATTATTAAATTATATTTATTTAAAAATTGATATCATTTGATAAAATTATTAATTTAAATAGTTAATATTAACAAAAATTACCGTATATAACTTAAGTTTATTTCAAAATATTATTACTATGGACAAATTTAACAAAATTAGATGACTATAAAACTCTAAATAATTTTTTTTTAATAAAAATAGTTATTTAAAATCTCATTTATTTACGATGAATTTGAACTTGAATTTAATGATATGTTAGAAAATGAGGAAAAAAAAAATAGAACTCTAAAGAACTTTAAAAGGTGGAGAAGATAGAACAGTTACGATTGGAAAAGAGAGAAAATATGTAATGGATTTAGAAATTCTACCTCGGTAATGTCTTTCACTGTAAATCCATTATGGAAATATATGTTCTTCAAAATTATAAATCAAACCAATCTATCTATTGGGGAAATCCAAAAAAAAAAAAGAATGGATTGAACTTGCTCGGTTTAATTTTTGAGAAAATTTTATGCAAAATACATTATAATATTTTCTTAATATCAGTTATTAATATGATATCCACTTTTATTATTTTTTATAAAAATAAAAAATAAAAATAATTTTGTTGTATCACATACATATATCCTAATTTAATGTCAGATTCTCTCCTTAGACTTAAAAGATTTGAATCTCCGAACTCTTCCACTAAAAAATAGATTTATATTCTACATATCAATATCACATACTTACCTGATGTTTGATAATTGTAGTAAAAAAAAAAAACATTATATTGTAAAAATGAAAAATAAACTTTTGTAATGTAAGAAAACCAAACATCATCCCACTCCATGTAAACTCAATTTTTCTCCTTCAAAATGTTAGAAATTATATAATACAATATTTGCAATAATATATTACCCAAAACAATTTAAAAAAAATAATAATTAAAAAAAAAACTAAAAATCTGATTATTAATAATTTAATTTTATGATCATTATTTTTAATTTTATGAATTTCTAAAGATTTTATTACTTTTTAAAATTATTTATATATTTAAAATCTCAAGTCAAACATTGGCTTTTAACTTCGTTTATTTATGAGAATATTTCACTACTACAAAAATGGGTATTTAAGTCGATACGTAAAATCTGTTTTTTCTAAAAACCGATTTTAAATTGGTTTAAAGTCGGTTCGGTGTAGAACCGACGCTATGCGTGGACGTAGCGTCGGTTCACCACATCAACCAACGCTATATACGTAACATAACGTCGGTTGACACGTGGAACCGATGCTACACACGTGGATAAATTCTTTTCTCTTCTTTCTTCCCAGACAGAAACTATTTTCAACGTTACAGAACTCTAAAAAACCGAAAACCTCCTCCACTTCTCCTCCACTCTTTCTCATTTTCCGGCCACCTACGATTACCATTTTCAGCACCGATTAGTGAGTTTTCTTCCTCTTTAACTAATCTTTTCGATCCCCTATTATTCATATTTTTTTTCTGTTATTATGTGTATAAATTTTTGTATTATATATGTAGGCCATGGTAATTTTTCTGCTATCAATTAATATTTTATTTTTAAAATATTTGTATTATTTAAACTATTTACTAAACTGATTTTGTTTTTTTTCTGCTCGAATACAGGTTTTTATTTGAGTATAATAGAAAATGAATAAATTAAAAAAAAACGTAAAGTCGGTTCATCCCGTGAACCGACTTTAATACCTTTTTTTGTAGTAATATTTGTGATAATATATTATATCTTAAAATAAATTTGTGACTTAATTTGAAATTTCTAGTATATTTATGAGAGAATGCAAAACTCCACAGGTGACCCTAACACTTATATATTTAAAAAATATCTAAATTTTTTTTATTTTTAAATAATATTATATAATTCACACAAAATATTCTTAAATTTTTTATTTTAAAATAACATTACACAATTCTCTCAAAATATCTACCTATTAGTAACTATTAATTGATCATCTTGTAATTCAAGAGTAGATTGGCAGAGTGACAGCATTGGGCTAAGTTTTACTGCATGAAAATTTAGTTCATAAATTTAATATATTAATTATTTTTCTTAAAATTAATATATTTTGATTAATTTATTATTGTATTTTTGACCATTTAAACAGTTTTTTGGGAAATTGTTTTTTAAGTAAAATCGATTTAAATTTTAGTAGCAAATGGTTAATAGATATTTGCTAGAAAAATTTCTCAAAACTGAAAAATACGGGGACTAAAATGACAAATTCACAAATGCAATAATAAATAAAATGAGTAAATACATTAATTTAAAAAATATAATCAAAATATCTAATTTATTAAAAGAAAGTGACGCTAGTGTAATTTTTTCTTATTCCCCAGCTTCTCTTTTTTTTTTTCCTTTCTAAACCAAGTTTTAAGTCTTTGATAGGTAGATCATGCTTTTGATCATAGATATATAAGTAGAGAATAAATGACATTAATAAAGAATAATTTATCATTGTGAAAGAATTTTCGTGTATTCTAATTAAAATATAATTTGATATTTTTGTTTAAATTTCTTAGAAGAATCATTTTATATGTTGATCCATATAAGTACTAAGAAGGAGGTGAATACAAAGCGAACAAATAACAGAGTGAACAAGGAATACTCAAAAGTATCATTCAATACAGTCATTGATCAATATTATTTTTTATTATAACTTTGATGTATTTAAAAAAATGAATTTTATATCATTTTATATTTTTGGTTTATGTTTGTGTTAGAAACTTAGTTCTAATTTAAACTTATTGAATTAAGAATTATTTATATTTATAAACATCATGACTTTGTGAGATCATCTCTATCCGTGTAGAGAAGTATTATTAAGAATTTTTATCCTACATCGATTAAGAACAAGTCAATATTGTTGACTTGTTATTAATCGATGTAAAATCGAAGAAAATTTAACGATTTAAATTAATTTTTTTTATCTTTATTATAAAAATAAATAAGAATTCAGTCCAATAGTATTTACTTCCAACAACAAGCTTTTTCTTTTCCCTTCAAAATTCCAAGCAGATTGAAAACAAGTTATTTCCATTGTATTGTCCCGGTATAAATGATTTCCAATAACACTTTAAATATCATATTGGCTACTTGCCTAATTTTAGTATATCACTTATAAGTTGTGAATAAGTGGAAAACTTTTATTTATATATTTATTTACTAATAATATCATATATATATATATATATATATATATATATATATATATATATGAAATAAATTAATAAAAAAATTGGAACATGAGACTTAACCATTCTAATTATATTTCAAAGTAGTTATTATTAATAAATTAATTAATAAAATAAGGTTACACATAAAAATTAGAGATGAATAAATAATCCAAAAAAATCAAATATGTTTAAATTCAGATTGATTATATCATCAGATAAGATTCGAATAGATTAAAAACAAATTTTTTTAACCCGTTCTTCACTCCTAATGAAAACTTATCTCTTCCAATTCTATTCCAAGGCAGCTATCATGGAAAATATTTGGGGAAGGAAAATAATTAACAAGATACATTCTTTACAATTCAAAATATATAAAATATATTATAATAATATTTTAAAATTTATAATCATAAAATTAATTATATTTATCTCTTAAATATATATTTTTACTAAAAAGATTAAATATATTTCAAATATTTTACATTAAATTTTTAAAAATTGCATATTTAATTTTAATTTTTATTCAATATATATTAATTAAATATAATTTAATAATATAAAAAAATTATTTTATTATAAATTTTAGAAATTCCAAAATATTTTCAAAAGTCAATTCAAAATCCCCCCGAGCCATATGAATTAAAGTATTATTGAGGATGTGGAAGTCATCGTAAGAAAATCCAAACCTAATTAAAGCTTTCTTAATTTTGAAAATTAGTTACCTCTATGTCTTACTAGCGAAGGTTGTTTTCAAAGACTTGTCCTTCTCTTTTGCTGATATTTTATAATCAAACTAGTATTCACTCTTTTCTTTTCTTTTTAATATTCAAACCACCTTCGTGGCCACTCATTCTAAATCTAAATATATATCAGTATATCTGTTACATGGAAGCAACAAATTAGAGAGAGAAACTTTCAACTCAGCTCTAAAACCTGAATATATAGCAGTTAATTTATCATATCTCCTGTGATTATGATTCGACAAAAAAACATTTAATTGAAATGTAATCACTTTTTATTGTATAATCATCAGAATATTCTGTATTAGTTGAAAAAATCATCCGAATATTCTGTATTAATTACCTGACATAATATTCAGGTTTTAATATATTGGTAGTCTTTTTTCTTTTCTTTTTTTCACATTAAGACGTTTTCATGTCAATCCAAGGCCTACATCACTGTTTAGAATATACAAACTAAACACATATTTGAATTTCCTACCATTTGTATTTTTATGAAACTACCACATTAATCATCATCTTACGTATAATCTTACATATAGTAATTTACACCTTTTTTTCCCTTATGAATTTTTAACATTTATAGTATTAAGTATCATTAAGAACATATCTTACATGTATTATTTTTTTGATATTTTCAACATAATTTTACAAGTTCTTTAATTAGTTAGGTCAAAAAATAATATTTAAAAAAAACAGTATAAAAATAATATATTTTTTAATTTGATCTATTTTTTCTTATAATTTTTCAATTATTAATTTTATAAATTATTTTTAATATTAAATAATAGTGGTTATAGAATTGGTAATAATAAATAATATAAAAATAAAATCAATTTGTATGAAGCATACGTGGCTTGACACGGAGTTCACGCTTGTATGACACCTGGCCATGTGGACTCGTTGCTTTAGCTCAAAGATTTCTCAGTCCAATGTAACACGTGTATACCGTCCAATGTACGTACTAGTGTCTTAACTCTCACATTTGTTTTTATACTAAAATTTATGATTTTTTTTATATTAAAATTTATAATTTAAAATAAAGAATGATAAATTTTATTATCAAATGATTCTTTGAATTATAAAAAAAATTAATAATATATTAACAACTAAAAAATCAATAATAGTAGCTTACCCCTCACATTTCACAACGTCTAGTGACAAGATTATATATTCTTAATTAACTCTAATTTTTCATTTGATCTTCATCTTCCCTTATCCAACAATTTTGTCCTTAATTTCCTCATCAACAAAACAAAAATGTTTGAGAATCAAAGCAAGTCAGAAACTTACGTTGTATTAACTCAAGTAATGAACTAAAGGAAATATCATATATCTTATATTCGAGGTAAATATTGATTAACGTATAATTAAAGTTATATTATAAAAAATAATTAATTAAAATTTTATATATTTATTATTAATGATACGGAATAAAAGTTTTACCTTAATCTCGATCTTGTTGTTAAAGCATAAGCAGGTCAACGTAGGCAATTCCTCGAAACAGACGCTACATGCACTGTTATAAAAAAGGGCATTAAAGTCGATAAAAAACCGACTTTAAATTAAACGACTTAAAGTTTAAAATCGGTTCAAGGCGTGAACCGACTTTACGTTGTAATTTTTTTTTTTTTAATTTATTCATTTTCTATTTTACTCAAATAAAAACTTGTATTCGAACAGAAAAAAAACAAAATCAGTTTAACAAATAGTTCAAATAATACAAATATTTGAAAAATAAAATATTAATTAATACCAGAAAAATTACCATGATTTTGTTCTATTTTATTCAAGATCATCATATTCTTCTCCTTATGTTATAATACAAACCTACATATATAATACAAAAATTTATACACATAATAACAGAAAAAAAATATGAATAATAGGGGATCTAAAAGATTAGTTAAAGAGGAAGAAAACTCACTAATCGGTGCTAGAAATGGTAGTCGTAGGTGGCCGGAAAATGAGAAAGAGTGGAGGAGAAGTGGAGGAGGTTTTTGGTTTTTTAGAGTTCTGCAACGCTGAAAATAGTTTTTGTCTGGGAAGAAAGAAGAGAAAAGAATTTATCCACGTGGATAGCGTCGGTTCCACGTGTCAACCGACGCTATGTTACGTGGATAGCGTCGGTTCACCACGTCAACCGACGCTACGCTACGTGGATAGCGTCGGTTGACACCTGGAACCGACTCTACGTCCATGCATAGCGTCGGTTCGACACGTCAACCGACTCTACATCCTACGTGGATAACGTCGGTTCTACACCGAACCGACTTTAAACCAATTTAAAGTCGGTTTTTTCTAAAAACCGACTTTACGTATCGACTTAAATATCCATTTTTGTAGTAGTGATGAATCACCGTCTCGGTAGAAAAAGCTAGGAAAAAACCAAACAAAAAAAAAATAAAAAAATCCACCACCACATAAATAGAATATGGGTAAATATTATTCTTTTTCTTTTTTATAATTTATTTTTTTATTTTATAAATTTGTTATTTTGTGTTATCTTTTTATATTAATAAGATAGTTTTATTTGATATTAACCTTAAATCTTGATAAGATAATTTACTTTGAATGATTGAATGGAAGAGTTAGAATTTTTTTATTAAATTAGACAAGAAGAAGAGTTGGTCTTAAATAATTATTTTATTTAAATTTAATTTGAATATCAATTAAAATATCTAATTGATATAAAATTAAATACATAAAATAGAAAAAATTTAAATAATAAATTACAATTAAATCAAATAGCTTTTACTAACTTTTACTCGTAGAAAATTCATATCATGCCCCTCAAAATGGTAACATTATATGTCATGAAAATGACTACCATTTAGAAGGGATAGGCTCACAATTTCTAATAAGGTTTCATATTCCCTTATGATGTTACTGGACACTTTCCTTGACAAAGGATGGAATTGGAAGCCAATTTTCTCTTTGAATTAGGCGTGTGTTGTGGGTTGGGTGTGCTCCATCGACACAAAATGCTCACCTTCAAGATATAGTGAATCAAGTTAACTTCCACTCTACTACTGTAAACAAAAATGTTTGACATGCATGGATATAAAACATAAAAGTATGTTGAAAAGAAGTACAAAGTGAAAAAAATTGAAGGCACATTAAGTGTGATTTACTAAAATGTTTAGAAAAAATTGATCATATTTGATAAAATAAATGACGAAGATAAACTAAATAATTATTCTAATATGACACGTAATAAACAAGTTAGAGTGGATAAGTTTTTTTATTTAAAAATGAGTTAACTTATACTTAGAATATATAAAATAAATTCATAAAATATTAAAACTGTATGAATAGTTATAATTAATGATAAAAAATATCTAATCGATAAGTATTATTTAATTTTTTAATATAATTGTATCACATGTATTTTATATATATATATTTTGTAGGTATAATTATAAGTAGTTAAATATCTTGATATTTTTGCAACACATACATATATTGTGTATATAAAATGTAGTTAAATTACTTAAAATTTTATCATAATATCTTTAAAAAAATGCATGTAAAATATATATAATATAATTTTATTAAAAATTAAAATAATATAATATTAGAGTTAATACACTAAAAATTAAAGCAATCAAACATGACAAGATTTATTTGTATTAAAATTAAAATTTAAAGAAATACATTAAAGTCTAACAAATAAGATATGATATAGGTATTTAGCGTCACGTCGTAACTAAAAATATCTTGGTAGAAAAAAAAAATATATATAACAAGAGACAAAGAAATTAAAACTTTCGTATGGAAGACTTTTAAATAAATTTAAAAGTTATTAAAATAAAAAAAATCATAATATCTTGTAGTGCTACAACTATAAAATAAAAATATTATGAGAAGCTTTTCGATCAAAGGAAAGAAAATATTAGACTTTTATAAATATTTAAATTATTTTTGAATAATATTATATAACAAGTCAAAATAAAAAAATATTATGATATATATGTAATTAAAATAAATATATATATATGTAATCAATTTTACACGAATACAATTTTCTTGTTTTATTTTAATGTCACTGTATATGCTACGTGCCAATAATCATCATAAACATAAGCATGAGTAGCAAAAAATCTTAAGCCGAAAATGGATAAAGTAGAAAGTTACTTAAATTGTTTTGTAATATAATATTATTGGTTACACGTACAATAAAACAAAAATTCCATTCTATCATATGCTCAAAGGAAAACTCTATACATAGCAATTTTGTAATTTATGTTAAACAATTACATAATTTTGCTCGGAATTATATCTAATGAAATTATTACATATCATTTTCTATTTGTGATATATTAATAAAGTTAAATTTCTAACAATAATTTTTTTTTATCGAATTTGATCAGTTCATATTGAACATCATCCCTTCCAGTTAATCATCATCTTCCTTTCCCTAATATCTATAAAGGCAAGCTGGAAACCAAGAAAACGACCACAAGATGAACAAAGAGGCTTAATTGGAAGCACTTTTTAAGTTATGAGATGTACACGGCATGGCTTGTTGTAGCATGGTAGCATTAAATTTTGATTACATAATTTTATTTTTAATAATCTTGAAAAAATATCTTATTTTTCTTAATATGTAAAATAACATATATTTTTTTTTGTCAAAAAGCATATGTTATCCTAAAAAAATATATTTTATGTAAAAAAATATTTATTATTTATATTGTAAAAAAATAACTTATATTTTTTTTATATAAAAATTAAAATTAAAATAATCATGTAATTATCTTAATTAACAGGTTGATATTTCTACAGCCAAAATATAAAAGGCAACTATACCCATTTAAGATTGTGACAAGAACAGGGTCAAAGTTATGTATATCGTTTGAATGTTCTACTAACAAATTATAAAATGTTAAACACCAATTTATATTTATCAAATATATGATATAATATTAAAGTAAAAAAATTCACGTGTTAAAAAGAAAAGAAATCACTTGTAATATTTTTGATACGTGACTTTATTTTATATAAATAATTGTAAAACTACGAAAATAATATACATTTTTATGTAATAAAGATTATATTTTTAGTTATTTTTTTCACGTTTTTACTTCTTATTAATAATATAATTAGTATCCTACCAAAAATAAAACCAAAGTATTGTACTCTATTGAAAAAAAAATACAAATTACTTATATTATTTATATGCATTACTTTATAAGTTACATATAGTTCTAAAATAAGGGAAAGAAATAAATAAATAGAGGATTAAGAATAAAAAGTCAAGATGAAGAGTGATCCAAGCTAACTAGCACGACTTACACGGCAGAGAGAGAGAAGCTTCGTTCACTTCACTCTTACCTAATAAAGAGGAGTAATTTTATATATTATAATTAATATAATATTGTTTTATAAATTATCATTATATAAATATTATTATATTTATTAATAATATTATATCATATTATTTATAATTTATCTGAAATTTATAATAAATAATTTTTTCAATCAACATCGATCACTGTAGATAGAAAACTAAGAAAATCTGCCCGATGAATGACGGCGACTTATATCAACCTTCCAATGTGCATGCAAAGACTTATCTGATCACAACCTCAAAGAACTTTAATGGATTGCTTTGATTTCCGTTAACCACTTAGACGAAATTTACCTTACTATTTAATTTGTAGGCTAAACAGTATTTATGTTCACATAATTTTTATTAATTTTATAATTTTATTCTTTAATTATTATTTTTTAGTTAAATTTGATACGTATTTTTTAATTTTTATTATACAAAAAATAATAATTTTAACACATTAAATTTAAATATTGTAGTCAAATTTCATTGTAACCTTTAATTTTAAACTAAATTTATTAAATTTAAAAAGTGAGATGAAAACTCTTAAGAAAACAAATAAAGAAAGAATTAATGTTTAAATTTATAAAAATTAGGGTCTTACATGTGTTGTTGGTCCTAATTTGTAAGGTCATACCATCCATTAGCTGTAGTCTCCTTTGAAGTACTTAATCCTTTAAATTTGTTTTTCTCAATAAATGAATATTGACTCACGTACAAACAATGCTAAAAGTCACTTGTCACAATTTATTTCGTTAATATCACAATTCATTCGATTAATTTCATAATTTATTTAATGATAATTTAATAAAATAATAATTTTTAACACATTAATTTAATAAAAAACTTATTGATTTTTAAATATAAACATTATCATTTCACAACAATTACATTTAAATAATTATATGTTAATAAAAATAATTATAATAATAACGTCATCTTATAACATATCATGACATTATAAGTTATTCATTACATTTGTTAATTTTTGTTTAAAATAACAATTTTTTATATATAATAATAAAAAAAAATTTCATTAATGACAGAAAAAATATACATTCAAAATCAGTCCCTATTTTTTCAAATACATTAAACTATTCGTATTGAAAATTAAAATTAAGTATTAGAAAGTTACCTAACAAATCAGTGAAAAAATATTTTTAAGACTTTATTATTTGTTTTATATTACAATTCACTTTAGTGTTTAACAAGATGAAATGATAGAATAATATATTTTTAGAAAGTACAAAGTTATAATACCCATTTGATATTATTTAGGTGTAAAATTTGAAAATCCTTAATAAAAATACTTATTATGTCCTGTAATAATTTAAAGAGATATATTGATTAATCGTTACATCGAATAAAATATATATATTTTGATGAAATTTTGTGGATCTAAGAGTCAAATACACGATATTCTTCATACTATTTCACTTGACATTCACAAAGTTATATTTATTAAAACTAAATTTTAAAATCATAAATAACATAATATTTGTGAATAATATAATGAAAAAGATATCAAAGAGAGAGTATTCGGAGAAAAAGATTTTCCTTCCAATAAAAGAGGTTTAAAATAAAGAAAATATAAGAAAAATATGTATAAAAAAAATGACGAAAAAGAAAGAAGAGTTATGGAGAAAATGAGCTCCTCCTTCACTCAAATGCAACTAGTTAGTATTTTAAGATAACTTTATTAATTGTAAGTAAAGATCGATATTGTACCCAAAAAGAAAAAGGAAAAAAAACTTTGATGCCTTTACAATTTACTACAAGTTTCACAATTAATTTTCAAATATCAATGCCTATATTTATGAAAATATATATTTATCATAAACTTATTATAATTGATGTAATAGTTAATTATATATTAAAAAATTAATCTTATTATTTTAATCAATAATTATTTAAAATATTAATTATAATTATATTAAAAATTTGATATTAAAAATTGTTCTATATTATTGAATATAGGGCCTTCGAGTTTATATTTGAATTATCAGGTTTGTGATCAGGTTAGGCTTGTAACTAAGGGTTTAATACATTTTGATACTTTATTAATTAAGGTGAGTTTTATTAGTCTTATAATTAAAAAAAATTAATGTAAGAATGAGTTTAAAGATTTTTCACATCCCATGGCCGTAAATAGTTCCATGTTCTGAATTTGTATTTTGTTTGAAATAGAGACCGAGTATCAAAATTATTATGAAGATGAAAAGACCTCTACAATCAACAAAGCATTTATGAGAACATATAAATACATAAAGAATCAACAAATCATGTCTTATTCCCAACTATTCCCACTTAGAAGCAAAGAATGTTAAAATTAAATCATTTTAAAAACCATAATAGATTCTAGATACAAACATCTTAGAATAGAATGTCGAAAAGTTTTAAGATTTACATCAGACCAAATATGATTTCCTAATAATTTTTCATATGGATAGCATATTATTTATGAATTAATTATATCACAATAATTTGTTAGGTGCACATTTATATGTTATTTATCCTTACACTTTTTATTAAAAATTCTCGTTCATCTCATATATTAGTAACAAAACCATTGTAGTTTTTATTACAATATAGTTGTGACCAAACCATAATGATCACCATACTAATACACTCAATGACATAGATCAAATATGGGTGAGTTGCATAAAAATTGCATGTAATATGATCTCAGACATGCCTATTTTCAATTGGTCCTTCTTTAGTCTTTATTGAGATCAATCCAAAGTCCTTAATGCAATGCAAATATTACAAATAGAAAATATAAGTAAGCTCAGAAATAGAATAATAAATTATAATTTTATTCTATATGAAACTAAACAATCTAATATCCAATATAAAGCATACATAACATAAAAATAGACTCCCACTAAACCAAGGTATTATCATAAATAGAATAATAAATTATAATTTTATTCTATATGAAACTAAACAATCTAATATCCAATATAAAGCATACATAACATAAAAATAGACTCCCACTAAACCAAGGTATTATCATAAATACCACTCATATGAATAGTGTGCTTATGAAAGACCTTAGTTGCTTGCATAGAATCTGCTCCTATATGTTCTACGAAAATATACCTATCCTCAACTCTCTCTTTAACAACTAAAAACTTCATGTCGATAAAATACAACTTCGTAGGGTTTCTATGATTATTGGAGTAAATTATGATGAGTTATTATCACAATAAATCTTCAATGGCATGCCAATGCTATCTTTTATATGAAGTCTAGTGTCTAATCTCCGAAAAGTTTCATAGTCATATCATATGGTTAGATGTCTCATAATAAGCAATGAACTCTGCATCCATGGTTGACAAAGTTAACAAACTTTCATAAGATAGCTCTTCCAACCAATATAAAGATATAACCAGTTAGCAGACTTTCATAAGTTAGAGAACCTGATGATCTCTAAAGTGTCTAATCTCCGAAAAGTGAGTATGTAGTCTTTTATTCTTCTCAAATAACACACCACACGTTTGGCTACCTTCCAGTGCTATATACTTGGATCATTCAAATATATGCCCAAAACTTCCACTATAAATGCTATGTCCAGAAGATATTAAATTGAGCATATGTCAAACTCCCTACTGATGAATCATAAGGAATCTTTTTCATCTCTTTCCTTTCAATATCATTAGTGGGCACTTTTTGAGACTAAATATGTATCTTTAGCCACATGAGTTTCTTCTAGTTTGCTATCTTTCATGTTGAATCTACTCATAACCTTATCGATATAGCTCTCTTGTGATAACCCAATGATACCTTATCTCTTAGTATCTAAATAACTAATACAAAAGATGCATCATCAAGATCTTTCATCTTGAATTTCTTTGTCAAAAATTTTTTAGTTTCATATAATAAGTATGTATCACTACTAGCGAGTCGAATTTTATTGACATATAATATAAAAAAATATTTACTCCCAATGAACTTATGATACATATAGTCATCTATTACATTCCACTCAAAACCATATGAGGTGATGATTTGATGGAACTTGTGATACCATTTATGGGAAGACTTTGGATCTCTTGATACAAAGTTTCCTAGTTGTATCATATAAATCATTTTGTCAATATCTCCATTGAGAAATGCAATATTAACATTCAAATGATACATCTCTAGATCAAAATGAGTCACCAGTGTTATTACAATTCTAAAATAATCTTTTGAAGATACCAAAGAGAAAGTTTCTTTGTAGTTTATGCCTACCTTTTGAGTAAAACATTTGGAAAATAGACATGCCTTATATCTCTCAACATTGCCCTTTGATTTTATAAATCATTTTGTACATGTGTCTGTGTGTTGGCTTCTTATGTACAAAACATTGTGTCTGTTTTCTTTTTACTTAATGTATTGGCGATGATTCAAATGATAAACTTGAGAAAACAAATAATGGGTACTTTGACAAGGTTATATGCTTTGAGTATGAGAAACCTGGTCACATTGCTGCCAAATGTTTTCAAAAATAAAATCACAAAAAAAGCAAGCAAGGAAAGTTAAGGTTACTGTTTTGAACAATATCAACAGTAACAATGAGGATGATACTAATTTTATGCCATTTGTTGCCTCTAGTTCTATTACTGATCCTCTGACTACTAATACTCTATTATTGGAGCATATTCAGTCTAAAAAGTATAAGAGAAAAGGCTATGGATAGCCTTAATGATAAAGAACACGAGATCAGCATATTGAAGAAAACTCTAGAGGAAAGGAAGTTTTTTATTGATGGACAACAACATGATCTCACAAATAGGTGCGAGATCATTCAAAAGAGATATAATGATTTGTTGGAAAAGTTTAATGCAAATCGTGAGCAAGTAAAGAAACTTGAGGAACAATTGAAGGTTCCTACTTTAGGTACAACTACATAGGTATCTGTTTGTCATAATCCCTCTTCTGATCAGACTGTTAAGATTGAAAAATTAAAGAGGCAGATTATAGTTCTTGAGAGGAAAAAGGAATATCTAACTTACTCACTTATCGAAAAGTAAGCTAAAGTTGAACAACTAAATGAGAAAGTTTGGATTCTGAACAATTCTATAGCATATCTTGAAAACTTCTTTAGTTAAAAGAAAGAGATTATTAAAGATTTGAAAGATAAGCTTAGTGTTAGTGAGAAGGAACTAGTTCACTCTACCTCCACTATTAATAGGATGATGATTAGGTCAAAGAATCTAAATGAATTCCTCAACAATATAAAAATGTTGGAGACAAATGTAACATTGGTTATGATGAAGGGATTTCTACATCAACAATGGGTATCACTAAGTTTGTAAAGTCAATCACTCAAGAGCCAAAATTTAATTCTGCCACTATAAAACCAAAAGGTAAGTCAATTGTGTCATTTTAGCTTGTTTTTCCTAGCAAGGTGAGCCTTTTCCCTAAGGCTAACAATTTCCGTTACTCTAGTAGTGGTGAACTTGTGCATTTGAGATCACATTGTGGTAAATTAACTTTTCATCCATATGTGAAATTCAATGTGAGTGTTTCTTCTCCTTCTCTTTTGCATACTACTCCTCAGAGTCAGGGACCCGATTTACCATGCTCCACTATTCGTACTTGTTATCATTGTGACGCTAATGGCCACATTGCTAGGAAGTGTCATAGATATGTAAAGAGTACATCTCGGAGTCCTCCATCATGCTTTCGCCCATCTCTTTTGTCTGGATGTAGCTATTGTGGCTTATTTGAGCATGTTCATATAGGTTTCAATATGCACCTGGGGCACAAAGTAAAAAGAAATAAATCTACCTCAAAAATTTCACCTCGTCCAGCTTATATTGATGATTTGACTGAATTTTCTAAAAACTATGAACAAAATAGATCACGAGTCCTATATACAGCACATGTTCCTATAAGTCAAAGACTATCTCCAAGTTTTTTTTCCCATCACAAATTCTTTAAATGAAGGGATGAAGTTTGATCACTATTTTTGGATTATCTTTTGGGGTTAAGGTTCTTTATTTCAGTCCTCTCTTTATTTGTCTTTTTTCTGTATGTGATGTTATGTCATTTTATTTTTTTGTTTGTTTGACACTTCTTCTTGTCTCTCTCTTATTGTTTCATTGGCAAGCATAGTAAGTTAATTGTAATATTTGTTGCTTTACCTATCTGACTTATCCTTTAATAGTTTCCTTATATGCTACTTGCTTTAACATCTTCCTTATGTGTGTTTGTCTTACATATTGTCTGCTTCTTCCTCTATGGATTTTTGTATGCACTACATGTCACATGCTCTTCATAAAGAGTCAAAGTATTAGGATTATACTTTCCATAGTCTTGTCCTTCATACTCCATTTCATATAGATTTTATACTTGTCTTTCGGTCTTTTTTCATACGTATTGTGCCATTTCTAAACTTATGTGTTTTGTTGGCTATCCTAGTATTTGTACTATTGTCCCTATCTAAGCATGTCTTGTGTTTCTGTGTTAGAACATTTACCTTTCTCACGTGTTTAGTGGTTTTAGTAGCATCTGTTGTTTCTTTTTTCTCTTAGGGATGTTGTGTTTGTTATTCACTAGTTAGTTAGTTTATTCCTTTCTACTTACTAGCAATGATATAAGTCATGTCGTTTGTTTAGTTTGATGAACTTTTTCCTTCCTCTTGGGTAGTGGTCTACCTTAATGTCTTCCTTATCATCTCACTGGGTAGTTATTATTTTTATGTTTCATAAGACTGATGGTTTTTCACTTTGCTTAAGTTTTACATGTAAAATGTATTTTAGAGGGATCATGTTGTTTTTATTTTTTGTATGTATTTAACATAAATTAAAGTGTGGATATTTTGACATATGTATTCCTTGAGAACGTGTATGGCTAAATTTTTCTTGTTTATCTTTTCTAAAATGCAAGTTTCCCTTGCACATGCCTTAAGTTGTGAATTTGTATGGTTATTTTGATAAGCTTATGTGAATCTCTTGCTTTGATGTTCTATGTGTCTTTAACAAGCTCTAGCATCCACTTTTGGTGTCTCTCAAGATGAAGTTCTAGGTGCTGCTTGGTTAGAAATATGATTTAGGTCATCTTTGAATTGTTTGATCCTTTCTTAATTAACACCATTGTTTTCTTATCCTTAGTGTTCTTTCTTTGAGTCATTATGTTATTGCTTTATTTCTTTGCTCCAAAATACTGGCTTAGCTCAAATGTTCATTTCCACTTACCTTGTACACCTTTTGTTGAGCTTGTGTACTATGAGAATGTCAAAATGGAACTATGTAAAAAAAGTGGAAAGATGGAGAAAAGAAAAAGAAAAAGAAAGTGTTAAAGATTGTTTGTGCTTAAAACTAAACAAAAGAGGAAAGAAAAGAAAAGGAAAGTCAATTGTTGATAAGCATGAAAAGGAAGTGGTGCATAAATTTATGAATTTTGTGTATTATTCTCACAACTTCATTGGTTGAAGTTTGAGAAGTAAAAAGAAAATAAACCATGTTTAAGGGTGTAAGTGTCATGGATATGATTTATTTCTTTGATTGGATTAACAAAGGTGTGTTCAAGCCTAAATGTCTTATCTCCCTTATCTATATCTTAGCCAATCTTTGCAAATTTTGAAAGAACCATTGATTTCTTCTAGATTGGCACTTACATTAGTAAAGAGAGACTAATTATGGACTTATGAATGTTAGTTTAACTTGAGTCTATATTTTGTTTTACTTAGTTTGCATAAGCATATTTTGTTGGCATATAAAGCAAACAATTTTTTCATATCACATACTATACATGGCATCAAATATTTAGTCATACTCTTACTTTAATGCATCATAGATTGATGGAAACATGATTATTTACATCGATTGCATTGATTATTCCTTACTAACCCTCTGTTTCATTGAACATGCTTTGGTTGCTTTTCTAGTTCTATATTTCTTATTATCTTTTATATGTAGATGCTTTTTGTGTTGGGGTGTTTGCGAGTAAAGTGCATAATATGTTTATTGTATCACATGCATACTTTTAAAGGGGATGTGTATGTCTTGTGTATGCTATCAAGGGAAGTTCTATGTTTGTTTTCTTTATGTTACTTGTCCTATTTATGAGTTATTATTGTTATCTTGTTCATTTGATACTTTCTTCTCTTTGAGATCACTTTATATGAACTATGAATAAATAGGAATGTTAGTATGACTTATTGCATACATATCTTACAATCCTTTACTTCATATGTCATCATTTGTGTCTACATGTTTTCCTGTTGTAATAAGTTATTACATGTATTTCTCATGTCATTCTCTTGCATAGTATGTGTTGATAGAATCATGATATATGTTTTGGTAAACTTATATGCCTTATGTATACTCTTCTCTTGAATTATTTGTGCATTCAATTTGTTGACCTTTGTATGCTTTTACTTTTCATTTATCTCAAGATTATCCTTTGTCTTTTTCACATAACTATATGTGGTACTTCTTAAGAGTGTTTTCCTTAATATTATCTGTAATGTTGCATTAGTGTTGTGATTATAGCATATTTGTATGTCTTTTCTCTCTCATATAGAAGTATACCTTTGACTTTAGATGTCAAAAAAGGGGAGAAATTTCTATGCACAACTATATATTTGTTACCATACCATGTGATACATGGTCTGTGAGTGTAAGATTGCACTACATTTTGTTGTTTGATATGTATGCGTTCAGGGGGGTATTGTATGAATTTAGGGGAGTTATGCATGTTTACTTATGTTTGTACTTATCATTGTGTACCTGTGTAGGGGAAACACAATGGCATGCAATTTGACTACACATTGTTTCTGTATGAGACGTTCACGGTGTATGTGTTATGTTTGTAAGTTATAGGTATACAGTGAAGTTTTCATGCTTCTAGTGTGTTATATGAAATGGTGTTGAGGCCATTATGTTTCACAGTGATAAAGATTGGATGAATGGATTCATGAAGTTGGATGGAGCACTCAAGGTGGATGCACTTGGAGTAGGTGTGTCTTTTGGGTTTTGATGTGGGTCATTATGTTATTCATGGAACAAATAACTTTAGGACATCTTTATGATCATCTCATGTTTGATGAGTTTTTGTATTTAGTTGTGCAATGTTTTGACACAGAAAGCCAAAGGGGGATATTGCAAGTTCTGTTGTACTTGTGCCTATGTGTTGGCTTCACGTCTATAAAACACGGTGTCTATTTTCTTTTTACTTAGTGCATTTGTCTTCCGCTATGTAAGGTTGGTTACTGTAGATTAGTAATTCAGAACCACACATACACACACATAAAGTTAGGAACATTTTTACCTAAGCATACTTACACACACCACGAGTACACACCATGAGGTTGATTTTCGTTATGTGCGTGGTAGGTTGAGAGTTTTCACACTCACTTAATGATGTTGTTTTAGGTGTGGATATTTATAGATAGTACTTGACATTTTTGGAAACGAAGAAATGCAACTTTTTAGTATCTTGCAACAAGCTCGCCAAAGGCCTCACCAATACCTTCGCCAGCACCCTTGGTGAAATGGCTGGTGAGATGTGCATTCTGATCCCTATAAATGCCTCACTCATTTCTCTTTTCTTTACCTATTGTTTTAAAGGTGAAATGTTGTCAAAATTCATATTGAGATTTATATCTATTTTCAAAATTATTTTGGAAAGCTTATATTTGAGAGTAGGTCATTTTGTTGTTAGTTATCGAATCATTATGTGTAGGTACTTGGTTAGACTGTGTGTCTCTTGTACATAATTTGATATTTGTCGTGGATTGTGTTTCCCATAAGATCATGAGTTGATACATTTCCAGTTACTAATTATCTGTTACAAATCATACTTCATAGGGTGGTGTTGGCTGTACAAGACAACTGGGTTCGAGTTCTTGAACCAAATAGTTGTGAAAGAAAGTGAAGTGCAATAGTAAATAGTTTGGACGGAGGTCCTAACTGATAGAAGTAATAGTATTTTATTGTCTATTAGTATTGTAACTTGTTTACTATTTAGTAAATTATTTGTTTCTTAGTGGTTGTCTTAAGTAACTCGAGTATGTTACCATATAGTTACGGTCTTTATATGGGTATATCTCATTATATTGATTATTATGTGTGATATGATATTGTTAATACAATCCAAGTTTAAGGCGTGTATGTTTCAAAGTACTATAAGTTGAAATTTGATTAGAAAGTATTCATTATTTACTTACTTTTTATTTGATATATAATATATGTTATTAAAGTCATTTGCCTTTGATATTATATTTTTTTGTGCTTTTGTTGTGTGAACCATTTAAGTGTTCTACTGTTCTATTTCTTGTGAATTTGGTTTGAGGCCTTTAGGTGTCTGTATTTTCTTACCCTAATGGTTGATTAGGTCGTGGACTCTTTCATAATCCCTGTTGGTTTTAAATATCCATTTACACCTAATAGGCTTCGCATGTTTGGGCAACTCAACGAGATCCCAAACATCATTGTCTTTCATAGACTTCATCTCATACTTATTGGCATTAATACACTTTTGAGAGTTAAATTTGCACAGGGCTTGACAAAATTTGATTGGATCATTCTCTATTAAACCAACACCATCCTTATGTTCTTGGAGAAAGATGATATAATAATTTGGAATCGAACTTCTCCACTCTCTAGCAGATGTCTTTAATAACACTTCTTGAGGTTGTTGAGTTTGTTCTATAGGTGGTGCTTAAGAAATAATCTCATTGTTGTCTTGGTTTGGAATAATGTCAGGAATAGAAACCTGAACATTATTATCTAGTATTGAAATTGTGTCTTAAATAACGATAGGTATAGAGACATGATCATTATCAATAATATATTCTTCTTCAAAGACAACATTCTTTATATTTTCTTCCTCCCCTTCCCAAACTTAATATCCTCAAGAAATCTTGCATTTCTCGTTTCAAAGAAAGATCTTGTTGTGAGATTATAAAACTTGTTACCCCGAGAGCATTCAATGTAACCAATGAAATAATAGCTAACCTTTCTTGAGTCTAATTTTCTTTCATGTGGCCTATAAGGCCATGCCTTAGCTAGACAACTCCAAATGTGTAAGTGTCTAATGCTCGGTTTCTTGCCTTTCCAAAGCTCAAAAGGGTTTTTGGAATTTTCTTTGCTCGGTACCTTGTTAAGGATGTACCCTGTGGTCTTTAAAGCTTCTCCCCAAAGTAACTATAGTAACAAGGAATGATTAATCATACTTCTTACTATATCCTTAAGAGTTTAATTTCGTCATTCTGCAATACCTTTCATGCTAGGTTTGCCTAGCATAGTGTATTGTGGAACAATTCCACACTCATTGAGGGAGATTATGAAGGGTCTTAGACATTGTTCTCTTGATCTGTCATACCTCTCGAAGTGCTTACCACCACGGTCCAATTTGATAGCTTTAATTTTCTTTCCAAGTTGAAGTTCAACTTCAGCTTTGAAAGACTTGAAAACGACAAGTTATTGCAACTTTTCATGTATCAAACATAGGTACCTGTACCTAGAGAATCATCTATGAATGTGATAAAATACTATTGTCCATTCCATGAAGCTGTAGGGAATGACCACAGATATAAGTGTGTATAAGTTTTAAGACGTCTATAGCTCTTTCGACATCTAATTTTGTAATGTTTGTGCATTTTCCCTTAATGTATTTAACATAGACTTGAAAGACTGTCAAATCTAGGGATTTAAAAATTTCATCCGACACAAGCCTCTGAATTCTCTCCTTAGAGATATGACCTAAACGCTTATGTCATAAAGTGGTAGAATTTTCACTTTGTACCAAGCGAACTTAGTTGCAGTATTTCGTTATAGAAACTAACAACATCAAGCATACATAGATTATCAATTAAAGAACTGAAACTAATAAAATTTAAATTTTGATAGAGATTAACTTCATTATTTCCAAAACAACAAGAAAATCCTTATTTTTCCAAACTAAAAATAGAAATTGAATTCTGTTTAAGAAGGTGCAATAAATGTCTCAAAAAAATCCAAATAAAATTAAGTTTTCAATTGTATGAAAGTTCGTATAGCCTTCATAGTAACTTGATTTCCATCACCCACAAGAATGAATCTTTCAACATCACTTGGTGGTTAGCTCTACAAGAAACCTTACATAGACATATTTATGTGAATAGTAGTACTAGAATCTACCCATCAAGTATCCTTAGGTACAGAAGCTAAATTAACTTTAAAATAAACTAAAGCTAGAAGCATACCCTTCTTTAAAAGCTAGAGAATGTACTTGGAACACTCATTCTTCATGTGTCCCAGCTTCTTGCATAAATACCAAACAAGCTTCTCATCCTGCTTCTTTTTTTTCTCTGCTAAGAAAAACTTTTCGTAGTAACCATAACTCTGTGAGATATATGATCATTAAGGGAACACTTGTCCTTATAAGTGTTGTAACTCGCTTTGAATTACTCAAACTGTGTAGGAAAAGAGATCAAAACCAAGTAAACAAGCAAGTCTTCAGACAATTCCAACTTAAGAAACTTGAGTTTTGATGTGAGATATATAAGACTTCTCTATGATGTACTTCATTATGTTTCCTTTTCCCTCATACTTCATCGTGACGAGTTTAGCCAAAAAGATACTCTCCACCGAAATTTTTTTTTTGGAAAGATATTGCTCAATTTCTTCCAAGAACTTCTTAATGCTCTTACTTTTAGTAATAGAGCCCCAAAACACTTCCTGAATGGACCATTTCATGATCATCATGCACATTGGATGATCCAAATTTTTATTTTTAACCTTTTTAGGGTTTTTGGAGTAATAGTGGATCAATCCGATTGAATTGCAAAATCCACATCCATACAATCGAGGATAATCTCCATGGTTTCTTTCCAAATTTTGAAGTTCATCTCGCTCAGCATTGGAATGTTATTGACTTGCGTAGAAACATTTGTAACAATAGCAACAAAAACTATATAGAGAACAAAATAAACATGCATACTCATAGAAATAAAACAAAACATAAACAAATTATCCAAATTGGGGATCTACATCAAGATACCTAGCACCACACTAATTCATAGTCTTTGGTTAGATAAATTAACTATAAATGGTACTCTCAGTGTAATGATCGTGTACTGACAACTAGTTATGTCAAACAATAACCTTTCTGTGGACGGACTATTGTTCACATGAAAATAAATAAATAAATGTATTTATAATAATCGTGAATTTATCATTACAAGTGCATTGTTATTTGGCCAAACTATATCTTCCTTTAGGCTAAGCACAGTTCACATAAATAACTTCGTACAAAACATCTATATATTTTTGGTTTAATTAATCTTTACAATTGAAATTACTTGGACAACATGTTATTTTATTTAAATTAATTGAAAATACTAGATTAAATGTACAAAATAATAATATAACCATATAAATGCAAGAATTGAAGTTATAGATGGAGAAAGTTACAATTCTAAGCACTAATTTTCATTTAATTAACTATTAAAAAATTAATCAAAAATACCAAATTTTGAAATCCAAAAAGTTAAATCATAAGAGAGAGAACATGCTAATAATTTTTTCACACAAAAATTAAACAGTTATAGGAACACACGATACCATCAAGGTTTAGTCATTATGTTCGGTTGTTTCCTTATGTATTATTTATAATCAATATAAATAAAAATAAACAATAGGATAACATCAACATTCATTGTTTGAAATGGCGACTCGAAGATTACATAACATGTTGAATAGAATATTCACAAAACATAAATATTCTATTCTAGTCAAACACCATATGAATAGAATATTCACAAATCTTAATAATCTAACAATGATGATCATTCTGATACCACTTGTTAGAATTGAATTGTATTAAAAGCAATAAATATATTCTAGATAAAAACATCCTAGAATAGAACAATAACAAGTTCTAGGATTTTTTACATGATACCATATTATTAAAGATTTATGTATTTGAGTAAAATACATGGATTCATTGAGAACAATTACTTATTGTTGTGAAAATACTACGATAATTGATCACGAATAGATGAACACGAACGAGGTGTGGTTTATGATCTTCTTCAACCAAATCGCCTTAGTCCCTCAATGAGACTGTTGTCTCTTTTCCAGATAGAGAGAAGATAAATTATTTTATGATTTGATATATCAGAAACCATAATCGAAATGGTATTCATATATTGCTCAATTAGTATTCTCATAATCTCCTAATTAAGATAAAAAAAATTGATAAATACTCAATCAATCTATATTAATTTAAACAAACTAGAGATGTTAAATTTGAGCCTAACTTTATCTCAAAACCCAAGTTATGAGATGGAGGACTACCCTTGTTTATATGCGCAGCGTGGACGCGATCTCCAGTCGATGTGAGACTTTAATACTCCCCCTCACATCGGCAAGGATCTGTCCCCTTGAGATCGACGGGGATATTGAACTTATTGAGCCCAAGTGACGGAATGCATCACTCACCAGTGGGGAAATAACTACACCGACCGAGTAATCTTGCTTTGATACCGTGTTAAATTTAAGGCTAACTTAATCTCAAAACTCAGGTTATGAGATAGATGACTGCCCTTGTTTATATGCGTAACATGAACGCGATTTCAAGTTGACGTGAGACTTACACAAAAGACTTATCAAAATTTAATCTTATTATATTAAATAGTTAATATAACTAAAAAAAATATTACCTCGTTGATTTCCTAATAAAGAAAAGAACGAAATAAAAATGAGGTTGCAAAAAAGACTCAACATTAATGGTAAGGGTTTCTGTCGTTGTTTTAAAGTAGAAATGAGAAAAAGCTTTAAACAAACCCCAAAATGCCCCTAAAAAAATCTACGTGATCATTTTTAAAATATGGCGTAAAATATTACTTATTAGATCCATTCTTTTAATTATAAGATTAATAAAACTAATCTCAACCAATAAAATATTAAAGTATGTTAAAATCATATTTACATGACTAATACACACCCAAACTCGAAATTATCAAATTAAAATACATTATAGTCCTGTGACATATGACTTTTAAAATAAAGTTACTTTTCCTCAAGCAATAGTGGTGAATTTTTGGATAGTAACAGACTAATTAATCTACTTTAATCAGATGCCAACCTAACACATCTAACTATTAATTCCTTTAGCTTTCTCAGCTATTGTTATATATATATATATATATATATATATATATGTAAACCATTGATGAGTTAGTCGGTTTATTTTTATAATTTTAGCTATTTACTTTAGAATTTCTAATTGGAAAATGAATGCTCCACTTTGACACAACCCAAACAATTGTTAAGATTGTTACTATTGTATCTCATACTTTTGGATAATCAACAGGAGATCAATAGTTAGAATTTTGATAATTTTATCTAAGATTATTGAGTTGCAACCACTCCATTGTGAATAGATTGTTAACTTCATAATTATCCATATCATTAAATTGTTAAATTGTGATGTTATTTTTAATTATGGTGATAAGAGAGATAATATTAATATTAATAAATAAAATTGAATTTTTTTTTATTTTCTCTGTAGTAGTAGTATTTGGGTCAAATGAAACTAAAAAAAGGAAGAAAAAAAAAGTACTTAAAAAATCAACATATTTCGTACTTTATCATATATACAATCTAACAAATTGAGTATACTAAAGTTAAAATAACTCCTATATATCAAATACTAGCTAGCCAAATTCTCATGGTGATGTTCCAATTAAATTGATCCCATATTCTGATTCCCACCTTATTTAATTAAGAATCTAAAAATAACAAAGTCAAGAAGTTTAATTTAACTCTTCGAAATAACACAGTCGTATAATGGGACAACTTGTTTGATAAACAATTAGTAGTAACAAAAGCAAAACGACAAAACAAATAATTTAAAAGTGAGAAGAAAAAAAAAATAACAATAGTAACGATGAACAGAAGGTATTCAACTTGAAAACGTTAGGTGAGAAAAGCAAGGCTTTTTTCATACTCTTGCTGATCTTCTCGTTCTTTATTTTTTTATTTTCTAGTTTCTTCTATCTTCTACATTGAAAAAGTAAAAGCATCGAAAAAAAAGTCAAAAATTCATAATTATATTAATAAAGACTAATTCCCAAATACCCCTCCACCACTTTGTTTTCCCATTTAGAAACGTATTAGAAGCTTCCAACCAAGAAAAACAAATACCCACAAATTCCAATTTGTCAATAAACAAAGCCCACGTCTCTCTCTTTCTCAATATTATTTTTCTTCAAGAAAGAAAAAGCATGCCCATTGTGTTCATATTTCTCTCTCATATTATAGCTCACCTTTGAATATGACTAAAGTGGTAGGCTATGTTTTATTTTATATCCTTTCCTAGTGTTGTTTCTCAAAATTTCTAGAATCCACATCATCACCCTTTTTCTTTGGCTTTTCCTTTATAAGAGTAACACTAGCGAATCATCAAGAAGGAATTTCATATTGGAAATAGTTATGGTCTTGAAGAACCTGAGGCCTTCAACTAAAAACCAAAAACTTGTTTTGGTTCCAATCCTTCATGGACGGTAACGTTCACTCTTGTGTCTTTCTCTCTGGTTTCTATTGCTGGGGTTGGGAATTCCTCACTGCCCTTCTCCTTTTCAGTTGTTCAATCTAATTCTTACTCTTTATTCCAAAAAAATTACTGACAAAATAATTTCTCAAGAACAGTTCTTTTTTTTTCTTTCTTCTTTTTCTGGGTTGATTGCAAGGTTAGTTTTATAGATTTGGTTTTTTTTTTTTGTAAATTGGTGGAGTTGGTAAGGGGTAAAATTGGGAAGAAATTAATGGCGCAAAGATCTGTACCGGCACCTTTTTTGACGAAGACGTATCAATTGGTGGATGATCCAAGCACAGACGATGTGATATCTTGGAATGAAAGTGGTACCGCCTTTGTGGTTTGGAAGACTGCAGATTTTGCTCGTGACTTGTTGCCTGCTTACTTCAAGCACAACAATTTCTCTAGCTTTGTTCGCCAGCTCAATACTTACGTATGTTTTCTTAATAAAAATTTCAAAAATTATAAAAAAGATATGACGTTTAAAATTTATAATAATATTAAATAAAATTTAATTAAATTATTTTTAAAATTAAAAATGTATTTTTTTTGTCTTTGTTGTTGTAAAATGTTGAAATGTTTTGGACGGATAAAATTGGGTATAAAAATTAGGATATTTTAGAATTTTGAAGCTTTTTGGAGTAATAAAAATATAAATTAATAAATTTTTTATTGTGTAATATTATTAATAAAATTATTTTAATTATTAGCATAATAGAAATATATAAAATATTTACTTTTCGTATCTTAAAAAATAGAAGTATATATATTTTTATATAAATAATTATATTATATAAAAAATTAATGATTTATTTTATTATTACTATAATGTGTTTTATTAATTTTATTTGTTTGTTATTATTTTAAATGTTATGATATATTAAATATTTTTAGTTAGATTATTAATATATGTATCGGGTAATTATAACAATAATTAATATAATTTAAATAAAAAATATATTAATAATTTAAATATGAATATTTATATTCAATTAAAACGAGGATAAAAATGTAATAGAAAGTAGCAAATTCCGACAAAAGAAGTAAAAGTTGTTTCATACTCAATTATTTATTTATTTTCCAATGGGTGTCTTTATATTTTTCGTTTTTGTTGAACATATCCTTTTAGCTTTTCGGTTTATTAATAGTTAAATTTATTTACACTTTGCAGGGATTTCGAAAGGTAGTTCCGGACAAGTGGGAATTTGCCAACGAGAACTTCCGCCGTGAACGAAAAGAACTCCTCTCTGAAATCCGTCGCCGGAAAACGGTAAATTCATCTCCAGCACAGGCCGAAAATGGAAAGCCTGCCGGAGATGGACTTTCTACACCGTCGAACTCCGGTGAAGATCTTGGTTCCACCTCCACGTCATCACACGATTCCAAAATCCCGGGGTCGGTGGAAACGGTTGCTATGAATCGATTTGTCGATTTATCTGACGAGAACAAAAAATTAAAAAAGGATAATGAGATTTTGACTACAGAGCTCGCTCAGATGAAGAAACAGTGCGATGAATTGGTGGGTTATCTAACTGACTACGTGAAGGTGGCACCTGATCAGATCAATGGTATCATGAGGAAAGGAAGCTGTGAGTCCACCCATGAAACATTGATTCATAATGATGATGACGAAAAAAAACAAAATGTTGGAGAGAAGGAAGGTCTGAAACTGTTTGGGGTTTGGGTTAAAGGAAAAGAAAATATTCAAGAAAAGACTACAATGACTAAGAAGAGGGACCGTGATGAGAAAATGGGGTTCAATGGGTCCCATGCAAAGGAGATGAAGGATGTGGAGTTTTATGCGCCGTTGATGAAAAGCAGCAAAGTGTGCATTTAACCAATGATCTTTACAAAGGAGGATCTTATATTTTAGAATTTAGATGGTAAATCTAGTTTGCTTATCAAATATTAGCCGTAAATAAATACTTGTGCAATAATAGGATAAGGGAATGATATATACTCTATTGTTATGTTCGGTTTTATTTAAGAAAAGTTTTCAAAAGTTTGTTAAATCATTAAAAAATATTTTATTATTATTTTTGGACAAAGTCAAATAAATTTTAAAATAAAAAGTAATATATTTAAAATTTATAAATATAAAAATAATATTATTTTATATTTAATTTATATATTTTTATTATTAAACAAAGGTTAATCTTGCGTAAAATAGTTAATAATTTTATTTGTACGCTAAAATCAAATTAAATTTATTATTAATAATTAATTTACCGTTTTTATTTATATCAAATCTATAATTAATATTTTATATTATTATAAAAATCAAATAATGATGTAATATATATTATCTTATTTTTAAAACTAAATGAATCATATTCTTATTAATATATTTTTATATTTTTATTATATCCATATTTTATAACAAATTATAAAAAAATATTACATTTGTACTTACGTTTATCCAAATAATATATATCCTATAATGTATTAACTTTATAGATAAATAACTTAATTATTTAAAGTGATTTTATTTTTAATACTTTAATAAAAAAATATGAATATTTTTGTAAAACATTAAAAAATGAACATTATAAGAAAAATAAATTTATGGTATTAAAAGTAAAGTTGCATATATGAAAGTGATTATGCAAATAAATGTATTTTTTTTAATGATGTTAAAAATAAAAAAATGATTATGTCATATAATTAAAATTTTATATTAAATGTCATATAATTAAAATTATTTAAATTAAATTATAATTATTTAAATCTATTTATTAATATTAAATATTATTTAATTAAATTCTATTTTGTATCGTCTTTGACTATATCTATTCTTTGTCATATGCTACTTACTTTTTAAGTAACAAAAATTGCAAATTAATTGGGGAAACTTTATGTTAATTTAAGTGTAAATGTATTTTTTTTATTTATGGGTGAAATTTAGCATGAATCAATGCAAGAAAAACTTCTTTTTAAAATTTTTTGGCCAAGGGAAAATATGTGCTTTTAAAAACTTTTTAAAAATAATTATTAAGAATAATAATATAAATTTAATACATATAAAATTGATACAAATTAATCTAAATTTTTAATTTTATTTTTTAGTTAATCAGTCTTCTAAATTTTTAATTTTATTTTTTAGTTAATTAATCTTTTTATATATATATAAATCTTCTTGGCATCATTAAACCTCAATTAATAAGCATTATATGTTTAAAAGAATCTACTATCTGGTGCATCGCACAGACAAAAAATCAAAAAAATCAAATATTTTGACAACATATACAATAAAAGCGTAAATAATATAATATTAGATAAATAAATAATTTTTAATAATATATATTATATAAATTAAAAAAAGACAATAATATAAAAATTTTCTAATTTAAATTTTAATATATTATAATATACATAACTTAAACTTATATTTTATTAACATACCAGTAGATTATGCATAACAAACGATATAATAAAATAAATAAACATAAATATCATGTTTATGTAATAATATCATTTAATTAAGGTAACTTAAACAATAAATAGTTAAAATTATGATATATAATAAAATAATTATTAATTTTGTCAATCGAGACCTCTATCTTAATTATTTATTGATGTTTTTGCAATAATTTGATTTAATTCTCAAACTAGATTGTCTTCCAAAACTTACACCTATGATTGATAACTACTAATTATTAATAAAAAGTGTAACTACTCCACTCAATAGATATACAATATATTACAAATATAAAATTTTGTAGGAAAAATACATAATCAAACTACTTATACACATAGTCAAAGATTTGATATCTAATCACATTGATGACTTACACTCAAATATAAGCTCTCCAAAATGATTTCGAAAACAAATATAAATCTTAGTATGAATTTTGGTAGAATTTTTTCGGTATAAACAAAGGTAAAAAGAAGACAAATGAATGAGATACTTGTAAGGTTCAAAATGTGCACCTCGTCAGCGACCAAACCAAGGGTAATTGCAAGGGAGGTAACGAGGTTTTAAAAAATTACATTTTTTTATTTCCAAAAATAACGAATATTATTCATTAATATTCATACTTAAAACACGGTCAAAAATCAAAGTAAAAATGTCAGTGAACAAGTGTGATTAAAAATGATATCTACAAAAAATGCAATATATAAATATATCCAAAACATATAAAAAAATTCTTTAAAATATAAAATTATAAAAACAGTTGATCAAAAATAAAAAAAATGTAGTATTATTTAAATTTAATTTTAAATTGTTAAAATACAATGAAATTTTTACCCTTATTAAATTCATTTTATTATTATATCATAATTTTTTATCAATAAAATAATATTTTATTATTTAAAAAATAATTAAAATATATTTATTTTTATAGAAAGTGATTTAAATTTTCTTTATTAAAGTGACAAAAATATTTAATTTATATATCTAAAATGAGTAAAATATCTATTTAATATAAATAAAATGATATATAAAGATAAAAAAAATGATAAGATAAGGATAAAGATATATATTTGTCACTGGTCATGTAAATATGTGAATTAGATGACGTTAACCTCTTGGAACAAGTAAGCGAATACCGATACCAAAAATACATTAAATGTCACTGGTCATGTAAATATGTGAATTAGATGGCCCTAACACTCTTGGAACAAGTAAGCGAGTATCGATGCCAAAAATACATTAAATGGTTTACGAATTATTGTGTATCTTAAGTAAATTTGATTGAAGAATTTATTACAAAAATATTGTAATTACAAATTTATGTATTAACAATGGTCTATGAATTATTGTGTATCTCAAATTTATGTATAATAATTAAAAAAAATACATTTAATTATAGTTATTAGAATATTTTAGGATGAGCATTTACCTTAAGGATGGTAATGCATTTAACTTAATGATGAGCATTGTATATAAAATTGTAGTTATTTTTTAAAATATTACGATTTTTACTATGGAGTAAAATAATTATTACAACATTAAAATAATATTTAATTAAAAATAAATATATATTAATATTATATTTTTATATGCATATATTTACATAAAAAAAATATGAGTTTGTTATTTTATTAATATTAGGATTTTATTTTTATATATTTTTATCTATATTTTATGGTGATTTTTTAATGATATCTTATTTTAAAAAAAAATACAAATTTAATGTAATTTATAATTTAATTAATTTTTTTTCATATTTGTGATCGTTCAAGATTATGATGTGATTTTCGACACTTCAATTAAATAAATAATTTTTTAAAGAAAAAAAGTTCAAAAAGTTTTTTTTAGTTTAAATAGTAGTTGTTTTGTTTTCATAACAAGTAACAACTTGCAAACATCGAAGATGATAATTTTTGAGTGAAAAAGTAATCCTATGTATTTCAAAAAAAACCTATGGGATGAAAAAATTAATATTAACAGTCTATAGGTAAAAAAAGTAAATATTTCAGAAATATACCCCCATACATGTCTAATTATATATGAAAATGATATTAAATTAATATTTTTTAAATAAATTATTATTAAGATATCACTTAAAAAACATAAATAAAAAATAATATGAAAAATAAAATAATTATATTATACTAAAATAATGAACCCAAAAAATACACATTTAATATTATTTTTTTTATAAAATAAGTTTCATTGATTTGAAATAAAAATACGTAAATAATATCTAAATTAAAAATACATTAAATTATTAAAATTATAATAAAAAGTATAACAATAATTACGTAGTCCAACAAGTAAATTTAAGCATTTTTTAGTTATTTTTTATCTCATTTAAGTTTAATTATTCTAATTAATAATATAATAAATCTTCAATAAAATTTGATATTTGATGGTTTAAATACTTTCATTTTTAAACTTTAACGAAATTTTAATTAATAATAATAAATTTAACGAAATTTTAATTAATAATAATAGATTTAGATTTAGATTTAGATCCAAAAAAAAAGTTACAAAATATTTTAAAAAATTCCAAAGACAAAAAATTATTAGATCTAAAAATCAGAGAATAATTTTTATAATATTTAAAACAAAAAATAATTAATAATTAATTTTTAAAAGAATTTTTTTATGTGAAATGAAAATAGATAAGAATTTATTCAAATTAAATAAATTTTTAATATCAATGGCACAATATTTTAAACAATTAAATTAAATTAAATTTATTTATTTTATTTAAAAATATATATTAAATAATTAAAAAATTAAAATTAAAATTAATATTTTAAATAATTTAATAAATAAATATTATATTAATTTTTAATTTTTAAAAATTAAATATATTTTTAAATAAATTTTTGAAAATAAAAAATATAGTTAAATCTTATAAAAATTATTAATTGTTAATAACCAACGCTTATTCTTCAAATTTATTCAAGATTGACGTAGGATGCCAATTCTCGCATCCATTTGTAATTCCATTAGTTATAAATAAAGTAAATCAATTTTAAAATAGTATTTCATTTTTAAAAAATAAATAAAATATTTTTATAAATTATAATATAATTATAACTTATCTAATATTAATTACAATAACAAAATTTATTTTTTTAACCACATCATTATTATAATTTATAATGAACAGATTTTTTTAAAAAAATAAATAGGTGAAATTTTAATATTTAAATGAATAATATAACGTGATAAAAAATAAATATTATAAAAGCAATGATCGTAAAAACAGGTTGGGTTAAATAATAAATACAACATAAATTAGTGTATTAATTCTATAGATTTATATTAAAATATTTGAGTTATATAATTTTAAAAAAGTATATATTTTAATTTTAAAAATAATATATTTAAGTCATACAATCTCTTAACTTTAAAATTTAAAGATTAAAATATACTTTTTAGTTAATAAATTAATTTATTATATATTATTAATAATTTTAATTATATAATTTTTATACATAATATATTTAATTATAAAATAAGAATGTATAATATATGAATATAGTATAAAAATAATATATAAAAATTTAATATAATAAAAATTGTATGTTCAAATCATATTAATAATTAATTTAATATGTATTAATTTTAAATTATAAAATTATATATTTTTTATTTTTTCTTTATTTTTAATTAAAAATAATATTTTTATTTTAAAATCTAATAAAAATATAAAAATAAATCAAATATTAATTTTAATAAATTTTATAAAATAATTATTTTAAATATTAATTATTTTATTAAAATATTTATAATTAATTTTTTCAAATTATATTATACAACTCGTTACTAAACGTTTTAGAGATTAATTAAAATTTAATTTAATAAAATTTAATTAAATATAATTATATTTAATAAACTAAATTATTTATTTTAAATTTACGTAACTACCCCTTCCCCTCACCCATTTTAATGTCATATATAACATTTTTATTTGCGCGTCACTCCTTTATTTAGTATGAATAAATATCATTTTCCTTCTCAACGGAAGAGAAGTCCTGCAAACGCAGCGTTTTGTGTTGTACGTTAACCGATTATAAATATCATACGCACTTTAAAGTCACTAGCTGGCTGATAAATGTATGGCTGTCCTGTTCAGCAATTACCTACAGACTCCGTCCGCCTTTTCTCCACGGGGTTCCATTGGATCACCAGGGCTCAATAGGCGTCAGATCTTAGCTTGTTCTTCTCTTCACATGGAGTCCAACAGCGAAGGGCGTCGAAATTTCATGGAGTTCCCGTACGTCTCAGCCCCACACAGGAAACTCATGGTTGATCTTTTCTCTGCTATGGAAACTCGTCTTCACTCTGAGCTTCTTCCTTGTACTCTCCCACCTGATGTGCAGTACTACCAGAACCAGACTTCTACAGCAAATGCCTCTCTTCAAATTAGATCCGGCAACGAAGCTTCTCCTGTAAGTACTGCTTTCCTCGATCTTAATTTCATCCTTTTTGTTCAGTTTGTCAATTTAGTACCATAATAATGCAACCTTTTAATTTCTCTTTTTTGTGCCTAACCTTTTAGGATTTAGAATTCTTTGCTTAATTGCTTTCTTTCTGGGAGATGGTAATTTTAGCACTGTAGCTTGATTACTAGTTTGTGAACATTGGTTTTACAATGAAGCATTAATGGAAATTTTGTTAATGATGAAATTAGCTGTTATAAATGATATCTTAATTATTCGTTTTGCTTGTTAGTTTCCTAGTTATGGATGTAACTTTAAATCCACTGGTTGCTAGAGGCAGATTGTAAAGCTATCCCGTAATTTACTTGGGTTGCGCCTTGGAGTACTAATTTTTAATTGAATTTGATGGCTTCTCTCCACCCTGATACGAACTTCGTTTCCCACCCTATATGAGTTTTCTTATAGTAGGTTGGCTTGCAAATACAATTGGAAAATTTAATTTTTAGTTATCTGAGCTACTGACATAGCTTTGCTGGTAAAAATGCATTCATAGTGCAGAGTTTCAAACTTCAAAACAGATTAAAATTGCGTCTCCTTGTACCAAAATGCATTTAACTTAACA
Organism: Hippophae gyantsensis; assembly: GCA_030763125.1. Classification (NCBI taxonomy): domain Eukaryota; kingdom Viridiplantae; phylum Streptophyta; class Magnoliopsida; order Rosales; family Elaeagnaceae; genus Hippophae; species Hippophae gyantsensis. The sequence continues at coordinate 28,054,739 of CM061031.1, read as the reverse complement.
TCCGATAGTCGATGGCTTGCTTCCTGAATCAGAACTGAATACTGGATGTTGCTTGTTTAGCTACAGCAGTATTAAGTTTCTTTGGGGAAACAGAGGATTTTGTTTTAGTAGCATACGCAGCACACCTATGCACTCTAATTCTGCTAACAAATTTTTGCGGTTCCAAAACCACAGCTTTCAACATTACATATCAGTGTTTTGGATTTAGGATTTCTTTGTTTGTACTTCTTTTAAAATTGGTTTTGGTGAAAGTAGTTTAATAAATCTACAAAGAACATAATTTAATGGGGTTTCAAGGCCAAGAGCTTGTTTTCATAAAAAATAAATGCTATTATCACACAAATTTGTACCAATTTTTACATACTCCTATTATATTGTGTCATGTGTCGAACTTATTTTGGAAATTAAAATTATTCATTTTTCTAGATAATACTAACACGTGACTATAAAAGTGGATGCAATTTGGTGTATTCTTAGTATTCCTCTACCTTTAAATCAGTAGGCTGATTAATGTTATTTGTTTATTACTTTTACAATTCTTTACTTCATATGAGATTAACCTTGTGCAAACAGCTTGTCATTTAGGCAAATCATAAAATATGAATTATTTATCAAATTTGTTTTTATATCTAACATCACTTTTGGGAAAATAATAAACAGTGTCTTGTACTTTTAGATTTATTACATATTGCCATCATTTTTTTTTTCTCTAAATGCACACTTATATAAAAAGGGAGTTGGGTTCAAACAAAAGGCTATTTATATGGTTTTCTTTCTCTTTAATGCAAATATATGTGTTTGTCCTCGTTCTTCTCTTTTTATACTTAAATGGTACATGTGAGGATGCACACTTATATAAAAAGGGAGTTGGGTTCAAACAAAAGGCTATTTATATAGTTTTCTTTCTCTTTAATGCAAATATATGTGTTTGTCCTCGTTCTTCTCTTTTTATACTTAAATGGTACATGTGAGGATGAGGGTAAGAGTGAAAGTTGTAGAATATTACTTTCCAAAAAAAAAAAAAAATTACATAAAAATAACACTTCTAAGACTTATAACGACAAAAATAACATCATAATAATATTAAACGCAGTTTAATTGAATAGAGTTAAATATTGAATGTGTCTAAATTATCGTAGTTCAATTTGAAATGATAGATTTGACTTTTTTGTAATAATAAAAATATATGAATACCACATAAGGGGTATTACTTTTGTGGTTACAAGTTTTAAAGGTATTGACAGGGTTTTCTTTAAGAGAGAGAGAGACAGAGAAACACAATATGTTTTATGAGCCTTGAAAGTATTCATGTTAATTTTTTTCCTTTTAATTCATAACTTTTCCCTTACTATTAGAAGCGCCTTTATTCGAAAGCAAATAGACCCTTTGACACTTGAAGCTACTATTAAAACTACTAACCCCTAAGTAAGTTTTCTTATTCCAAACACTTATGTGAATTTATGGTTAAGAGTTGTATAAGTTTGTTTTCATATGTCAGATTGATTTCATACTAGGAAGCTGGCTTCACTGCAAGCTGCCTACAGGAGGAGCATTAAACATAACAAGTATTTCATCCTATCTAAACTCTTCAACGGATGCACCAAATTTCTTAATTGAACTCATCCAGAGCAGCCCTACAGCTCTTGTTCTCATTCTCGATTTGCCTCCTCGAAAGGATCTTGTTCTCCATCCAGAATACCTTCAGACATTTTATGAAGAAACCAAGTTGGATTCACAAAGGCAAGTGCTTGATAAAATTGCTGAGGTTAAACCCTACTACACGTCATCTCTTTACATCCGTTCTGTTGTTTCTCCAACTGCAATTATGGTTCGCATTGAAGCGGAGGCAGGCAGGCCAGAACGAGTGGAGGAGATAATAAATGATCATGTAGATCCCATTGCAAAAGAAGTGTTAGGAATTTGGTTGGATAAATGTTCTTGTGTGAGGAGGGATATAGGAGAGGCTGACAAAGCTTACCTTCAAAAGAGGGACAGGTTGGTTAGGAACAAAACTATAGAGATTGATTTAGGTTCTAACTTGCCAAAGTTGTTTGGACCAGAAATAGCAGACAGGGTTCTGGGTGTTATGAGGGATTATTTTGATCCATGAATTGTTACATAGGTCGATGTTTTAGCTTACGACATTATAAATAGCCTAGCTACTACTATTCTTGTAGCGTTATCTTGCTCACATTATAAATTATTTTCATATGTATACATGTTGGAATATATACGTTGGAATATATACGTGGAGAAAGAACTAATGATCTATAGTTGTTGGAAATGAATTTAAATAAAAAAATATTTTTTATTATTTTATAACTATTATTTCATAAATTATGTAACTTTCATTTTCATAATTATATAGTCGTTATTTTTATGACCATTATTTTCATAATTATATGGTTGTTATTTTCATAATTATACAATCGTTATATTTATGATCGTTATTTTTATAATTATGTGTTTGTTATTTTTTATCGTTATTTTCATAATTATATGATTGTTACACATTTTTTTAATTATAAATAGGGGCAATAGCCATCAATTTAGAAAATAACTTAAAAACTCAAAAACAGTTCTACGGGTTTTCATAGCAAAATCAAAGAAAAGAAAATTCATAATTGTTTTCTTAGATTTTTGAACAACATAAATATTTAAGAGGTGTAGTATTTCGGACTTCATTAGTACAGTGAAGATCCGAGACAAAAAAAAGATTCTGGGCTGTTTTATCCTAGGGACGACGAGGTTGTATATGCTTGCACAAGTTTGAACAGAGTCGCAAAATGTCTTAAAGAGAGCGACCTAGTTTGTGATTCAACTCAAGCAGTTCATTTCAAGTTATCGATAATATTGTTCTTACATATTTTTTCACATATTTGTTCCAACAATTTTAAGACGTATTTTATCTGTCATGTCTATTGAAATGTTAACTGCTCATATCAACAAACCATTTTGTTTTGAAGAACTACACTTTAAAAAATGGAGACAAAAAAATGTTATTTTTCTTAACCATGTAAAATGTCGCTTTTGTTCTTATTATTGAAAAACCAACATGGCCTAATTCTCATATTGAAGCTACAATAAAGGATTTAAACACCTGGATAGAAAATCATTTTCTATGCAAATTTTTTTTAATGGATTAGCTGATGACTTGTATGATTATTATAACTCTGATATCGTCTGCTAAGGAAATTTGGGAAGCACTTCAAAAGAAGTATGATACTGAGGAAGCTGGAACTAAGAAGTATGATGTCAGTAGAACATGAAGTATCAAATGATTGATGGCAAATCCGTGGAAGCTTAATCACACGAACTGCAGAAGATATCACACAAAATAACTTCTGAAGGTATGACTTTAAATGAACAATTTCAAGTAGTTGTTATTATAGATAAATTACCCCATGCTTAGAAAGATTTTAAGAATAAACTTAGACATAAAACTAAGAAATTTTCTTTAGAAAGTCTTATAACCCGTTTAAGAATAGAAGAAAAAGCCCGAAAACAAGATCAAAGAGATGAAGTACTCGTTGTTTCAAACAACAGTACCAATAAGAAACCATCATCTGCAATTCTGAAACCTAAAGGTAGAAATATGAAAACTCAAAATCACAATAATAACCAAAACCGTAACCACCAAAATAGAAACAAAAACTATCCTCCCTAAAATGGACCTTAACCTCCTTAAGGAATAACACATTCATGTGTTATAGTTGTAACAGACCTGGCCACTTGGCCAGGAACTACCATAATAGGAATCATCCTACCTCGCAGGCGAACCTTACCGAAGATCAACTTATTGCTATGATATCTAAAATCAATTTTGTTGGTCGATCTGAGAGGTGATGGGTGGACACTGGTACTTCTCGTCATGTTTGCTATGATCGAGATATGTTCAAGTCCTACTCTGAGTCCGAGGATAATAAAGTGATGTTGGGCGACTCCCACTCCACTAAAGTTGTTAGTACTAGTAAGGTGGAATTGAAGTTTATCTGTGGAAAGACTATCATCTTGAAAGATGTCTTGCATACTCCAGAGATGAGAAAGAACTTAGTTTTGGGATATCAAGCTGGGTTTACTCAAACTATAGGGGTTGATTTATATAAAATAACTAAAAATAATATATTTTGTTGGGAAAGGGTACGCCACTAATGGCATGTTTAAATTGAATGTTGAGTTCTTTTAATATTTAGCATGCTAGACTTTGTCATGTTAATAAATGCATAATCAAGAACATGAGTAGCTTAGAACTAATTCCTAAACTATCTTTAAATGATTTTGGAAAATGTGACTTTTGTAGTCAAGCTAAAATAACCAAAACTTCAAATAAGTCAGTAGTTAGAAAATCTGAACCTTTAGACTTAATACACTTTGACATGTGCGAATTTGATGAAAATTTAACAAGAAATGGAAAACGTTATTTTATAACTTCTATTGATGACTATTCAGATTATACTTATGTATATCTAATGAAAAATAAAAGTGAAGTATTTGACATGTTTAAAATATTTATGAGTGAGATTGAGAATCAACTTAACAGGAAAAAAAATTCTAAGTGATAATAAAGGCACTGAATATGATTCCAATATTTTCAATGTTTTTTTTAAACTCATGGAATCACACATGAAAAAACTGCACCTGATTCTCCTGAAATGAATGGTAAAGCTGAACAAAAAAAAATTGAAACTTATGATGAATTAGTTATTGCAATTTTATTAAACTCTGGTGCTGATTCCCATTGGTGTGAGGAAATTTTATTAACTATTTGCTATGTGCTAAATATAGTGCCTAAATCTACTAGTAAAATTTCACCATCTAAAATTTTGAAAAATAAGAAACTTAACTTATTTGAAAACTTGGGGTTGTTTAGTCTGTGTTAGGATCCCTAATCCTTAAAAGAAATAAACTTACTAGTAGAACATACGAATGTGTATTCATAGGATATGTTGTGAATAGTTAAGCTTATAAATTCTATCACTTAAATGATTAAAGTTATAGAATCAAATGATGTTGACTATTGTGAACATAGGTTTTCATTTAAATTGAAGAATAGCGAGGGTTCGTCTTCTAATTGTTTACCCATAATTAGAACTAGTAAACAAAATGAGGAATTAAACACTGAAATTAAGAGAAGTAAACGAGCTCGAACCCTTAAGGACTTTGGGTCTGATTTTTATGCTTATACCTTAGAAGAAGATCCCCAAACTCTTCAAAACACCTTATCTTCTTTAGATGCCAACTTATGAGAAGAAGCCATAAGTGATGAAATAGACTCTCATAAGTATAATAAAAATTGACATTTAGTTGACTTACCTCCTGGTTGCAAAATCATAGGATGTAAATGAATACTAAAGAAAAAATTAAAACTTGATGGTACTATTGAAAAGTACAAAACTCGTTTGGTAGTCAAAGGGTATATGCATAGGGAAAATTAATGAAGATTTCTTTGATACCTTTTCACCAATCACACTAATAAATTCCATACGTGTACTTTTCTCTCTTACTGCTATCCATGATTTAGTAGTACACCAAATGGATGTCAAAACTGCTTTCTTAAATGGTGACTTAGAAGAAGAGATTTATATGGACCAATTTGAGGGCTTTGTTATCCCAGGTTAAGAAAATAAAGTTTGTAAACTATATCAATATCTATATGATCTAAAACAAGTACATAAACAAGTCTTGAAAATTTTGATGATATAGTTATCCTACATGAATTCAAAATGAATGAAAGTGACAAATACATTTATTATAAATCAGAAAATGACATTTACACTATTATATGTTTATATGTGGATGACATGATTATTTTTGTGTCAAATATTCATGTTTATGTGAAAATTTTGTTATGTGATAACTTTGATATGAAAGATCTCGGAGAAGCGAGTGTAATTCTTGGTATAAAGATTACTAGGTCTGAAAAGGGAATTTATCTAGATCAATCTCATCACATTGAGAAGATCTTAAAAAATATAATTACTTTAACTGTAAACCTGCATGTACTCCTTATGATCCTACTGTAAAGTTGTTCAAGAACATCGGGGATGGTGTTAGATAAATTGAGTATGCGAGCATCATTGGTAGCTTACATTATGCTAATGATTACACTAGACCAAACATAGCTTATATTATGGGACTACTATGTAGGTTTATTAGTAGACCTAGTATAGAACATTGAAATGCAATTGAAAGGGTCATAAGATACCTTAAGAGAACTATGAACCTTGAATTATATAATAAGAAGTTTCCTGCTATTCTAGATGGATACAATGATGATGATTGGAACACTCTATCAGAAGACTCAAAAGCAAACTATATATTTAGCATTGTTAGTGGAGCTATTTCTTGGAAGTCTAAGTAATAGACAATATTGGCTCAATCTATGATGGAGTTTGAAATGATAGCACTAGCTACTACTAGTGAAGAAGCAGGCTAGTTAAGAAGTCTGTTCTATTAGCTGAGATCCCTTTATGGGAAAGATCGATACCAGTTGTCCTGATCCATTGTGATAGTACCGCAACTATTGCAAAGATTTAGAACCGTTATTACAATGGCAAGAGACGACAGACACACAGTACTATTAGAGAATTTCTCTCTATAGGAGCTGTAAGAATGGATCATATATGTATTGATGAAAATTTGGCTTATCCTTTGACAAAAGGATTAACAAGAGAAAAGGTTTTCAAAAACCTTGAAAGGAATGTGATTGATGCCCTTAGAATGAAGAGTCACTCATGATGATAACCCAACTTATAGACTGGATATCCCAAGAAATAAGTTCAATGGGTAATAACAAGTTATGAAGTGATATGAGATGAAAAAAACTATTATGAAGTCCCATTCTATATTGTTAGAAGCATGAAGTCCTCAAGCGACATAAATAATGAGTTAATTATTAAACTCTTAATAAATTCTATACTCTATGTGGAGTGGAGTACGTAGCTACATGAGTACTCTTGATAGACTCACCTATGTGAATGTGGAAGTGTGGTCGCTTCCTATGAAAATTTTGGGCAAAATTTACTAGAGCATTCACTATACTGGGATACACATGTATGTCCGTAAAGCACGGACTTTTCAAACCATATCTTGGAAAGGTTGTGTGTGTAATGTTGTTAGAGATAGAGTTCAAAACTACGAGTTACTCTAGTATATTCTAAAGCATAAATACTATGCAATGGTTCAAGTCAATAGACACTTTTTGCTTATGCACAATCTTATATTTTTAATTGATCGGTTACTCGATGAAACTATTTTATATACAAATTCAAGTGGGGATTGTTGGAAATGAATTTAAATAAAAAAATATTTTTTATTATTTTATGACCGTTATTTCATAAATTATTTAATTGTCATTTTTCATAATTATATGGCCGTTATTTTCATAATTATGTGACTGTTACTTTTATGACCGTTATTTTTATAATTATGTTATCGTTACTTTTATGACCGTTATTTCATAATTATGCGATCGTTATTTTTATGATCGTTATTTTCATAATTATGTGTCCATTATTTTTTATTGTTATTTTCATAATTATATGGCTGTTACACATATTTTCAACTATAAATAGGGGCAATAACCCTTAGTTTAGAAAACAACTTAATAACTCAAAAACACTTCTACGGTTTTTCATAGCAAAATCAAAGAAAATAAAATTTAGAATTATTTTCTTAGATTTTCGAGCAACATAAATATTTAAGAGGTGTAGTATTTCGGACTTCATCAGTGTAGTGAAGATCCGAGACAGAAAAAGATTCTGGACTGTTTTATCCTGAGGACTACGAGGTTCTGTTTAATTGCACAAGTTTGGGTAAAGTCGCGAAACGTCTTAAAGAGAACGATCTAATCCGTGAATCAACTCAAGCAGTTCATTTCAAATTATTAATAATATTATTCTTACATAATTTTTCACGTAATAATTACTACGACCTTTAAAGTAGAAAGAAAAAAAGAGTACAAAAAATCAATATAATACAATTTAATACCATATATATCAGAGCAAGAAATTAATCTTCGCCTTTCTCTCATCTTTAAAATTATGTACCTTCTCTCAAAAAAACTCACAAACCTTAACACTTATTCTTTCCAATAGTTACCTTAATTAATGCATTAAAACTCTAAATATTTTATATTATTAAAAAGTTTTGTTTCAATATCACTATTTAAGTATAGATATCATTTCTAAACTTTTTAAATAGTATTCATTTTTTTTTTCTCAAAATTACTCTTGCCTTTTAAGTAAAGAATTATTTAAAAAAAAATTAACTAAAGCTAAAAAAATAAACAAAATTGTTATTTTTAGAAGATTTTTTTATGACAACATTATTAATACAATTAACCATTTTATCAATTAAGAATATACAGTGTAGATATAATTTATTTACGGTTTATTTATACATAGTTAAATTTTGACTCGTTTTTCTCTAGATATTGGGTTTCAAGATTTTTTAATAAAAAATTAATAAATCTTATATAATATTCTTTGTTATAAGAATAAATTGTAATATATATATATACTTTTTTAATTTATTAATTTCAATTAGTCATAAAAAAATATTTTTATCGTGTCTTAAATGAAATTGTAAGAATTTTTATAGTTTTTTAATATTTATTTATATTTTTCATATAGATCGGATGTTAACGATTTTTTATAACTTAATAGGAAGTTTGGAATTCAACCTCTAGCAAATATATATATATTAAACTCTTAGAAATTTCCAAAAAGAAAAATCCTTTACTAAAAGATAAAAATGTATTTTTAACAAAAAAACAAAATTGATTATTTCTCAAAAAGAATAAAAATTATATCAAAATTTAATTAGGTTTCAAAACATTTTAATAACACTATATATTTCTAATATTATTACATTAAGTGATTCCTGTAATGTACCAATCCTTAACACTCTATAAGTCTCTTATTTTTCCCACCCACCTTTCCCAGTCGCCCTACCCTCCCTGCTCTCATCTTGCACCCTGCCACCCATTCCCCCACCCTTAATTCGTACGCCCATCCCTTCACCCAACTATTCTCACCGTTCACCCTTCGATCGATTGGAGCTGATCCGTCCATTTGGTCGCAGTTCACCATTGCCAATCTGGTCACACACAATTGACCACATCCCATTTGCCTGCGTCTTCAATCATCCTCATCAGTTGACCCTTTTTTTTTTCAACCCCACCAGTTTTGAACCACCCTAGTTTCCAGCAACTAATCTCCACTTGTTCTATTTTCAATATTTCCTTTGGGTATTTTATAGAGGTAAAACTCATCCCTAATACTTGCTAGTTGACTTCATATTTGTTTCTTTTGGTTTAAGTTTTGAGTGTATCAATAATGGAGGAGACTAGTGAGTTAGATAGTAAGGATGATGATTTTAGATGCATTTCGTTCTTAAAGGTTGGGATTGCAGCACCCATCTTTTAGTATTGTATCAATATTATTACATTAGAGTTTTATTTTTATTTTGTTTTATTTAATTTTAAAATTTGTATTGTATTGAGTTTGTTTGATTGATGATATTATACTTTTTTGGTTTGATATATTATGGTAGTAAGCAGTGACCTTTCCATTAAATCAAGATTACAATCTTATTTCCGGATGTATGTTCGGATATACCATATAAGTGTTGTATTTGTACTCTTTGATGGTTATTCTACAAACACTATGAGTGAGGTGTTTAAGTGAGAAGAATTAGGTCAAAGTCTAGGAAAACGATCTTTGTACGATTGCTATGAGTTAATATCTATTATATAGGTTAGTTGATGTGGTAGTGTATTATTTGTATTGCTTTGTTATGTATTAAGTTTGACGTAATGTTAATGAAATTTTATCTTTTAGAAAGAAAAAAAATCTTCTTTTGAATTTCCACACGTTTGACAACAGTTAAATTGATGTGTATTATTTTAACTCATGAAATGAAAAACTATAATTAAAGGCTGCTGCGTAGGTCGTAAGGTCTCAATGCAAGGGTGGAAGTTTTAGATTGCTCTATTGTGTAATCAATAAGGTTGATTAACTTATATTTCAATTAATCCACAAAGTGGTTATAACATTGGCAACAATTAACATGAATAAAAATCTTATAACATTGAGTTGATTTAGCTTTAACCTAAATATAAGTTACAAGTTTGACAACTAAACATAGACACGAAAGATTATATAATTTTTTATAAAAAATATTAAGTTATATTTGATATTGTAATTCACTTATACTTCACTTGTACTGCATTTGTATTATTTCATTTGTACTACACTTCTACTATTTCACTTGTACTACACTTCCACTATTTCACTTGTACTACACTTGTTACAACCCTATAAATAGGGTTCTCTATGTACATTCTAAAACACATTAATACAACATTAAATCATTCTTTCTTCTTATCTCTCTATACTCTTCACATGGTATCAGAGCCTCTTATATACCTCTAAAAAAATTCTATCAAAATTTTGCCTCTCTCCATCACAGCCAACCCGGTTCACTCTCAACTCGATTCACTCTCAACCCGATTCACTCCAACCCGGTTCACTCCAACCCAGCTCACTCTAAACCCGGCTCACCTCAACTCGGCTCATTCCAACCCGGCTCACCTCAACTCGGCTCATTCCAACCCGACTCACCTCAACTCGGCTCACTCCAACCCGGCTCGCCTCAACCCAGTTCCAGGCTTGTTTTCAACTCCTCTTTTCATTTTTTAAGGATATCTCCTTTATACTATTTCTATATATTTGCTTTATATTTCCTCCATTATTTCGTTAAAATGGACCGAAATGATGTCCTAAAACCAATCTCTACCACCCTTGATGATACTAACTACCTAGCTTGGGCACAAGCAATGAAAAGTTTATTGAAAGGACACAAGCTATGACGTTTCATAACTGGTGATATCTTTATACCCATCCAAGAAACCACTGAAAACAACTCCTTATTTGTTGACCGCCTTGAAGACTGGGTGAGTAAACATCATCAAATTATTACCTAGTTCTGTAACACCACTTTACCCTCCATCCATGGTGAATTTGGGCGTTTTGACACTACCAAAGAAGTTTGGGAATTTCTTGAGGCTCGCTTCACTATAATAGATTTGGCCAACCAATATCAACTTCTAACAACTCTTCATACCAAACGCCAAAGGGCTGATCAAACCATTAACCAATTTCTCTCTAAAATGCATACTATTTGGGATCAACTCGCTCTCTCTGAACCAACTTGGACGAACAAGATTGATGCTGAGATGTTTGCAACTTACCGTAATCACCAGCGTCTTGTTATTTTTCTCATGGCTCTTCATGAAGAAACTCAGATGGGGGTTTTCAAAGTTCATCATACAGATTATGTTCTTGCCACCTCCTCTTATCGCCCTAAAGGAGGTTCTAAAGAAGACTTCAAACATCAAGGCTGCACCTACTGTCACAACCCCAATCATGAGCTTCTTACATGTCCCATTCGGGTATGTATATATTGTCACAAGAAGGGTCCAGGACACTTTAATAGAGATTGCTTTCGGAATCCCTCTTAGCATTTCTCACAGAATCCCTCTCAGCATCCCTCTCAACATGCTTCAGGTAAAAATAGTAACTCATTTATCACTACTGTTGTTTCTGAGGATAATCATGACAAATTTACCTTCTCTACTCAAGAACTTGAAGGTCTTCTTAAACATGTTCTCTCATAATCTAGTAATCCTCCTCCTACTGCCTTGTCTCTCACATCAGCTAAATCTTTATGGTATTTTGATTCTACTTGTTGTAATCATATGACTCATGATACTCACATATTCTCTCCCACACAATCTTCCATCTCCAAACCTTTAATTCAAATTGCCAATGGTTCACATATGTATGTTAATGTTGTAGGACAAGTTTCCACATCTTTTATATCACTTTCTGACACCTTTCATATTCCCAACCTTACTCTAAATCTTATCTCTGTTGATCAATTATGTGAACTTGGTCTTACTATTACTTTTTCCTCTTCTGGTTGTCATGTGCAGGATCCACAGACAGGACAGGTCTTTGGGATAGGCCGTAAGGTTGGACGATTATTTGAACTTATCAACCTTCATCTACCCAATTCTCCTTATACTTCTGTTGCTGCTTCTACTACTCCTATCAACCTATAGGACGTATTCATCCCTTACCAATTGGGAAAACAACCTGCTTTATGTTTTAATAAAAGTGCTTCTACTTCTGTCTCCCCTTTTGACTTAATTCATTCTGATGTTTGGGGTCCATCTCTACATCCTACTATGGGAGGATGTGTTTACTTTGTCATTTTTATTGATGATTATTCAAGATTCACATGGATTTTTCTCATGAAACATAAATCTGAATTACCTAAAATTTATTATGATTTTGCCCAAATAGTTAAAACCTAATTTTCTCAAAATATCAAAGTACTTAGAGCTGATAATGCTATGAAATATAAAAAAAGAAATTTTTTAAATTTTCTTCGACAAAATAGGACTCTTTCTCAATATTCTTGTCCTGACACATCTTAACAAAATGGAAGAGTTGAGCGAAAACACAGACATATTCTAAATACTGTCTGTACTCTTCTCATTTCTAGTTCTTCTCCTGAACGCTTTTGGGGTGAAGCAGCTCTTACGGCTGTTTATACTATCAATCGTGTTCCTATGCCTATTATTCACAATCAATCCCATTATGAGCGTCTCTATAGTACTTCTCCATCTTATGAACTGCTCAAAGTGCTTGGTTGTGCCTGTTTTGTTCTTCTTCACCCTCATAAACGCAATAAATTAGAACCTCGTGCTCGTCTTTGTTGTTTCTTAGGGTATGGAATAGAACACAAAGGCTATCGTTGTTGGGACCCTATCTCTAAACGATTGCGCATCTCTCGTCATGTCATCTTTTGGGAACATAAAATGTTTTCCTCTATTTCCTCATTTCATGTCTCATCTTCTACCTCACTCTCATTTTTTAATGATCCAACTATTGATTTATTTCCTCCTGACATTGCTCCATTACCCTCACCATCGTCTACTAAGGCTTCTCCTGATGTGTCTGCTCCTTCTGCTGATCCTACCATAACAATATATTCTGAAGACCAACTACCTGATTGTCCAGAGTCATCACTTCGTCGTTCTACTCGTGTAAGTAGTCTTCCTTTTCATCTTCGTGATTACCAATGTTTCTCTACTATTTTGTCTCATCATGAACCCCAAAATTATAGAGAATCTAGTTCTAATCCTCATTGGCAGCAAACTATGACAGATGAATTAAAGGCATTAACAAAAGCACATATATGGGATCTTGTTGATCTTCCATCTAATAAATCTCTGATTGGTTGTAAGTGGATTTTCAAAATCAAAACTCATTCAGATGGGTCTATGGAACGATATAAAGCTCGTCTAGTTGCAAAGTGTTTTACACAGGAATATGGAATCGACTATGAAGAAACTTTTGCACCTGTAGCTCACCTCACCTCTGTTCGAAGTATCATTGTTGTTGTTGCTGCCCGAAATTTAAACATGTTTCAAATGGATGTTAAAAATGCTTTTCTCAATGGAGACATAACTGAGGAAGTTTATATGAAACCTCTTCCTAGATATACTTATTCACCTCATCAAGTATGCAGACTTCGTCGTGCTATCTATAACCTCAAACAAGCTCCTCGGGCTTGGTTTGCCAAATTTAGCTCTACACTTAATGACTTTGGCTTCACTTCCAATTCTTATGACTCCGGTCTCTTTATTCGGAAGACTCCCACTGGTGTAACACTTCTACTCCTTTATGTAGATGATTGATCATAATAGGGAATGACTCTAATGGAATTATTGATCTCAAGCAGTTTCTGAGCCATCAATTTTAAATGAAAGATCTTGGTCGTCTCCACTACTTCTTGGGCCTAGAAATCTCATCTGATTCTCAAGGATATTATCTCTCTCAAGCAAAGTACTCTTCTGATATTCTTAATCGGGCTGGTCTTACTGATTGCAAAACTGCATCAACACCTCTAGAAACCAATGTCAAACTTACTCCATTAGATTGTACTATTCTCTCAGATGCCACATTATACAGACAACTAGTAGGCAGTCTTGTTTATCTCATAGTCACTCGTCCTGACATTGCCTATGCTGTTCATCTGGTTAGTCAATTCATGCTTGCTCCACGGTCTACCCATTATACTGCGGTTCTTCGCATTCTTCATTACATCAAAGGCAATATGTTTCACGGTCTCCACTTTTCCAACAAGTCTAATCTTCTTCTTTCTACCTACTTTGATGCTGATTGGGCAGGTGACCCAACTGATCGTCGCTCTACCACTAGATATTTTTTTCTTTCTTGGAAACTCTCTCATATCTTGGCGAAGCAAGAAACAATCCCTCACTTCTCAATCTAGCACTGAAGCTGAATATCGTGCTCTTGTTGACACCACTCAAGAACTTTTTTGGCTCCGTTGGTTACTTGCTGATATGGGTGTTCTCCAATCAACTGTAACTATCTTATATTGTGACAATCATAGTGCTATTCAGATTGCTCATAATAATGTATTTCATGAACGAACAAAACATATCGAGATTGATTGTCATTTTGTTCGTCAACATGTTCTTCAATACACTGTTTGTCTCAAATCAATATCCTCCACATATCAAACAGCTAACATTTTCACTAAATCTCATCTACAAGGTAGATTTTAAGAATTAGTTTCCAAACTCAAGTTGATTGTTTCTCTTCCTCCTTGAGTTTGATGGGGGATGTTAAGTTATATTTGATATTGTAATTCACTTATACTTCACTTGTACTACATTTGTATTATTTCACTTGTAATACACTTTCACTATTTCACTTGTACTACACTTGTATTATTTCACTTGTACTACACTTGTATTATTTCACTTGTACTACACTTACTATTTCACTTGTACTATATTTACTATTTCACTTGTACTACACTTGTTACAACCCTATAAATAGGGTTCTCTATGTACATTCTAAAACACACCAATACAACATTAAATTATTCTTTCTTCTTATCTCTCTATACTCTTCAAAAAAAACGTTTTAATGTCATTATTTTTAATTAAAATATTTTAGTTTTATAAATTTTAAAGAATATACATTTTAATCATAAGAATTCAAAGGTATAAAATTTATGTGTATTATTTTTATGAATAAAATACACATTTTTTTAATATTACTGAATTAAAATACTTCAATAAAAAATTACATAATTAAAGCTATTCATGACAGAATATTTGTAAAGATGCAATACCTAAAATCACAATTGATGATATGTGTTCACTGTTGGATCAAATTTCAATTGAGTACTGGTAAATTAAATCTAAATATTAGAAATGTTTTACTTAGAATAATTTCAGCTATTAAAATAAAGTTTTTGACCTGCAATAAACAGAAATAAAATTGGAAGGAAAAGTTTCTTTTTTGACCAATAACATTAGAAATGTTTTATTTAAAATAATTTTAGATATTAAAATAAAAATTTAAACCATCAATAAACAGAAATAAAATTGGAAGGAAGGAAAAAAATATTATGACTAATAAGTGATCTCTTATTTATATTTTATATTATTATTTTGTCATTTATTATTGTACAAATTTTTATATGGTATATTAAAAATGTCCATATTTAAAAAAAAATTGATCACAAATAATTTATATGTACAAAATAATGAATGATAATTTTATTATTTTAATTTTTTACCTTTTCTCTTGTTTTCTCTTTTTTAATTATTTTTCTCACACTTCTATCTATTAGTATAAAATTTGTTCTCATTTCTTTTCTTTTTTCACAAAACACGAAACACTAAACTCAAAATATTAAGCCCTAAATTATAAACAATAAACAATAAACCTTAAATCTTAAACTCTAAATATTAAATACTAAACCATGAATGTAACGATTGAGAATGAAAAAAAATTAAAAATTAAAAATAATTATTATATTTCTTTAAAAACTAAAATACCTTTTAAACTTTGATATACATATTTTATCTATAAACGTAATACTTTTTGATAATTTTTATATAAAATAATTCTTAAAAATTAAAATTTTGGTGTACTTTTTAAACTTTTTTTTGAATTTTATTTTTGTTTATTTTTTCTTAAATTATCTTATATTAAATTTTATTTTTATCATATATTTAAATTACGTTTTAATTAATTGATAGAAAATAAAAATATTTTAAATAAAAAATTATTAAAATAATATAATTTATCTTTAATTGACATTTTTTACGAAACTAAAGTCAAGTTTGGTTTGCATAATGAAAAAGTAATGTGAATGATAATGATAATATCATTTAATTATTATTTTATCCATCAGACATAATATATTATTAAAAATTAATATTTTTTAAAATAATTATTACTTAAAAATATTATTTAATATTAAAAAATTAATATTTTTTCTTATATATTAGTTTTAAAATAACACGTAAATATTAATATATAGTAATGAAATTCTATTATTGATCCATCATGTAAATAATGAATATCACATGATCAAAACTAAAAAAAGATTTAGAACTTAATGTTTTTAGATTTTAGGATTTTAAGATTTAAGGTTTAGATTTAAGATTTTGGATTTGAGATTTCGTGTTTGCAATTTAAGATTTTAAAATTTAAGACTTAAAATTTAGAGTTTAATATATATGATTTAAGATTTTAAAACAAAATTGAAATAAAAAAGTTTTATATAAGAATAGGAATAGAATAACAATTCAATCTCTTTTAAGAATTATTTTCATTTAAGTCTTATTATATAATACAATCAAATATAAAAATAATTTTATTTTCAATTACAAATAAAAGATTTCCTAAGAAAATAAATAACACTCTTTTTGACTTCCATATTAGAAGAAATAAAAATAATAATATATGCGCTCATAAGTTATCCTTCCGATCTTAATAGCCGATCACCATCACATCAAAATAAATGGAAGAAGCCAATAAAATAAGAAAGAAATGACAAAATTTCAATTATGTAAGGGAACTTAGCATGTTGGGGAGGGAATCATCCTACAGTAACATCTAATGCAGTTATGAGAACTATCTAGAAGGGACCATCTTGATTCCGACACGTCAAATATGATTGTGATCAGACGGCGATATTGACCTTTCTCTTGAGTTGACCTGTCCGGCTTTAAAAGTGAATCTGGACCATATCTCTTTTTATGGACTGGGCCCTTATTCTTCAAAATATCCGGTTCACATCACCGACCTCAATGTCCAATTGGGCCGGCCGGTGATCGTATTAAGCAATTTGACCTCTCGTTCTCGACGAAGGTCAATTTCAAAATGTCTCAATTTGATGTCAATATCCTTGAAAAAGACAAGTCGATTCTTATTTAATTGATTATGGTTTTTCCTAACTTTTCCTTCTTTGGATAAAAGTTTAAGCTGAATCCTAATTTAGTTCTTTGGTTACTCATCCCTAACTTAGTTACTTATTCACTCTGTTTTTATTATTATTGTTATATCTATTGCAAGGATGGTCGTAGATCTCAACATATAATGTTAAATAACCAATTTTTAATTTCCATTTACCTATGTTGAATTAGTATTTAATTAACCTTGTTCCTTTGAAAGCATGTATAGTTAAGGAGTAATATAACTATGAAAATACAGCTGAATTTGGTGGAAATTTTTTTGGAAAACAATATTCTTAACGCCTTTAAAAAATATTATAAATTTTAAAAATATTATTTAAGATATTATTTTTTAGATTATATTCGATAATGGAATTGGCCTTAGACCCTGCAAACTTCTAAGCATCCTAAATTTCCCGGTTAGTTAAAATGTAATAATATGACTTTTTCATTAAGGATACTAAGGAAATTTCTTTAATTAGGATGTAAAAACTGACATATTACAGCCATATTATCCTTTATGTGAAGTAGGTCACACAGATTATCTCTTATTCAAATTTCATCCTTTTATAATGTCTGCCCAACACTTTAGTTTGTGCTGAGACGAGTACAACAAATTGGGAAGAGTTGAGAAAGCAACTTGCATAAAGCTTTAAATCACATGTTCATTTAACCAAGTTTTTCACGGCACTTTTAATGTTGTGGAGACAAAATCACCACCACTTATGCTTATTAATATTACTACCCTTTTGAAATAATTTGGACAAAGATCTGTTTGTGACGCTTCAGATGTTTCTTGTTATACCCTTTTGATATAAAGAACTATTAAGCTACTGATCTAGATATAAGTTGATAATTTTTGCCTTAAGAAAATCTGCTAGTCTGTAGCTGTAACAATCTGTACCTAATGTTTAATTGCATCAGTGTGGTACATTTGGAGAAAACAAAAGAAACCCTTTAATTTTATCCTTGGAAATTATTAGTCACTATATTCCATACCTCTTCTCTCTTTATATATTTGCAAACTCATCGTCTCTTTCTCAAACACTTGAACTTCGAGTAGTTCGTTTCTAGTTTTACTTTCTAAAACAAAGACATACACAAATTTGGAGAGAGAGAGAGAGAGAGAGAGAGATATGGGTGCTTTAACTTTCTGCTTTTATGCTATTTGTGGCCTTCTTTCAGTCATTTTAGTAATTAAAAAACAAAGAAAATCACTACAACATAGAGCAAACCTGCCTCCGGGTTCAACAGGATTGCCGTATATAGGAGAGACCTTTCAGTTATTCTCTCAAAACCCAAATGTCTTCTTTGCCACTAGGCAAAATAGGTAGCAATAGCAGATCTATCTCACACATGCATGTACCATTCCATATATATAGATATGTGACTCATTTTGCTTACCCATTTCTTTACATTGTCCACTTTGTTTGTCAAAATGTAGGTATGGAGATATATTCAAGACCCATATACTTGGCTATCCATGTATAATGTTAGCAAGTCCTGAGGCTATCAGGTTTGTGTTGGTGTCCAAAGCTCAATTATTCAAGCCAACATATCCTCAGAGTAAAGAAAACTTAATTGGTCCTTCAGCTCTGTTTTTTCACCAAGGGGTTTATCATAGTAAAATAAAAAAATTGGTACAATCCGCTTTCTCTTTAGATGTTATTCGCAACATGGTATCTGATATTGAAGCTATTACTACATCTTCTTTGGAGTCATGGTCTGGTGGACATGTTATTAACACATTTTTGGAATTAAAGAAGGTTAGTTTGCTCAATATTTTCATATGGGTAGTTGTGACGTACAAGTCTCCTACATTTAATACTTTTTTATTAATATATTACTTTTTGTCATAAATATAAAAGTGACAATAAACTTAAAATTGTACAGGAGACAAATAAAGAAAAATAAATTTTCAATAGAAAAATTATTAAATGTATTTTAAAATTTTATAAAAAATAAATTAAAAATTTTCTTGTTGAATTTCACCTTACTCTTGTTAAAGGCTTATATTTTAAGTAATTTTTTATAAAAAATAAAATAAAAATTATTACATAATGTAGTTTGTCCTTCCCTTCGTTCCAAAACAAATGTACAAAATAATATTAGTTTTAATTTAATGTACCAAACGACACCTATTACCCTAATTAGGGACTATGATGACCATTTTTTCTATATTAAGTTTTATTTAACATTATTAGTTTTGATACATGATAGATATGTCATGTGACTCATATCACTGGAACTTTATTGCCTTTTTGTTTGTAGTTCACTTTCAATGTTGCTGTCTTGTCAATCTTTGGACAATTGGATGTTCACCACAAAGACATACTCAAAGAAAACTACTACATACTAGATAAAGGTTACAATTCTTTCCCTTCAAATCTACCTGGCACTCTATATAATAAATCAGCTTCGGTAAGCATGATATATTCCCTCATTGAATCATTAAATTTACTTATCTTCATGACAAGTTTATTATATCATACTAATTAAGCTTTTTTATTTGTTTTATTTTATAATCTCGTATTTGTGGAACGAAATTGCTAACTTTTGAAGGCAAGGAGAAGGTTAAGTTTGATTATTGATGAGATTGTAAATGAAAGGAAGAAGGGACATGCTCAGAAAGATCTATTGGGAAGTCTATTGAACTTTAAAGATGAAAAGGGACGAACCTTGACAGATAACCAAATTGTTGATAACATTGTTGGTGTATTGTTTGCTGCTCAGGACACCACGGCTAGTCTTCTTACTTGGATTCTTAAGTACATGAATGACTATTCTAAACTTTTCGAAGCCATTGAGGTCAGAATTGATTATGGCTAGTTTCTCATAGAATTAGGTTCTGTTAATATCCAATAAGATTTCATGACTAATAACAAGTTAATTAAACTTCAGGTAGAACAAAGGGCAATTTTTGAAGCAAATGACGGAGGAAAGCGTCCCCTAACTTGGGTTCAAATCAGAAATAATATGCCTGTTACAAATAAGGTATATTTGGACACATAAATGAAATGTTTTTATATAGTTATCAATCCAATTATGTTCTTTTTGGTGTTCAGTCAGAAGATAGGCTAAATTTTCATAAGATGGTAATGCTGCTACATTAATTTCAGGCTATAATGGAAAGCTTGAGAATGGCTAGTATAATTTCTTTCACATTTAGAGAGGCCGTTGAAGATGTTGAGTACAGGGGTAATTAACTGAACCATGTTCTTTTGTACTATTGAAATAGGAGAGTTTGTTTTTGTCAACAAATTAATCATGACCGTATTTTTTACTTGCATTACAGGATATCTTATTCCGAAAGGATGGAAGGTTCTGCCTTTGTTTCGGAACATTCATCATAATCCTGATTATTTTACTGACCCGCATATATTTAATCCCTTCAGATTTGAGGTAAATTAAAACAAAATACAAGAAAGAAACCTGCAATATCTTTTATTAATTTGTTTTGTTGTGTTAATAACAGTCACAATTAAGCAACTATGTATATATATCTAACTCAATGATGTTAATGGGATTAGGGGGGATCAAAACCTAATACATTCTTACCGTTTGGCAATGGAGTACATGCATGTCCTGGAAATGAAGTTGCCAAGGTGGAGATTCTAATTTTCATCCACCATTTGATCACCAAGTTCAGGTAATAAGTAATTTGAAATACAAGACTAAGAAATAAAATAAAATTATGAAGCAAAAAAATTACTAACTGGACATAAATGTGTATTGTGTGTTGCAGATGGGAATTGGTAGAGCCTAATGTTGGAGTTGAGTACAGTCCATTTCCAGTGCCTCAGCATGGACTACCTGCTAAGTTTTGGAAACAAACCACCACCACAGACATGAGTAGTACTGCTCACTTTTAGTTTCTATACCTGTAATTAGAAATGCATGGGAATCTAGTGACTACCGCCTACATTTATGCATATATGGTCTTTGTGATCAATTTATTTATGCAGATTTTTTTTTTTTTGAAAAAATTATGCAGATCTGTGTTGTGTTCATTGTTTTACCTTCATTCCTATATTAATCGTATATATGTATATAATTATATATTTTTTGGCCAGGAAGAGTTTTGGGCAGTTCCTTTTAGTTCATCTGTAAATGATTACACTATTATAAAAGGGATGATATATTGGAATAAATATTAAGGAAAAGAACGAAATTAGGTAAGTTTTTTCAATTAAAAAAATTAACACTCTTTCGTTTTAAATTTCTTTGATTTGAATATCTTTTTAAATGATTCATTTAATATAAAATGTAGTTAATTGAATTTGGTTAAATATTATTTGAGTTTTATTTTTATTATTATAAATTTTAAAATATATTTTTTAA
Source organism: Hippophae gyantsensis (assembly GCA_030763125.1). Classification (NCBI taxonomy): domain Eukaryota; kingdom Viridiplantae; phylum Streptophyta; class Magnoliopsida; order Rosales; family Elaeagnaceae; genus Hippophae; species Hippophae gyantsensis. The sequence goes on along the minus strand of CM061031.1, from coordinate 28,033,042 downwards.
TTTTACTATATTTATTACGACTATGTTTAATATATAATTCAGTTAATTAATTTTAGCGTCTCCTAGTCAATACGTGCGCATATATATATATTTCTTTTTTTCATTTTTTTTCTTCTTATTTCATATATATTATAATATAAATATCTAAAATATGGGTTGAATGTGTTAAAAACATTATTAAATTGAAATTATGCTATTCACGCTTATAAATAGATTATATCGCTTATATATATATATATATTCCTGTCGCTCGCTGTTCGTCGGTCATTATTAAATGGACTGGGCCTTCATGCAGCCCACATCTCGTGTAGACTATATATATATATATATATATATATATATATATATATATATATATATATATATATTTATTTTTGGTGTAAAAATTGTATAAACCTATAAGTCCTTACTTTCTTATATAGATTTGAAATATTGGAATTGATATATTCTTTAAATTCTGATAACGCTATGTATTGTGAATATGATGTATGAGATTTGAATTGAATGAAGCATTAAATGCTCTTTCAATTTTTTTTTTATTGTTAACAAATTCTGCATAAATTTGACCAAAGTTTTCACAAATAAAGCAACGAGGACTCGGGCTTAGATTTCTTATAAGTTTCCTTGACTTTTGATCCCTCGAATTTTTAGATTGTTTCTTATTAGACCTTTTTTTCTTCAAAACATCTTAAATTTTTGTGCTAGTAAGATTATTAATTTATCATTTATATCCTCATCACTATTAAAAAAATGTCTTTTTTAGAGCTTTTGAATGCCACATCTTTTTTTTTCTTGAATGGATCAAGAGTAATCTCATAGATTTGAATTGATCCTATAAGTTTATCAATATTTAGTGTGTCCACATTATTGATTTTCTCTACCATTGTAGCTTGCATCTTGTAGTCTACTATTAAGGAGTTTAAAAGTATGTGTATTTGTATAAGTTATAGAATTTTCTCCACGAGATTAGAGTAAGCATTAGTGATATTACAAAAACGAGCATATAATTGATCAAAAGTTTAAGTGTTGCTTATTTTAAGGGAATCAAAGTGACATGTTAAGATTGAGCGTAGACCCTTTTGGTTTGTCTCATTAAGGATGCATTCTTCAGTGGTCCAATCTTTTCTTGACGTTATGGTTGTTACATCATCTTTCATTATTGAAGGTGGTTCCTAACTATCAAGAATAACATCCCATACTTTTTCATTTTCTCTAAGAAAGGCTTGCGTGTGAGTCTTCTAATAAGAGTAATTATACCCATCAAATAATAAGGGTCTAACAGATGACTCATCTTCTTTCATTTGGTCTATAAGTCAGAATGAGTGTCCTTAAGGATCAATCTCACTAAGTGTATCTATTGTAAGCTCTAATACCAATTGAAAATTTAAAATAAGGACCTAATTAACTTAGCGGGATGAATAGGTTAATTTTTATCTATATATAGTTTAATAATCTAAATAGAACAGTTATATATACAATCACGTGTAAATAGTAAATACAAAATTAAATAAAAGATGCGATTTTAAATGGAAACAACCTAGGTCAACATGACTTAAGAGAAAAATCATCAATCTATTTAGACCATCTAACATGTCCACTATGAAAAAATAATGTTCAAGTACAAGAGATCTTAAACTACCCTTATAATGATAATGCCCATATATACCTTACTTACAAGCCTCCGTTCTTTTTTTTATAGTATCTCCAAGGTAAGTGAACAAATCCACACCAAAGTTTTGATCAACTCTCCTTAAGTTATCAAATTCGTCCATGAAATAACTTGAAAGATTAACACAAATAACACAAGTGTTATATGTGTTCTAGATGGACTAATGTAATGAACAATCATATCATATACTTTAGTCAAATATATAGATGCAAACAAAAAGCATGATGAAACCTTAGAATAAATATAATTTTAAGCACAATTCCAAAATCAAAGATCCAAAATTAACAAATAGTCTTAAATGTAAACTAACATGATCATGTAAATATGTTAGATGAGATTATTAAATTAAGCCTAAAATAAGAGAAACAAGAGTATAGAAAAAAGTTTTCCAAAAATTGCTTCATCATTGTATATGTAAATGAGCGAGATGAGTGATATATTTATAGAAAACCTAAAGTACAAAACCTCACTCATCAAATGTGGCATAATTTTAATGATAATTGGGTGTTGGATTTAGAAAATGAATTAGAGAAGAGTAAATACATTAGTTTTCATAGCGGGGTCGATCCCTCTATGAGATGGATCGTTTCCTCTCAAAAATAAGTTATTCTAATGAGACAATGGATGGATCTGTCTCAGATGGGGATCAATCCCTCTCTTCATATCTTTTTTAAATTTTTTTGTAAAATAAACACGATTAATTTAGAATTAAAGTCTAATCGATCCTTCCAAAGGAAGATTGATCCATCTATGAGGAGGATCGATCCCTAGTGTAAAACTAGTGTGTTCAATTTTACATAGAGAGAGAATGATTGAACTAGGGTCGATGATAGATCGATCTAAAAGGGGATTGATCCTCCAATTAAAAATGTTAATATCTTTGTCATCCAATATGAAAATTGATCTAACCAAATGTCTCTATGAAATGAAATGAAATATGTATATAATGGTACCTAAGTTTAAGTCATTTGTGCATTGTAATCGCGATGTGATACATGTGATCTTGATACTTGTTGTGATAAGTCATAAGAACTAAAAATTACAATATAAAAGTCATGTCTGTGAAATCGCCAAACACTCGTGAACCTTTGAATCAATATATGCAAAGTTCACATCTATGTCATTGGGATGCTTGTTGTAGAGTTCTAAAGTATTTGAAAAATATTATTAATCGTATTTGAAAAATACTATTAGTCTAGGAATTTTCTATAAAAAGGGAACTCATATAGATGTTGTAGGATACTTTGATGTTGATTGGACAAGTTTCAAGAATGACAGAAAATCTATAAGTGATTATTGTACTTTTTGTTGGATGGTATTTAATCGCTTGGACAAGTTAGAAATAAAGTATTGTTTCTAGGTCCAATGCAGAAGTAGAATAGAAAGCTATTACACATATTATATGTGAGTTTACATGGATGAGAAATCTCCTAAAAAATTACATGTTTAGTTTGAAGAATCATTAGCGATATTATGTGATAGCCAAACTACCATTTACATAACTAAGAATTTTATGTATCATGAAAGAACTAAATACATTAAAGTTGATTATCACTCTATTAAAATAATTGTCATCAAATATGAAATTATCACTATATATGTCAAGTTTATTGAGCAATTTAAAGATATATTTAGTAAAGTTGTGTTGAAATTAATTTTTTGATGTCTTTCTTTCAAGCTTGGTACAAAAAAATTTATATATACTAGCTTAAAATATATGTTTAGTATTAATCTTTTAATTTTAATAGAATATTTTAATCTTTTAGTTTTGATATTTTGATTCCAATTATATAAATCTTCTAAAACTCTTCAAACAATAAGATATATTTCTAAAGTTAAATAACATATTTTACTTTGTTTGATGAGATGGTAAATAATACACATTTCAATGTTTTCAAATGTTTTGATAACATTTCAAAATGGAAGCTTAGATGGTAAGAAATAGAAGGAATAAAAATATTAGATGACTTTAATTTATTTTAATTATTTTATTATTATATTTATAAATATTTTAATTATTTCACACCAATTAAAATAATTTCATTCTTTATTTATTTTTAATTTTTGACAATTTTTTTAAAATATTTAGTAGCCACGTGTTACTAAATTACCAACTTAAATTTTTTTCAAAATAAATATTAACATAATCAAAATTATTTAAAATGAATGAATATTAAAAAAATATCAATAAAATAATTAAAATATAAAAGAAATAAAGTGATTTAAAAGTCATGTACTATGTTAAAAAAAATATAAAAGCAATAGTTTTAACTTTTATAATAATTTAGTAAAAGAATTTGTAATGAAAAAAAATATTAATCTATTAAATAAATTTTTTATTAGATAATGTAATATTAAAATCGTTGTTTAATTTAAAAAATATTTAATTAAAAGATGTTTTAAAATAAAATAATATATTAAATTTATTTTTAATAATAAAAATTTAAAATAAAATAATATATCATATTAACCTTAAAAGAAAATATATGTTTGGCTGCAGGTAGTTTATATTACAATATTTCATAAAAATTAATTTAAAATTAAAGTTTAAGACTGAGAAAATGATTTATTTTGAAAGAATTTCCCAAAACCTAACTTGATCGCACCCTCCGTTGGACTTTCTTCAGTTCTTGACGCTTGCCATCGGAACAATTTCTCGTCGTTGTGGTTATCGTAGTCATCTTTTCGTACAGAAATGGCATGTATTCCTCTACTATTCTGAATCGTTTTAACTTATCTATTATCTTCATGAGTTTTTAGTTTTTTTTTTAAATAAATAAATCTAGACAATCTTTTTATCTCGTTCTCTCTAGTCTGTAGTCGTCCCCAATTTTGTTCATTCGGTTTTTATTTTGGAGTTCGAGTGATATGAGATATAACATGAATATATTTTCTGTTGGTTCTTTTGATAAGGAAGTTCGTATTAACATGATATGTAAATTTGAGGAAGTCGCGAACAAGTTAGAGGCAGATCAGATCATAATAATGACACTATCATGAATTTAGGGATTTTGTTTTAGTTAATTGATTTGTCCGGTTCGGAAGAGATGGTTTTCAAGAATATAATTTTGGTTTGTTCACGTCTTTGTGTTTGTTTTCATTTTCTTGGTTTCTTTATGAACGAATGGTGCACAAATTCCACTGCTGAAAAATATGGTTTTGTGGCTTGCCCACATCTTTCTACTAAAAGGTTTACTGTGTTAAATTGGTTGAATTTTTTTTAAGAAGTGAGTTGATGTATGGAATTGATTTATCTGTGTGAAATTCAATGCCCTTCTGAATTCACACTCATGTCAAGTTCTCCATTTAAATGCTATTAAGAGTCTGTTATTGGTGGGGTACTCTTTCAATAGGCAAACCTTTACAGAGGGCCATCCACCAGAAAAGATAATAAACCTAAAGGACGGCATCATGGGTTAAATCAACAGAAGAGGCAAGAGATTAAGGAAGCATTTGAGCTTTTCGATACTGATGGCTCAGGTATATATATATATATATATTTCTTTATGTCATCTAAACTTAAATGTTTCACATTTCCATAAATTTTGACAGACTCTATTTGTTTTGCCCTTGCCCTTTAGGCACTATTGATGCCAAAGAGCTAAATGTTGCCATGAGGTATGAATAACACGTCTTACCTAGTCTGAGTTCCCTTATAGTTTTTATTGTTATTGAAATGCCTAGAACTTAATTCTTTCCTCTCAGGGCCCTTGGTTTTGAAATGACGGAAGAGGTAATTTCCTAGTTAAGCAATTGTGTTTGTGTTTATCTCTGCTTCGTGATAAAAAAATTTTATTTGGGACTTTGACTGCAATGCTAACATATTTTTGCATTGGTTAATTAGCAAATTAACCAAATGATTGCAGATGTAGA